>JAJNNQ010000120.1:1200000-1597312 GCA_027886175.1 Phylloscopus collybita
CTGTGTGAGCTGGGGGAGAGGCCAGGGCTGCAGAGGGGGGATGTTGTTGGCAGGTGCATGAGGAGGCTGTGGGCCGCTGGCCTGGGGTGTCCAGCGCAGTGGGGATGGATCAGGCCCTGCTCTGCTGCTCCTTGCCGTGTGCTTGCCCAGGGCCCTTGCAGAGCCCCAGCCGTGCTGTTTGCCCCCAGCCTGCCCACGGCCAGCCTGGGGCTGCTGCCGGGGCTTTTCTCTGCTCAGCCTTGGCCTGGGCAATGTGTTGTGGAGAGAGCCTGGGCAAGGAGCCTGCAGCCCCCAGGCCCTGGGCTGAGGCCTCAGCACTGCTGCTGTGCCAGCAGTGCCCATGGCCTGTCCCTGCTGCAGCCCCGGCACTGCCACCCCCAGCCCTGTGCCCGGCCCCGAGAGCACTCAGGCCCTACAGCAACAGCAGGGCCAGGAGGGCAGCGGGGCAGGGCCACGGCAGCAGCACTGGCAGCACCAAGTGCTGCTGCTGCTGCTGGCCACAGCTGCTGTGCCAGCACTGATCTGCCCCCAGCTCTGCACACAGACATTGCTGCTGCAGCTGCAGAGAAGGGAACCAAAGGGGCATCTCTGCAGAAAACTTGGCTGGGAGATCTTTTTTTCCTTTAAAGCCACCAAGAGCACAGCCCCTTATTGACATAGTCTGTGGCTACAGGGAAGGTGGAGAGAAACAAAATGAGAAATAGCACGAACAGTGACATTTTTTTATAGACAACATGAGGAAAGCAAAACATAGAAAAAAAAACCTTAATCAAACCTAGAGGAAGTTTAAAAGATGACTTTTAATATAAGTGATTTGCAACATTTGGCCAGGAAATCAATGATTCTGAAATATGCCAGTTGTCAGTCTCCACACTTCAGCCTTGAGCTGCTGGTTCCTCAGGCTGTAGATGAGGGGGTTCAGGGCTGGAGGCACCACCGAGTACAGAACTGACAGGGACAGATCTAGAGATGGGGAGGAGATGGAGGGAGGCTTCAGGTAGGCAAAAAATGCAGTGCTGATGAACAGGGAGACCACAGCCAGGTGAGGGAGGCAGGTGGAAAAGGCTTTGTGCCGTCCCTGCTCAGAGGGAATCCTCAGCACAACCCTGAAGATCTGCACATAGGAGAAAACAATGAACAGGAAACAGCCAAACATCCAACAGACACCAGTCACAATTACCCAAAGTTCTCTGAGTTTGGAGTGCGAACAGGAGAGCTTGAGGATCTGTGGGATTTCACAGAAGAACTGGCCCAGGGCATTGCCATGGCACAGGGGCAGGGAAAATGTATTGACTGTGTGCAGCAGTGAATAGAGAAAGGCAGTGGCCCAGGCAGCTGCTGCCATGTGGGCACAAGCTCTGCTGCCCAGGAGGGTCCCGTAGTGCAGGGGTTTGCAGATGGACACATAGCGGTCGTAGCACATGATGGTCAGCAGGGAGAACTCTGCTGAAATGAAAAATACGAGCATAAAGACCTGAGCAGCACATCCTGTGTAGGAGATGGTCCTGGTGTTCCAGAGGGAATTGTGCATGGCTTTGGGGACAGTGGTGCAGATGCAGCCCAGGTCAGTGAGGGCCAGGTTGAGCAGGAAGAAGAACATGGGGCTGTGCAGGTGGTGGCCGCAGGCTACGGCGCTGATGATGAGGCCGTTGCCCAGGAGGGCAGCCAGGGAGATGCCCAGGAAGAGGCAGAAGTGCAGGAGCTGCAGCTGCCGCCTGTCTGCCAATGCCAGCAGGAGGAAGTGGCTGATGGAGCTGCTGTTGGACATTTGCTGCCTCTGGACATTCCAACCTTTTGAAGGAGGAAAGAGGGGAGATTTCTCATAGAAGAGTCAAAGCCCTTCCACAAAGACGTTTTCCTGCCACTCAACTCCTTCCTCTTGTCTGTTTCTAGGAGACCTTCCTTCACCTGGGTTACTGGAGCCCTGATTGCTGCTGGCCAATATTGTATGAGGAGGCAGACCTCGACCTGCAGGATACCTGGGAGTCAACCCTGACCCCCAGTCAGTGCAGGGGAACACTGAGGGCAGGGGCCAGTTCCGGTTGAACTTGGACAAAGGATCTGCCCCTAAGGCACAGAAGCTGCCAGGGTAAATGATGGGGATTGCAGAAGGCAGAACGAGACATTCTGCTGCACCTGGGGAGATCAGAGAGTCCAGTGAGGCAGGAGGATTGTCTTAGGCTTAGTGCAGACTGAGGGGTGCTGCTCTGTCCCTCTCTCTTGTTCCCAGCTGCGCTGGACTTGCATCTTTCTGACCTCCACTCCCACGTTTCCCTGGAAAGGCAGGAGACACTGCTGAGAGCAGAGAGATCCCTGGCACACCAAGTGGCTCCTGCCTTTCCCAAAGTCAGGAAGAGTCAGCTCATTCCCAGCCTGCCAGCCTGCCCTGCCCAGAGCTCCCCAGGCACAGGGAGCTGGGACACCCCACTGCTGTGCTCAGCCTGAGCAGGAGGAGCCCAAGGGCTGGGCCTGAGCCTGCAGCTGGAAGTGCCATTCCCAGAGAGCCCCTCAGCAATGGCAGCAGCAGCTGGGCAAGGCAAGGAGAGAGAGAGCCGGGCCCTGAGGAAAAGCCTTTCCCTGCCCAGCCCTGCCCAGCCCCTGCAGTGCAGGCAGCAGCAGTGCAGGACAGTGACCCTCAGGCCCTGGGCAGCAGGCACTGGGCACATGGCAGCAGAGATGCCCTTCATCTCTGGAGCTGCTCTGCCGGCCCAGGAGGGGACTGAGGGCCCCCAGCCCCCGGGCTGAGGGCTGTGCTGGCTGCCAGGGGACACAGCAGCTGTGCTGCTCAGGCCAGTGTCTGCCCTGCAGGGCAGGGCTGGCAGCTGCCACATCTCCCCTGCAGCAGCAGCAGCAGCAGCAGCAGGGCTGCCCTCAGCACTGCCTCCCTCCCTCCCTGCCGAGGGCTCTGCTGCTGCAGCTGTCCCAGCCCGAGCTGTTCCTGTGGGCCCGGGCTCCTTCCCTGCCACAGCTGCCAGAGCCCAGCCCAGCCCCTGGGCCAGCTCTGCCCTGCAGCTGCTCCCGGCTGCAGGCATTAAAGAACAGCTCCCCCAGGCCTGGCCACCATGGAAAGCTGATGCTGCATGGATCTGGAGCCTGGGCAGCTGCAGGCACTTGCTGAGCTTCCCAGGAAAACTCAGTGGGATGGTTTAAGAGCCTCAGCCCCTGCTCTGCCCTGCACAGCTGAGTTTGCATTGCCACCAAGCTGAACCAGGGAAAAGTGGGAGCACAGATTCAGGAAAGCAGAGAAACAAGCAGGAAACTCCTGCCCTGAATGAGCTCATGCCAAGTCCCCTCAGAAATGACCTGGGCATGAGCTGGAGCTCTGAGCAGCCCTGGCACACACAGCACCCTCTCCACAGCAGCAGCAGCAGGACCTGCCCTGGCAGGAGTCACTCCTTGCACCCACTGCTCCCCTCCACCATCCATGGGAGCTCCCAGGCAGGCTGAGAGCTGCCCCTGACAGGTGGCAGATGCCCTGGGCTGGCCAAGAGCCCTGAGGGCTGCAGGAGCTGCTGTGCAGGACAGCCCTGGGCAGCCCTGGCTGCAGCCCCAGCTTCAGCCCCTGCAGCCGTCCCTGGCAGCAGGAGCCGTCCTGCCCTGTCCCTCTGACGGTGCCCAGGGCAGCCCCGCTCTGGAGCACATCCTCCCCCAGAGCAGAAAGGGCAGCAGAGCCATCCTTACAGTCACCTCAGTCCTGTCCTGGGTCAGCTTGAGGAGATCCCTGCAGCCAGAGACTGACTGTGTCAGAAGTGGTGACGATTTCAAAATGAAGAATTTCTGAATTTTCAAAAGTTGTGAAGATTTCTCCATGAAGAAGCTCAGAATTGTCCTTGCAGTTTCTTTAAGCCTCTGTCTCCTTCACTGCTCTCAGGTATCTGCAGGCAGTGCCCTCAGCCCTGCTGGGCTGGGAAAGGAGCAGCTCAGCAAGAGAAATGTCTTTTTGAAGCTCTTCTTGATTGCCAGGATACTGATGCAACTCAGCAGTAAAGACAGAGCACAAGGACTTTAATTAATCTCTTGGGACTTTCGTGCTGTTTACATCAGATTCAGTCCCTCAGAGTGTGCTGAAGAAACTTCTCAAGAACTCCAAGTCAGATTCAAAGTCCAAAGTTTCTTGAAGTTTTAATGGGTCCCAGAGAGAAACAAGACTGAGAAAGTTTCTCCAGGTTCCAGATAGAGCAGAACCCTGCAGTCAGTGAGGACAGGTGGGGACAAACAAGGCAAAGGTGTTTCTGATGCTGAGCAAACCTGGATGTGTTTCAGGAATGCAAAGGGCCAAGGCCTCAGCCCCAGCCCCTGCCAAGGCACATCCTGTCCCTCCCTCCTTGCTCAGGGCTCTTCCCAGGCCACTGGGATGTGGGGATGTGCAATGCCAAGGGCAGCACCATGGGGCAGCCCCTGCCAGGCTGCTGAGCAGGGACATAGAGGCAATGAGGCCCTTGCAGGCCTGCAAGGGTCACTTGTCCCCTCCTGCTGGCTCAGGCCCAGGGCCAGCAGCCATGGCCCAAGTGCTGCAGGAGTTGGCTGTGTCAGGGCCTTGCAGCTGCTGCCCATCCCTGTGGCCTGTGCAGCCCAGGCTGTCCTACGGTGTCCATGCCCTGTGCCTCTGTCCCTGCAGGCTGTCGTCACCCGCGGCTGCCCCACCTGGCTGGGCCCTTCCTTTGCTGACAGCTCTGCGTCCTGCCTGCCTCTGCCTGGGCACACACAGCCTTGGGCTGGATACCAAAAGGGTTCATTCCATTTTTACCGTGCCTGTGAACTTCTGGCACAGGAACAAGGCATGCAGGGCCTGCTTTCCCAGCAAGGATGGTTGGAAGAGAAGAAGGCATCTGGCACAAGGATGCAGTGATAGAGAAAACAAGGAGTGAATCTGGGAACTTGGGGTGGGTTTTATGGAAATGGGTAAATTGTAATACACATTCAGTGACTGTATAAAAGCAATACACTTGTAGAATTACACATCCACATAAGGTTAAGAGTTATCCCATGGTGGACCTCAGGCCTGAATAAGTGATGCCCTCTTAAACACCAAATCAGAGTTAAAGAGTCTTAGTCTCATTATTTGGATTTTTGGTAACAGCTAAAACAACCAAGGAGTCAGCTGTGACACCTCATGGAACAAAGGGTCCATTGTGATGCAGTGGAACCCCATGGAACCAAAAGTCCATTGTATCAGAGCAGGGCCTCATGGAACCAAGGAGAACATTGCTGGCAGTATGGAAGCTCATGAGATCACTGTGATGGTGTGGGGCTGCATGGAACCAATGGTCCATTGTGACACTGCAGAACCTTCTGGAATCAAGGTGATCATGGTCTGCTGTGGAGCCTCATGGAACAAAGGATCCATGGTGACACTGCAGAACTCAGACCATTGCTGACTGTGCAAAAGCTCATGGAGCCAGAAGTCCATTGTGACACAGCAAGGCCTCATGGAACCAAGGGTCCACTGTGGCTCTGTAGGGCTTCACAGAACCAAGGAGACCATTTGGACACTGTGGGGCCTCATGGAACCACCTGCCACTGTGACACAGTGGGGCCACATGGAGCCAAGGGGCCATTGAGACACTGAGGAACCTGATGGAACCAAAGGTCCATTGTGACACTGTGGGGCCCTGTGGAGCCAAGGAGGACCACAGTGACACTGTGGTACTCCATGGAACAAAGGGGCCACTCTGATTCTGCTTTGCCTCATGGAACCAAGGGGCCACCACCACATTGCAGGGTCTCCTCAAACCAAGGCAGCCTTGTGACACTGCTGGTCCCCTTGGATCCAAGGGTCCATTGGAATATTGTGGGGCATTCTGGAACACTAGAGACCGTTGGGAACCCACTGGAACCAAGGGGCCATTGTGGCACTTCAGGGCCTTTATAACCAAGGGGCCATGGTGACACTGCAGAGCCTGATGGAATCCAGGGGACCACAGGGACACTGTGGGGCTCCATGGGATAAAGGGGCCGAACTGACCCCATGGAACCAAGGAGAGCTTTGTGACACTACAGTGCATCATGGAACCAAGGAGGCCCTTGTGACACAGCAGGGCCTCATGGAACCATGGAGACCATTATGACACATGGGGCCTCATGGAACCAAAGCACCATTGTGGCACTGCAGGGCCTCATGGAACCAAGGGCACAATAGTGACACTCTGGGGCTCCAAGGGACCAAGGAGGGAATCTCATAGTGCAGAACCAAGGAGACCATTGTGACACCATTGGGCATCATGGAGCCACAAGTCCATTGTGACACAGCATGGCCACATGAAACCACAGAGGCCATTTTTACACTTGGAGGCCTTGTGAAACCAAAGGGTCATTTTGGCACTTTGCATCCCCATGGAACCAAGGAGTCCATTGAGATATTGCAAGGCCTCCTGGAAGCACGAAGTCCATTGTGACACTCTGAGGCCCTGTTGGGCCAAAGGGCAGTTGTAGCACTGTGTGGCACCATTGAACCAAGGAGACAAATGTGACGCAACCAGGCCCCATGGAACAAAGGATTCATGGAACAATGTCAGACTCATGGAACCAAAGGTCTATTTTGACATTGCAGGGCTTCATGGAATACTGGAGACCATTGTGACACTTCAAGGCCTCAATGAGCCATAGGTCAGTTGTGATACCAGGTAGATACTGTGGTACCAGGGAGACCCCTGTGACACTGAAGGCCTCATGGAAGCAAGAGGGGACAACTGTGGTGTTACAGGGCTGAATGGAAGCAAGGGGCCGGTGTGACTGAGCTGGGCCTCATGCAGCCAAGGGACCACTATGCTCCTGAGGAGCCCAATAGAACCAAGGCACCACTGTGACACTGCAGGACTATCTGGAATCATGGAGACCATTGTGACACTCTGAGGCCTCATGGAACCAAGGGGCCACTGTGTCATTGTGCAGCTCCACAGAACCAAGGAAACCATTTTGACACTGCAAGGCCTCATGGAATCACAGAGACATTGTGATCCTGAAGGGCACTGTGGATCCAGGGAGAGCATTGTGGCATTGCAAGGCAAGAGAATTGCAATTCCCCACGGAATCATGGAGACCATTGTGACCCTCCAGGGCCTCATGGAAGCAAGGAGCTATTGTGACACCTCAGAAGCAAGGAGAACATTGCAACACTACAGAACGTCATGGAAGGAAGGGCAGATTGAAGAGATCGGCATGGTTTGGCCTCCCAGGGACCACCTGACAGGTCCAGCTGATCTTGGAATGCTGAGGGCTGCCTCTCATCAGCCCTTGGAGAACTGAGGGGTTCTGTGCTTTCCTTCCTCTTGAAAAGAACCATCCGTCTTTCCAGGTGCTCATGGCCAAAGCTGACACTCTCCCTGAAAAATTCCCTCTATGCAAGGGTTCTCCCAGAGAAAAGCTGCCAGGACTGAGAGCTCTGACTGGCCTTTCGCACTGGCAGTCACCTCTCATTTTAGAGAAAACCCTGAGAAAAATATTTGAACAGGATTGATTACTGGAACAACAATGAGTCTCTCATCCTCTGAAAAACTCAGATGCCCCTCTGATCATGTGTCCTCCTATTTTTCATTGTGCATTATGCATCAAATATTACTTTCAGCTAAAAAAAAATATTATTCTAATCACTCTTCCAGTGCTATCTGAAACAAAACATCTCATCTACATATGGATCCAGGTGCTCTCTATATGCAAACACAATGAAGAATCCAGCAGGAATTCTTTGTCTCTGCTCCCATCTGTCCCATCTCCTCTGCAGCTAGAGGTGCAGCCCCAGCACTTCGGAGGGCTCCAGGGGTTATAAGCTCAGCTCCCACACAGAGAACTTGTGCAGCCTGGGGTGCTTTTCATGGCCCCTGCTGGGTCACCCAGGTTGAGATGGACACTGATGGTGTCTGTGCCAGGCTCTCTCAGCCCAGCCCAGCTCCCTGCAAGCTCTGCCAGCTGCCCTGAGCTCTCTGCAGCACCAAGGGCCTCTCCCCAGCACAGCCCAGCCACCTCTGGCCCCACAGCTCTGCTCAGGCCAGGCTGCTCTGGCCAGGGGCCCCATGGCCTCAGCTCCTGGCAAGGGCACAGCAGCAGCTGCAGCTCCCACAGGGCTCAGCCCCAGCCATGGCCAAGGTGCTGGCACAAGGCAAAACCAGGCTCCCTGGGTGCCCTGCTGCCCTCTCCCTCAGCTCCTGAGAGCTCTGCAGCCCCTGCTGCCATCCCATCTGCCCAGGCCAGCACAACAGCTGCGGCCTTGGGGCCCTGCAGAGCTGCTCCTGCTGCAGGCCCAGGGCCCATCCCAGAGCTGGGGCAGCCAGAAAGCTGTGCCCATTGCTGTTCCTTGCTGCTCTGATGAGGATGGATCCTCAGCCCCATTGGAGGCTGCTGGTGAATTTTACTTTTCCAGAGGCCTCTTCTTTCTTGAGCTCTGCAGTTCAGGAACTCAGTGAGAATTGCTCATAAACATTTGTTCAAAACAACTTAACATAAAAGACCCTTGGGAAAAACATTAAGTTTTCAATTCTTCTGTGGTTTATTAGAATTTAGAAGTTCAAAAAACTTCTCAAGAACTCAAAGTGAGATTGAAACAGTGAAGTTTCTTGAAGTTTTAATGGGTCCCACAGAGAAACATGACTGAGAAATTGTCCCCAGGTTCGACTTAGAGCAGGCTCCCTGGCAGGCAGTGGTGACCAGTGGAGACAAACAAGGGAAAGGTGGGGCAGCCAGAAAGCTGTGCCCATTTCTGTCCATTGCTGCTCTGATGAGGATGGATCCTCAGCCCCTTGGAGGCTGCTGGTGAATTTTACTTTTCCATAGGCCTCTTCTTTCCTGAGCTCTTCATTTCAGGAATTCAGTGAGAAAAACTCCTAAACATTTCTTCAAAACACCCAAACAAGACATGCCCCTAGGGAAAAAAAAAGTTCTCAATTCTTCTGTGGTCAATTAGACAGACTTCAGGAGTTCAAAAAACTTCTCAAGAGCTCAAAGTGAGATTGAAATACTGAAGTTTCGTGAAGTTTTAATGGGTCCCGGTGAGGGACAGGACAGAGAAAGTGTCCCCAGGTTCCTGTTAGGGCAGAACACTGCAGGCAGTGATGAAAGGTGGGCACAAACATGGCAAAGGTCTCTCTGATGCTGAGCAAACCTGGATGTGTTTCAGGAATGCAAAGGGCCAAGGCCTGAGCCCCAGCCCCTGCCAAGGCACATCCTGTCCCTCCCTCCTTGCTCAGGCCTCTTCCCAGGCCACTGGGATGTGGGGATGTGCAATGCCAAGGGCAGCACCATGGGGCAGCCCCTGCCAGGCTGCTGAGCAGGGACAAGGAGGCCATGAGGCCCTTGCAGGCCTGCAAGGGTCACTTGTCCCCTCCTGCTGGCTCAGGCCCAGGGCCAGCAGCCATGGCCCAAGTGCTGCAGGAGTTGGCTGTGTCAGGGCCTTGCAGCTGCTGCCCATCCCTGTGCCCTGTGCAGCCCAGGCTGTCCTACGGTGTCCATGCCCTGTGCCTCTGTCCCTGCAGGCTGTCGTCACCCGCGGCTGCCCCACCTGGCTGGGCCCTTCCTTTGCTGACAGCTCTGCGTCCTGCCTGCCTCTGCCTGGGCACACACAGCCTTGGGCTGCTCCAGACTCCTTCTGGGGGATGTGTTGCACCAGAGCCCTGCCCTTGGAGAGAAATTCCCTTCTCCTGGTGTCCCATCTAGGCCTTCCCAGCTGATCTGTGTGGCATTATTTCTTTCTCAGGCAGTTTCATACAATGAAGGAAAGCTCCGCCATCTCTGAATCCACCCTTCAAGCCCTGTCAGGCTTCTCCTTTTCTCTCTTCAGTCTTCACACTAGGGCTGAGCCCAGGGCCCTCAGTCTCTATGGGTCATGTGCTTTAGACCTCCAATCCATCTTGGGCCATTTTTAGGTCTTTTCAGATTAAAACTTTGTGGTCATATTCCAAGAAAAATGGAAATATTTTTATAGGCCTGTAGTGGCAGAGCAAGGGACATACCCTTTAAAATAGTCAAGGATAAATTCAGATTTGATCTAAGAAAGAAATATTTTATGATGAGGTTGACAAATGGAGACAGGTTGTCCATAGAAGTGAATGCCCCATCCCAAGAAATGTTCAAGGTCAGGAGCTTTGACTGATTTGTGGAAAGACTCTAAAACTCAAAGGCAAAGTGAATTTTAAAGTAGGTATGTATTTATTCAGCAGCTGGAGGCATGGAGGATATTTCCATCAAAGTCCTGCATGCAGACCCATTTGTTCACATTCTCTTTTATCCTCTAAGAAGTTGCATATGCATTAAGTTTCACAATGCCCCCATGCATATTCATTCCCTGGTTCCACCCCTGTCCTGCTCCAGATGCTCATTCTTATTATTCTTTGTGCCTGTGCAATTGTCTCTGGTGGTCGTTGTCAGTGGGATCGATGGGACACTAAGAGAGACTCCTCTCCCAAGGTGTCCAAATGGCCCTTTGGTTCTGTGGGGCCCTGCAGAGTCACCATGGTCTCCATGATTCCATGGGGCCTTGCAATGTCACAATGGTCTCCATGGATCCATGGTGCCCCACAGGATCACAATGGCCCTGTGGTTCCACAAAGCCCCGTAATGCAACAATTGCCTCTTGGTTCCACAAAGCCCTGCTGCCTCACACTGGTCCCTTGGGACCATGCAGCCCAACAGTGCCACAATGATCTCCTTGATTCTATGAATTCCCACAGTGTCACACTGGGCCCTGGGATCCATGGTACCCTGCAGTGTCACAAGGGCCCCTTGGTTCCACGGGGTCCCCACAGTGTCACAATGGCCCCTTCATGTCAGAAGGCCTCAAAGGGTTCCAATGGTCTCCATGGTTCCATGGGGCCCTGTTGTATCTCTCTGGTATCCCCTCCCTGTGAAACCCTACCTGCCCCTTGACTCTTACCTATGGCCTTTGGCCATAGGTAACCCCGCCCCCTACTCTGAAAGGCATAAAACCCCCTTTCCCTCCGGGGTTGGGTCTCTTTCGCCCTGGGATCCCCTTCTTGGAATAAACCTTGGAACACATCTCAGGGTAAGAGCCTCCTTTGGTTTTATGTCCCTATCCTGAAGCTTCCCCCCACCCTAACCTCCCTAAATCTGAGCTAGCAGCTGACCTCGGGGGGCTGAGGGAAGGGGAACACTTCAGTTGGCATCCAACGTGGCCTGAAAACCACGCAAAGGCTGGAGTGTCTTGAGATCTCAAAAGCTTTTGGACTGTTCAACTCTTCTCCACCGATCCAGCTGCTTTTTGTGCAGTTGGTGGGGGTTGAAGAAGGATCGGCAGCCTGTGTATCTACATAGGTCGATTCGGTAGGGACTTTTTATAGGAAAAGAGCAGGGCACCCCAAAAGCACGAGATCCTCCCCTCATGCAAAAAAAAGGAGGGAGTGCAGTCTCGGTGCGGCTGGGAAAAAGAAAGATCTTTTGCTGCGGGTGGGCATTGTGCCCCCAGCCACGCAGTGAAGCCCTTTTAGGACCCAGTCAACATCTCAGAAGTTGTGATTGTGATTCATCTCTGGGAAGCCAGGCGCCGGCTGTCCCAGAGATCCACGGTGTCTTGGGGTGTTGCGGGCTTTGAGGAGAATCCCGGACAACGGGGCGACCCCCTCACGGCCCCCGGAGCTGGGGAAGCTCGGCACGGTGCCGATTCCCCGACCTGGAGTACACCCCCCCACGTCCTGGAGTTCTCGGAAGTGAGAGAGGGGCTGGGACAGAGCCGTGTGTGTGTGTGTGTGTTTTTTCTTCTTTTTTTAACACTTTAACATCACAAATATGGGTTCTAACTTTTCCACTAACCAAAGGAGTCTTTTAAAACAGCTTAAACCTGTTTTGAAAGATCTTAAAAAAGACCCCCCAACCACCGCAGTATACTGTAGCGTGGGGGGGGGGACAATGGCGGAGACCACGTGCTCGGGTCTCCTTCCCACAGCCCATTCTCCCCCACAGCCCCGACTTGCTCCCATACCCTGTACCTTGCAACCCCGCCCCCTGCCTTCCCTCCGCCCCCTGTTACTCTGGAAACGAGTGCAGTGTCCTTTTCCCCAACCCCTGGCCCGGCACGGGACATGGGGCGGGGGGGGAGGGCGCGGACCCCGCACAGCGCGGGGGCTGATGCCAGCGCAGCGGCGGCAGCAAGCGAGCCCGGTGCCAGGGCGAGCGGTGGCACGGGCAGCCCTGCGCCGGCGGACCGCGGCGCGCTCTGTGCGAGCGGCGCACGTGGCAGTGGCAGGGCGAGCAGCAAGGCAAGTGTGGGCGGCCCCGTGGCGGCGCCCGGCAGCGTGGGTGGCGGCGCGAGCGGCGGACGTGGCGCTGCGGGCAGCAGCAGCGCGGCGCCACAGCGCGGCGCGCGGCCCCGTACCGGCAGACGGCGACTGCTGCATGGCATCGTGCGGGGGTCCCACAGCCACCCGCGGCAGCAGTGGCACAGCAGGCACCCAAGGCACGGCGGAGGGGCTTGCCCCTCGCCCGAAAGTGGCGGTGGTCCCGCTCCCCCTCCCGAGAGCGGAGGGCGGGGGGGGCAGGACCCCCGCCTCCCCACAGCCACGATGGGGACGGCAGCTCCCTCACAGCTTCAACCCAGGACCAGTCCAGCACGGGAATCCCGGGTGGGGGGAGGGGACTGCTTGCCATTGTAGCCCAAAGGGGAGAAAGCACAATGCCTTCTATCTCTCAGCTTCCTACAACAGCAATAGAACTTTCCCAAATCCAGACTAATTCTAATGAAAGCATTCCTCATGTTGCTCCTGTAGTGTATCTTGGCAGGAAAAATGGTAGAAGAGATTATAAGCCATTTTCTTACCAAGACAAAGAAGAACTTTGTAAAATACAAAGGGAATTCGGCAGATCCAGTGAAATTTTTAAAAGCATGATAACAGCTACATTCAGTTCAAATGAATTAGTACCAACTGATATCAAAGATTTGTTCAGATGTTTACTAACACCTTCAGAATATGAATTGTGGGAGTGCATGTGGAAAAAAACTTTAAAAACAGTATTGCATGACATTCAACAAACCTCTGAAACAGCACAAGATAATGATGATAATGACTTAACATTAGACCATCTGTGTGGGAAGGGTGAAATGCATTGTCCTGAAAAACAGGCCAGATTACTATCAAAGCAAATTTTAGATAAGATTTGTATTGCCGCAGAAAAGACCTTTTATCAATTACCAACTACTGAAAGTCAATGCAGTTTTATGGATGTTAAATAGTTTCCTTCAGAAAGTTTTTTGCAGTTTGTCGATCGCTTGAGGACACAGGTGGAAAGACAAGTGCCTGAACCTTCCATACAGACCACAATGATCAAAGAGATGGCTCGGAGAAATGCTAATGAAACCTGTCGCAGAATCATCCTTAGCCTTCCCCTGGATCCACCACCATCCTTAACTCACATGATTGAAGCTTGTGCCATGAAAGCAGAGATGTTCAGCGAACCTGAAAGAAATCCAGGACCGGCACACCCCAGGACTGCAGCACCTGTGCTATCAGAACCAAGAAGGCAACCACTACCACCAGACCGCTACAGCATATCATCTGCCATCTCTGCAGACAGCCCGGACATTTTGCAGTTTCCTGCCCTTGAAACTGGAACCGGAACCAGAACCAGAACCAGCAAAGGAAGCCCAACAAACAAAAAAACTAATTTCTCAGAGCGCCCCGTTGCCACTGTGACTACACAGCACACAATAGCCACAAGCGCCCTACCCACAAGTTAACATGGTTAGATAACACCCCAAAATGGGTAGCACAGTGGCCATTGAGCAAAGAAAAGCTCAAGGCACTTGAGGAGCTTGTGGAGGAACGGGTGCCTCAAGGCCACCTAGAGGAAACAACAAGCCCTTAGAATTTCCCAGTCTTTGTAATAAAGAAACCAGGAAAAGACAAGTGGAGGCTGCTCCATGATCTCAGGGAAATAAACAAAATGATAGAGGACATGGGACCACTTCAACCAGGGATGCCTTCTCCAACAATGCTCCCTCGAAATTGGAAATTGGCTGTTTTAGATATTAAAGATTGTTTCTTTCAAATTCCTCTACACCCAGAAGATGCCCCAAGGTTTGCATTCTCAGTTCCTACCCTGAATCGCCAGGCTCCGATGAAAAGATATCACTGGAAATCCCTTCCCCAAGGTCTAAAATCAGCTCCTTTCATATGTCAACAGTACGTAGCATCATTACTGTCACCTGTCCGTGCTGAGAGACAGGATGCCATCATCCTTCACTACATGGATGATGTGCTGGTGTGTGCCCCCAATGACTCTATACTCCAACACACGCTTGACTAGTGGTTAAAGTTTTAACCTCTGCTGGATTTCAATTGCAGGAAGACAAAGTTCAAAGGATGCCACCTTGGAAGTACCTGGGCTTGCAAATCACAGCGAGGACCGTTGATCCTCAGAAATTGGAAATCGAGTGCAATCCCAAAACCTTAGCAGATCTCCACTCCCTGTGTGGGTCACTGAATTGGGTGAGACCCTGGCTAGGCCTCACAAATGAGGACCTAGACCCTCTTTTCAATTTATTGAAAGGGGAGAGGGAGCTGGCCTCCCCCAGGGAGCTGACCCCAGAGGCAAGGACAGCAATCAAAAAGGTACAGAAAGCTTTGTCAGACAGACAAGCTCACAGGTATGAACCAAGCTTACCTTTCCATTTCATTGTGCTAGGAAAGCTGCCACACTTGCATGGTTTGATTTACCAATGGATCGAAGGGCAGAGAGATTCACTCTTAATCATAGAGTGGGTCTTCCTCTCTCACCAGAGATCCAAGACCATCACTGAGCCACAAGAGTTGATAGCTCAATTGATTCAGAAGGCCAGGTTGAGGTTATGTGAACTGGCTGGTTGTGACTTTGCATGTATTCACCTCCCAATCAAACTCTCAGAGGAGGGAAGGAACTCTCCAAGAGACTGACCAAAGAGATGTTTGAGCATTTGCTCCAGAGCAATGCCACTCTCCAATTATCTCTGGACACCTACAGGGGACAAATATCAGTCCATGCCCCATCCCACAAGCTGTTCAATGAGGAATTCCACCTCATTCCTCGTGAGAAATGGAGTCGGAGACCACTCAAGGCTCTCACAGGGTTCACAGATGCATCTGGGGCTTCCCACAAGTCGGTGATGACTTGGAGAAATCCTCAGACTCAGCATTGGGAAGCTGATGTGGAGTTTGTGGAGGGATCGCCTCAGGTAGTTGAACTGGCTGCAGTGGTAAGAGCTTTTGAGAAGTTCTCAGAGCCAATTAACTTGGTGACTGACTCTGCATATGTGGCGGGGGTAGTGTCCAGAGCGGAGCAGGCTGTGCTCAAAGAGATCAAGAATGAGCACCTATTTAGGTTGCTTTCAAGGCTGATTTATTTGGTTTCTAATCAGGAATATCAGTTTTTCGTGATGCATGTAAGGTCACACACCGATTTGCCAGGTGAAATTGCAGAAGGGAATCGTCGAGCAGACTCCTTTGCTACACCAGTAGAAAAAGCACGTCTCCCTGACATCTTCCAACAGGCAAAACTGAGTCACCAACAGTATCATCAAAATGTGCCAGGCCTGATCCGTCAGTTCCAGCTAACACGGAGTCAGGCTCGAGCTATCGTGGCCACCTGTCCCAATTGCCAGCTCCAGGCCATGCCATCCATGGGTATGGGGGTTAATCCCCGAGGCCTTGGCAGTTGTGAGGTATGGCAGACAGACATCACACACATTCCTAGCTTTGGTCGCCTCAAATATGTCCATGTAAGTATTGACACACACTCAGGTGCAGTGTATGCCTCTGCCCATGCAGGAGAAAAAGCTGTGCATGCCAAACAACATCTAGTGCAAGCTTTTTCGGTTTTGGGGATCCCAAAAGAAATTAAAACAGACAATGGCCCAGCGTACGTGTCCAAGGAGTTCCTGGAATTTGTCCAGCAGTGGGGAGTGGAACATAAGACAGGCATCCCTCACTCCCCCACAGGCCAAGCTGTGGTTGAACGTGTGCATCAGACACTCAAACAGGTTCTGGCTAAACAGAGCAGCACAACTGTGTGGATGTCTCCACAGCAGAAGCTCTGCAAAGCCCTGTTTACCATCAATTTTCTGAACTGTTCATTTGAAAATATGAGTCCACCTGTGGTTCATCATTTTAACAGTGGCAATCAATTCAAACTGTCCCATCGTCCACCGGTCCTGATCAGGGATCCTGAAACCTGGGAAACCAAGGGTCCCTATGAGCTTGTAACCTGGGGTCGTGGCTATGCGTGCGTAGCAATGCCCTCAGGCCCTCGGTGGATCCCCCAGAAGTGGGTAAAACCTTTTGTCCCCAAAAATCCAGCTCCAGCAGAAGGGGATGGAAAGCAAGTGACCACTGCCTCCAAGAGGAGACGATGTCGGATGGAGGAAAGAGAATCTTCATAGGTGTGGACTTTTTCCTGAAGTAACAGAAACTTTTAACATGTTTTGAAATGTTTGTTTTTCCCTTTTAGAGAAAACCCTTCTCACATTTATCCCTGTGATGAATCTCAGTCAAATTGTCATCCTGTTATTGCTGAACAGTCTGGCAGCTGCATGGATCGTCCCTCAGCCACGTCAAAATGTCTGGGTGACCCTGGCACAGACACTTCAGCAGGAAAACATATGTTTGTCCACTGCGTCAGCAAAGAATCCTATGTCCACCTGTCTGGTAGGAATTCCATTGCAGGCTGGAGAGTTTCCTGCGGGATTGGACACACATATGTCCAATGAAATACCAAGGTCACTTCTCCTAAAACCATACAAAAATAATCAGCAAGAAGCTGTGGTAACTGCAAACCCTTTAGTGGAGTGGTTACCAAACCTGCCTGAGATGGCCCAGGAACCCCAAGAGTTAGAACTATTGGGTTCCTCCCCTGCATCATACTGTGTACATTTCTCTGTCTATCCAAAACCCCCTAGCACTGATGAATACCACTACATAAAACAATATCGTGGGGAGTTTACTGCAAACAGGTGGTGTCATAACCTAAGCCATGTTGCAGCTGACAACCCACCTCACTCAAGTCCCAAAAGCCTCCCTAATAAATTCTTCTTGATTTGTGGGGATCGAGCATGGGCAGGAATTCCATCTCGGCTTTTAGGAGGGCCATGTACTGTAGGGCGGTTGTCCGTATTGACACCCAACAAAACTCTAATTGGTGAATGGACTCATAAACACAATTCGACAAACAAAATTCATAAGAGAAGTGCTGACAATTTGGATTCAAATTGTAATTCAGACATTTTTCATTGGGCAAAGTCAAAAAGAGTTGCTGTGTCCCTGTTTCTTCCGTGGGTCGCAGCAGCCAAAGCTCTAGGTGAATTGGGTCACCTAGAGTGCTGGGTAGTCAAACAGGCAAATCTGACCTCAACTGCCATCAGTGCCCTCCTAGAAGAGGAGGGAATTACTAGACAGGCCACGCTGCAGAACCGTGCAGCGATCGACTTTCTCCTGCTGCTTCATGGACATGAATGCCAGGAATTTGAAGGACTCTGCTGCATGAACCTGACGTCGAAAGCACCAAACGTCCACGCTGCCCTTCGGAGCATGAACAACCTGATCGGACAAATGAAGCAAGAATCTGAGGACTGGTTCAATGAACTGTTCAAAGGCTGGGGAGTCACAGGGTGGTGGATTTCTATAGTCAAGACAATTTTGTTATTCCTTGCTATCCTTTTCCTTGTAACCTTAGCATTCGGGATCCTACGTCGTTTAGTTTTCAAAGCTATCAATGGTCTCATACCTCCTACCTCAGAAGTCAACCACACAGAGTTGGCAAATGTAAAGCAAACTGATTTCCCCACCAGGTGCAAGTGGTGGGAAAGAGAAAACCCACACTCCATGTAACTTATTGTTTTTCCTTTAATTTTGTTAAACAAAAAAGGGTGAGATGTTGTATTCCCTTTTGGCATCCCCTCCCCTGTGAAACCTTACCTGTCCCTTGACTCTGACCTATGGCCTTTGGCCATAGGTAACCCCGCCCCTTACCCTGAAAGGCATAAAACCCCCTTTCCCTTCGGGGTCGTCCTCTTTTCGCCTTGGGATCCCTTCAGGGAATAAACCTTGGAACCACATCTCGGGGTAAGAGCCTCCTTTGGTTTTATGTCCCTATCTTGGAGTTTCCCCTCCCCCTAACCTCCCTAAATCTGAGCTGGCAACGGGTCTCGGGGGGCTGAGGGAAAGGGGTTAACTTCAGGCTGGCAGGGCCACAGGCACCCAGGCCTTTGTCCCCTGGGCTCTGCCAGCGCCTCTGCAGGCCCCACAGAAGGAACTTTCCTTGCAGGAAAGCCTGCACTTGGCTTCTGCCTGGCCCCTCCCTCAGCAGGCTGGCAGGCCTTGCAGCTTTAGGACATTTGTTTGTCCTTGCTGCCCCTGCCATCCCCCTGCCCCACCAACAGCCCCCAGCCAGCCGCGAGGGACAGGCCCTGCTGTGCCAGGCCTGGGCTCAGGCCTTGGCCTTTCTGCTCCCTCCAGCCAGCCCAGGCCTTGCTCAGCATTGCAGTCCCTGCTCACAGCCTTGGGCTCCCTGCAATCCTGGCCTCAAGGAGCTGCTCTCAGCAGTCCCTGGGCAGCCTTTGGCACTCCCTGCCCTCCCTGGGGCCCAGGGATGCTCCAAGGCACTTGGAGTTTTGCTTCTGATTTCTTTCAGCATCTTCTTCAACCTTTCCTCAGTGCCTGGGGGTCCTGCATTAAGCCCCAAATCCAGCATGGGGCTCATGAAAATACAAAAATCCCTCAGGAGCTCCTCGTCTTCCTTCCATTGGCTTTGAGCTGCCAAGGCTTGTGCACCTTACTGGGGTCAGTTTGCAGTCCTGTGAAGGACAGAGATTACAAAGTGCAATTCATGACTGTTTCTTTTTTTAATCAAGAATTTTGTTTTTCCACATCAGTGAAGAATGGATAGAAACGTTCCCCAAAGGATCTTGATGCTGAATGTCTCCTTAGGTCTGGGCATGGAGAAGAATGAGCCTTTTGCAAACTGACCCAATTTGGACAAGCTGCTCCTCACCCCAACCTCACCATGTCTGACATTGCCCACCTGGCACTGACATCCCTGTGCCCTGCAGCACAACCTTGTCCCCTGAGCTCTGCAGCTGCCTGTCCCAGCCCATTGCACCATGTCCCACCTGCTCTCCTCAGGCCTCTGCCTGCACACAGGCCCAGGAGAAGTTTTCCTGTTGCCGAGGAAAGAATGGAAAAGCCTGAGCAGGTTTCCTAAATAACAAAGCCCACTCAGGATCCACAGGCTCAGGACAGGCTGCCTGGAATGATGTCACCTTTCTACAAGGGACAGTGTCACCAGAAATGAGCTCTGGAAGCAGAATTCTCTGAGTCTTTCAGGTGAATTCTCTGTCCCTGTCCTGGATCTGTGTTGCAGATGGAAGCTGCTGGTGCCATCCTCAGCTTGAATCCTTTTTTGGAATGCAGACAGAGGTTCCCAGGTGTGTAAAGCAAGCGTTGCTCAATGTTGATGCAAAGATTTTGTGGTTTTCCTGGAACCACGGAGACTCTTGAGATACTGCAAGGCCTTCTTTCACCAAGGGTCCATTGTGACACAGCAGGGGGCTCATGGAATCAAGGGGAATGATGTGACAGTAGGGAACCTCCTAGAAACAAGTCTCTGTTTTGGCAGTCATGGAATCAAAGAGACATTTGTGACACAGCCAGGCCATGTGGAACCAATGGTCCATTGTTACACTGCAGAGTCAAGAAGAACATGGTGACCCCACAGAACCTCATGGAACCAAGGCTCCTTTGTAGCACAGCAGGGCCTCGTTTGAACCCAGGGGACCATTGTGACAAGGCAGGGCCTGATGGAACCATGGAGACCATTGTGACACTAAAGGAAACTCATGGAACCACGGTGACCATTGGGATGCCATGGAACCTCACAGAACCCAGGGTCCCTTGTGACATTGTGGTGCCTCCTGGAATCAAACATTGTGAAACTTGGAGGCCCAATGGAACAAGGGTTTCTATTGTGACACTGCAGAACCTCATGGAAAAAAGGCAACTGTATTACACTACAGAAACCCATGGATCCAAGTGTCCATTGTGACTCTCTAGGGCCTCATGGAATAGAGGGTCCATTGTGACACAACAGGGCCTCATGGAACCAAGGGTGCATTGAGGCACAGCTGGGCCTTGGTGGAACCAAAGAAACCCCTGCTAAAAGCAGGGTAACTCATAGAACCAAGGAGTCCATTGGTACAGCATAAAACCTATGGAACCAAGGGGACATTGGGACAAAGCAGGGCCTCATGGAACTAAGGGGACATTTTGACCCATTGGGATTGCATGGAAGGAATTGTCCATGATGACAATGCGGATCCAAGGAGACCATGGAGACACTATGGAACCTCATAGATCCAAGGGGCCGTTGTGACACCAAAGAACTTCATGGAACCCAGGGTCCATTGTGATATGGCAAGGCCTCATTGGAACAAAGGAACCATTGTTGCCAGTACACAAACTCATGGAACCAAGGGGCTGTGGTGACACAGCAGGGACACCTGGAACCAAGGAGACCAGTGACATTTTGGAACCTCATGGAACCAAGTGTTCATTAGGACACTGCAGAAACAAGGAGACCATTGATGACACTATGGAAGCTCACGGAACTGAGCAGCCATTGTTACACTCCAAAGTGTCTTTGAACCAAATAGACCATTGTCCAACTACAGAACCTCATGGCACTAAGACTTCACTGTGGCACAGCAGGGTTCCATGAAACCAATGGTCCATTGTGACAATGCAGATCCAAGGAGACCATGGTTACACTACGGAAGCTCATGGAACCAAGCAGCCATTGTGACACAGCAAGGCCTCGTGGAACCAAGGAGACCATTGTGACAGAATGGAATCTCATGGAACCAAGGGTCCATTGTTACAATCCAGAACCAAGGAGACCATTTTGACAGTACAGAACCTCCTGGAATAAAGCCTCAGTTTTTAAACAGTTGGGTTTCATGGAACCAAGAAGCCATTGTGACACAGCAGGGCCACATGGAACCAATGGTCCATAGTGATACTGTGGATCCAAGGAGGCCATGCAGATACTATGGAACTTCATGGAACCAAGGGTCCATTGTAACACAGTTGGGCCCCAAGGAACCAATTGTCCATTATGACAATGCAGATCCAAGGAGATCATGGTGACACTACAGAACCTCATGGATCCAAGGAGCCATTGTGACACTGTGGGGCATCCTTGGAACAAACAGTTGATAGTGTGGCAGATGCTCATGGACACTATGGGACATTGTGACACTGCAGAGCCTTATGGAACAAAGGAGACCACTGCGACACAGAGGAATTTTATGGAATCAAGCAGCCATTTGCACACTACAGAACCAAGGAGACCATTGTTGGCAGTACAAAACCTCATGGAACTGAGGGGCCATTGTTATACAGCCAGGCCTGGTGGAACCAAGGGGCCAGTGTGACACCGTGGGGCCCCATGAAATCAAATATTCCTTGTGACACAGTGGGGCTGCTTGTCACCAATTGTCAATTGTGATACTGCAGATGCAAGAGATTGTGGTGACACTATGGCAGTTCATGGAACCAAGGGGCTGTTGTGGCACACCAAGGCCTTGTGGAACCAAGGAGAGCATTGTGGCAGTGCAGAACCAAGGAGGCCATTTTGACAGGATGGACCCTAATTGAATCAAGGGTATAGAAGAATCCAAAGGGTTAAGAGTTTAGCTAAAGGGATAGGAGCAAGAAGCAATGGATATTAATGACGAGTTAGAGCAGAAGCAATGTAGGATAGTTGATCATTGCCAGATGAAGCTAGTTTGAGAAGACAATATATCATTTGCCTGACTTTGTTGTGTTTTTAGGTGTTATGAGGAGAGGATGGCATACTGTAAAAGATCACCAACACATAAAGAATCCCCTCATGCCAAAGGTGCTTAAAAATTTTCTGCGGATAGGAGATTTTCTGTGAATTTGTTTTTCTTCGGTTTGTGGCCTTTGCTCATTGTTGGTGGCTTGTTTAAGGGGTTTTTGTGTTGTTCTGGGTGGGTCTTGCTTTGTGTTTTTATTGTTGGATTCCCTTTTGAACTGCCTTTTTTCTAATGCATGACTTTTTTATCTCTTTTCTTGTGGCTTGGTTGGCACCTGATGGCAAGAAAAATTGACTCAATTCAGTCATCTTGCCCATAGCAAAGAAAAGCACAATTATGCCCAATTATGTTTTGCAGTCACCATTAACTAGACAAGTTTGGTCACAGACTCACTACAATTGGGCAGTATCCAGAAAGGAATTGAAAGTGCATTTGATGCCATTGCAGAGATAATAGAAATGTTCCTCAGTGGTGGTCAAGGGCTGGTCACTGAGGGATGTCACCAGGCAGTGGCTGCCAAGAGGACTCTATACCATGGATTTGACATTTGACCCTCATTGTTCAGCCAAATTCCCACCCAGCCCATGTTCCATTTCTTCAGCCCAGCTCTCTCCAGTCTGGCTCTGAGGAGACCACAGCAGACCGTGTCACAGGCCTGGCTGGGCACACAACATCCCCTTCTTTTCCCTCCCACGTGGGTTCTGCAATCCCTGCCTTGTCCTGCCAGTGCCTGGAATGGCTGCAGGAGGATTTGCCACATCCCCTTCCCTGCTGAGCCTGACCAGGCTGGGACTCTCCCAGATCCCCTCCCTGCCCTGGTTGCAGACTGGCTCCATGTCTGCCTTTCCCAGGTTCCCAGGACCCTCTGGCATGGCTCTGCCCTTTCCAAGGGGTTTGAGAGAGCTCTCCCAGTGACACTGCACAGCTTTCTCAACATCCCTGACACCAAAGGCCTTTTCCACATCCCTCAGACCCAGGTCAGTGCCCAGAACACAGCACAGCCCTGTCCAGGTCCTGGGGGTGGTTCAGAAGGGAGGCAGCTGTGATTTCTCCCCACACACTCCCACCCCAATGGTCTCTCTGGGTAGTCCTTGGCTGTGCTGAGCAGTTTCCCTGGAGCCTCCCTGCCCTGGATGTTTCTCTCTGCAGTCCCAAGCACAGCCCAGTAAAGAATTCAGGTGGTTTCCCAGAGGATTTCACTCTCAGAGTGAAGTGGCCTCAAGGCCCTGTTTGTGTCTCTGGAATTGTGCCAGCCTCAAGTGCTGCTGATGGTGTTTGTGCTCACTCTGCTTCATCTCCCCACACACACACAGAGAATGCACTGCTGAAATCTCCTCAGTACAGAGCAAACAGGCACTGCTGGCCTGGTCCCTTGGTGTCCCTCCATGCAGGGACAAACAACCTCCTGCAGGTGTGGGGAGAGGCCTGTGCTGGCCATGGTGATTGCAGGGGCTGGTGTGGGACAATTGCCCTGGGGCACCTTGCCAGGCTGTCCCCAGAAGAGAGACACAGCCCAGGCCCAGCTCTGCTTCTCCCTCAGGTCCATGCCAGGAGCTCTGGCTGTGCCAGGACACTGCTGGGTGCCCCCTGCACACTGCCCCTCTGCCCCTGGGCACTGGGCTTTGCTTTTCCAGGGCATTCCTGGAGCCCATTGCTGAGAGCAGCTGTGCAGGGAGAGCAAAGGCTTCCTGGGCTGCCCTCAGGAGATGATGCCCTTTGCTGCTGGAGCTGCTGTGCTGGAGCCCAGCTGTGTCCCAGCAGTGCCCATGGCCTGGCCCTGCCTGTGCTCACAGCACGCACACGCAGCAGGACAGTGACCAAGCTGCCACAGCCCTGCGGCCTGACAGCCACAGAAGGGCTGGGAAGGAGAGGCTGCACTTGGGAAGAGCAGCTGTGGGAAGAGCCAGGGCCATTGTCCCTGGCTGTGCTGCTGGGCTGGGAGTCTCTGCCCTGCACCTCTGCTCACAGGCACTGGCCCTGCAGAGACAGAGAGGGGCTGAGGGAACATCTTGGGCACCCAGGGCAGAGCAGGACACTTTATTTGACAGAAATGCAGAGTGATCAGGGCTCCTGACTGTCTGTGCTTAACACAGGCATGGTAGATACTGATGTAGCAATACTGTGACTAACGGCATCCCTTTATGGAAAATATAATCCAAAATAAAGAAAAGAAAAAAATTACTACACCAAATACAACAACAAACAAGACACATGGCACCAAGCAGTCTGGGCCTGGAATGAGTTCCATTCTGAATGCTGTGCACAAACAAAGAGGTACCTGATTGTTTCTGAAAAGCACAGACTGGTCATATTCCTCAGGACATCCTCCAGCTCCTGGTTCCTCAGGCTGTGGATGAGGGGGTTCAGTGTTGGAGGCAGCAGCAAGCACAGAAGTGACAGTGCCAGAGCCAGGGATGGGCACCAGGCTGGCACAGGTGACCTTGAGGCTCTGCAGGGCTCAGGCCCAGGGGCTGTGCCAGAGTCAGGGCTGAGCTGACACTCTGTGGGCTAGGGCAGAGCCCAGGCAGAAATGAGCCCTGAGCCAGCAGCTCTGCAGTGGTGGCCACCAGGCCCGGTGGCCAAGGGAGGCTTCTGGCCATGGCCTGGAAGCAGCTGCTGCTGCCCAGGGGCCTTTGGTGCCTCAGGCTCTCCCTGGCACAGCTCCCAGCACGGCACTCTGCACTTGTGCCCGAGCCCTTCCCTCTGCTGGGGCTGGCCTGGGGCTTTTCCTGCAGCAGGATCTGCCCTGGTCCTGGAACAGGAAAGGCAGTTCCTACTGGAGCAGGAGGCTCTGCCTGCAATGGGCTCAAACAACTCCAACAAGGCCCTGTTTGCAAAGCCCCCAGTGGGAAATGAAGAAGGGGATCATGCTGCTTTGGGGGTGAAGAATGCTGAAAGCAGCCTGACTCCTCCATCCCAAAGTTCCACATGCTGAGAGGGAGCTGAAGCTGTGGCAGAGCTGCTCAAATCCCCAGAGAAAGCAACAACCCAGTGACACCACTGAGAGCTTCTGCAGAGCTGCTGAGCTGGCCCAGCCTGGGCACATCTGACTGACAGGGCAGCACTTCAGACTAGAAAAGCCCCATCCCAAATTTTAACTGCAGCATCTCCTGACATTTCCCTTCTTGGGGGGGGTGTGGAGATTCCTCCCTGGAGTGGGGACACCCCTCCAGGTCACTGCCTGAGGCTGAGCTCAGGAGATTTGCTCACGGTCTTTGGTCTGGGGGAGTGACACCCATCTCTGGTTAATAACTGCTTTTGCTTTAATACAGTTGCTTCAAAATTGCTTCCCAGGGCACTGTATTAATACAGACCTCACAGCTCCTGTACTGTGGAGTAAATCCTTCTGATTAAGACCTTTTTGTCTCATCATGATCATAATCAGTCATATCTATA
Organism: Phylloscopus collybita; assembly: GCA_027886175.1. Lineage (NCBI taxonomy): Eukaryota > Metazoa > Chordata > Aves > Passeriformes > Phylloscopidae > Phylloscopus > Phylloscopus collybita. The sequence goes on from JAJNNQ010000120.1 coordinate 1,225,196, forward strand.
TGTCCATAAATACTTCTAGTTTTCCATCCTTAGTGTTGCGGGACAAAGTTGTACAAAGGTTCAATTTCACCTGTATAATCCTTTAGGCATAAATCCTTGAGAAAGTTTGGGGCTGGGATTGGATCCAGGCACTGCCAGGATCCTCTCCCAGAAGGAGTTTAGAAAGCCTGGGCGTCCTGGTTTGGGTCCTTTGTGAACCTCGTGACCCAACAGGAGCTTCTCTGATAAACTTTGCCTGAAGCTTCCACTCTGCCCGTGACAGGAACCCCTGTGAGTGTCTGTGACATCCCAGCCCTTTGGCAGCCTGGACACTCCTGGGATGTCCCCATGGAGCCCCTGGGAGTGTCTGTGACATCCCAGCTCTTTGGCAGCCTGGACACTCCTGGGATGTCCCCATGGAGCCCCTGGGAGTGTCGGTGACCTCGCTCTTCTTTAGGAGCACAGGGATGTCACCACTGGACTCCTGACACTCCCTGGGACAAATTGGCTCCTTGGCAGGGCACAGACACCTCTGTTGTCACTCTGCAGCCCTGGGACTGTCACCTCATGACCCTTAGGAAGATTAAGAAGCCCTGGGATGTCACCACAGAGCCCCTGTGACTGAGTGTAACCAAAAAGATCTTCAGGAGCCCAGAGACCCCTCAGATGCCACCATGGAGCCCCTGTGCCTGCACGTGAGCTCACAGCTCTTGAGCAGCTGCAAATCCCTGGAATCTCTTCAATCTGCTCTGCTGAGGATGGATCCTCAGCAACTTGGAGGTTCCATGATGAATTTTAACTCAGCAGAGGCTTGTTCAGTCTTCAGCTCTTCAGTTCAGGAATTCAGTGCCAAAGGCTCATTAACATTCCAGAGCACTGTAACAAGAAAAGCCCCTGGGAATAATTTCATTCCAAGTCTTCAGTTCTTCTGTGGTTAATTGTACAGATTTCAGAAGTGTATTCAAAGAGTATATACTATATTTTCAAAAAATGCAGGGCATTTTTTGACCTATTTTGTTGGATTATACCCTTTTGTGACACATTGACAGGGCAACTGAGAGTTATTTTAAAATCTTTTATTTCATTTTTAGTCTCACGTGAAGGGTGAGACAGTACAGATGTTACAATTCATGCCATCACAACCAGAAGCCAGCTATTTCCTAATTACAATACATCACAAGCATTTCTTGACCTCAGCATTTGCCACACAATGCTGTTAATGCGCTAAAGCCAATCATCTAAAATCACCCCTCATGGGTCCTACTACATTGCACTTTTCCTAGCTCTATTTCTCCTAAGTATCTCGTCTTTTTTGCAAGGCCATCCCTTGAAACCTGTTTCCAGATCCGTTTCTCTCTCAACAATATCTGTCCTATTCCATGGCATTTCTAAGTCAGCATTTTTCTCTCATGGTTTGCCTACAGATGCACATTATGTGAGCCTTCTGTCAGGCTTTGAGAATTCACAATCTATTTCCTATATTTCCCCCTATCTGTTGAATGGAAAAGATTTCTTTGATGGCCTTGTTCGTCGTTTGCCTTGCACAACGAAGTACACAAGGCACTATCACTAACAGTGTCACTATAACAATCAATGCATATAAACCTGTTTTACCAAGCTCCTTTAGCCAAGGTGCAAAGCTCCATGCTTCAAACAAGTCATCCAACCATGATACATCCTCTGCTTTATTTAATTTTCCAAATCTCTCAGGTTTTGAAGTTGTTTGGTGATGGATTCTGAATAGTCAGACAAATTCAAAGAACACAATCACTGAGGACTCTCTCAAAAATGCCCATCCTATTCCATGGCATTTCTAAGCCAGCATTTCTTATCTCCAGGTTTGCCTACAGGTGCACAGTATGTGAGTCTTCAGTCAGGCTTTGAGAATTCTCTACAATCCATTTCCCACAGTGGGCACTTTGGCTGTGGCCCAGCTCCATCCTCCTGCGGGGCTCAGGGCCTGTTCCCGGCCATGGCCAGCCCTGCACGGCCTCTCTGCTGGCCCAGAGCCCGGCAGAGCCCGGGGCAGGGCTGTCTGTGCAGGCCCACAGGTGCCAGGGGCTGTGCAGGAGCTGGCAGAGGCTGCCCAGCAGGGAGGCCATGGGGCACAGAGCCCCAAGGCTGCTGTGGGCCCCACGGCAGAGGGGCCCTTCCCCCCGCAATGCTCCTGTCCTGCCCTGGGCCTGCACAGGCCCTGTGGCACCATGGCTGGGCCAGCGCCGCACAAAGGGGCCACGCAGCCGCTGCCGGGGCTGACAGCAAGGCCAGGCACACACAAGGAATTGCTGCCCATGGCCTGGCCTGGGCAGGGCTGCCTGTGCCAAAGGCACAGCTCAGCTGCCCTTGGGGGCTGCAGGAAAAGTGCAGAGCCCCAAGAGCCTCCCTGGCTGTGCTGGAGACCAAGGCTGGAGGAGGGAAAGGCAGGGCTGCTGTGGGATGGGGAGGGGATGGAATTCCAGCTTACTGTGATGTGAGGCTTAGGAAGGGCTGGAGAGAAGAGAAGCTTCACAAGCCTCAAAGTGGGGGATGTTACCAGATGAAACACCATCTCCACCTGGTGAACACACACAGAGCTTGTTTTTCAAATCCCACTGGCCCATGGAACTGCACAATGCCCATTGTGTAAGAAGGACAATTTGAAAGTTACCAGCTCCAGTTGTGCCAACTTTTAGCAGTCCAGCAGGCAGTCAGGTGTGACTCTGGCATCACCAGCTACCAGAGACTACCAAAGAGACCCCCATGACAGAAGAACACATCTGTGAAGGGGAAAGAAAATATTTTAATGATTTCAGGAAAATTATTATTTTATGTATGTTTATTTTGTGTCAGTCACTGAATATGAATGTAAAATACAGTCTGTAAGCAGGAACTTCCCTGTATTCAGCATGCACAGCTTTAAGAGGAGTTATTCCCCCTTGTGCATTGGGCTGAATAAAGAATGCTGCTTCTTACTTCTCTCCTGGTATAAGCAGTTTCTTTTATCTTTCCCCATTTTTGGTAGCAGTGTCAAAATGGACCCTCTCTTCCATGAAGTCCAGTAGTGTCACAATGATCGCCTTGGTTCCATGATGCCCCATCGTGTCACAATGGTCACCTTGGTTCCATGGGGCCCCAAAGTGACACAATGGCCCCTTGGTTCCATGAGACCCTGTAGTGTCATCATGATCTCCTTGGCTCTGCATTGTCACTGTTGGATTCCTGGTTGCATGAGACCCCAAAGTGCCACAATGGATCCTTGTTTCCATAAGGTCTCACTGTGTCACCATATTCTCCTCAGTTCAATCCGGCCCCACAGTGTCTCAATGCTCTACTTGGCCCTGCAGTTTTAAAATGGCCCTTGGTTCCATGAGGCACTGCAGTGCTACACTGGCCCTTGGTTATACAAGACCCCACAGTGCTAAAAGGATCCCCTTGTTTTCAGGAGGCCTTGATGTGTCATAATGGCCCCTTGGTTCCTTTTACCTCTCAATGTCACAATGGACCACTTGGTTCCATTGGCCTCCCCTGTGTCACAATGGTTCCTTGATTCCATGAGCCCTTGCAGTGCCACAATGCTCTCCTTGGTTCCATGGGGCCCTGAAGTGTCACAATGACTCCTTGGTTCCATGGGGCCCTGAAGTGTCACAATGACCCCTTGGTTCTATGGGGCCCCAGAGTGTCACAATGACCCCTTGGTTCCCCAGGATCACAAAGGACACTTGGTTCCATCAGGCCCCTTAGTGGTACAGTGGATTCCATGGTTCCATCAGGCCCCTCAGTGTAACAATGGTCTTCTTGGTTCTGCAGTGTTCAAATGGTTCCTTGGTTCCTTGAGGCCCCAAAGTGTCACAATGGTCTCCCTGGTTCCATGGGGCCCCACAACATCAAAATGTCCACTTGGTTCCATGAGACCCCACTGTATAACAATGGTCTCCTTGGTTCTGCAGTGTTCAAATGGCCCCTTGGTTCCATGAGGCCCCATTGTATAACAGTGGTCTCCTTGGTTCCAAGGGGATCTGCACTATCACCAAGGACATTTGGTTCTCTGAGGTGCCCTGTGTCACAGTGCTCTCCTTGTTTTCACAGTGTCACAAGGATCTTCTTGCTTCCATGGGGCTCTGCTGTGTCCCAATGGCCCCTTGTTCCCATGGGGCACCCCAGTGTCACAAGGGTCTCCTTGGTTCCACAGTGTGCCAATGCACCCTTGGTTCCAGGAAGCCCTGCAGCCTCTCAATGAACATTTGCAGGGCTGGAACACCTCTGCTCTGGAGCCAGGCTGAGAGAGCTGGAGCTGTTCAGCCTGGGTGTGAGAGGGCTCCAGGGAGACATTAGAGCCCATTCCAGCACCTAAATGGGCTTGGAGAGAGCTGGAGAGGGACTTTGGACAAAGGCCTGGAGTGACAGGACAAGGGGGAATGGCCATGAGGTGAAGGAGGGCAGGTTTAGATGGGATATTGGGAAGAAATCTTCCCAGTGAGGGTGCTGAGACCCTGGCACCCAGAGAGGCTGCAGGCTCCCCACCTCTGGAGGTGTTCAAGGCCAGGTTGGATGGAGCAATCTGGTCCAGTGGAAGATGTCCCTGCCCATGGCAGGAGACTGGAACTGGATGATCTTTAGAATTCCAACCCAAGCCATTCTATGACCCTAGATTTGCCTCTCCTGCCTTCATTTAGCAGCAGGTTGACATGTTCCTTTTGCAGCCATTTACTGCAAACACAGCCACTGAATTCACTTTGCCCTGGATGTTGCCTGCAGCCTCCATCAGCTCCAGCTGAGCTTTGGCTTTCCTAAACACATGAACACATGCTCAGGTCAGGTTTCTGCATTCCTCCTCCATAGCTTTTCCTCACTTCCATCTCCTGGTCGTTGTGCTGTGGCTCATCCCTGCAATTTGTCCCTGAGGCAGCACAGCCCCCCTGCCCAGCACAGGCCCCACATCCCCCCCATCAGACACAGCACAGCACAGGGTGTGTTTGGGGTGGGCAAATGTTCCCCACCAGAGTGTCCATTCCAGACCTCAGTCTCCAATTCCAACACCCACATCCCATGCCACATCTTGTAATTTATCTAAAAATTCAGAAAGGCTTTCTGAAGGACCTTGCTTAACTGCGTAAAGGGCTGAGCAATTTATGGTTTTAGGTATTGCCCTCTCCATTTCTCTTATTAGAAATCATTGATAATTCTCTTATATGTCTTTATGGAGTCAATTGTTCAGATCCCAATTTGGATCCTGGAGGGGGAAAAATTCTTCAATATCCGGATTTGTTCCCCTAAAAGCATCCTCTGCTAAATCCCCTGCCATTTTCAAAATCAGGTTTTTTTCTGCTTCAGTTAAAGCTTCCAGCATTAACTGGATATCCACCCATCTGGGTTATGCTGTTTAACCATAAACCTGAATTTCTTGGCCAGACCTATCGGATCACCCCAATAGTTCTCAGCAACTTTCTCCCATGCCTCTAAATGGACTGTAGAAAAGGGCACTTTAACTGACATCCTCGTTCCCTCTGATCCCACTGCCTCTCGTAAGGGTGCTTGCATCACCCCTTTTGTTTGGCTTCTAGTTTGGGTTGCTGTGGGACTACTTTGGGGAGGTGGGCTATGGGGGAAACACAACTCATCATCACTATCACTGCTACATGGGTGTGGTGATTTGGCAGGTGAGGGAATAGGCTGCTCAGTCTTTTCCTTTCCAAGGAGAACTGAGGTGGGGGTGAAGTGTGACAATTCTCTTAAACCCGTTTCTTCCCTTCATCTACCCTGCCTTTTAGGAGGTGGTCTGAACAGATCTGCAAACTCCTGTTCTTGCTTTTCTGCATGACGGACTTTATCAGGCTGTGTGCACCTCTGGTTTATAGAGCAGGCATCACAGCATTGCCTGGGTTTCCCTCTATTAGCCTTGTTGTCTTCTTCCAAAGCTAGTACAAAGGGGTCAGAGGGAGGTCTAATCCCACAACTTCTCTGCCATTCTGGCTGGTTTTGGAGAGAGAAGGACACATCAGCATAGGTCACCTCCTCCCATTTTTCCTCCCTTCTTAAAAATAACATCAGCTGCAATAAGGTATCATAATCCAAAGAGCCAGCGGGTGGCCACCGACAGCCTTCTCCCAGTTTATAAAGTGGCCATCACTGTGTACAAAATTTCACAAGATTTATTTTATTCTCAATCCCCCCACATCCCACTAGTTCTCTCCAGTGTGCCAAAATACAGCCCAAAGGCTCTAGAAATGTCCTTGCTCTGGCCAGTACCCATTGTCTTTTTCTTCCCTGGCACTCCTTTATTTTATCTCAACCCTTTGTCTTGACCTAGCAATCGGGGGCTGTGAAAATACACTGGGCACACTCAGTTCTGATTATCTCTACCTGTTCCTCTAGGCTATTTAAAAACTCCCCTTCCCCACTAGCTCAAGCAACCAGCTGCTTCTCAAATATCAAAAGCTAAAATAAACCACAAGGGGGAATCTTCTAATTCTTTTTACCCAGCTGGCACCATTCCCAGCCTTTTCCGAAGGTATCCAAATTCTTGGGCTCCAGATTTTTCCCACAGACTAGACTCACTGTCTCACACTGATCATGTGCTACTTCCCAATTGTAGTATCTCAGGAGCTCTGGGATACACTTGGGGCATCTAGGTCTTCTTCTGTGGGATATACAAGACCATCTCCTTTTGCACCCTCTGCAGTGGAGAAGGACCCTACCTGGATGCCATCCTGGTTCTCAATGGAAAATTGTCAGCCCACACACATTGCAAGGGGTCACCCCTATTCGTCCACACTGCTGTGGGTTTCTGAGATTATCCTCAATTGGGGGTAGTTCCCAGTCAAAAGCCAAATGAGTATTCATTCCACTCAAATACAATCCTTATAAAAGCACCCTCACTGTCCTTCTGTTCTTTCCCTCAACATTAACCCAGTCCTCTCCTAAGTTCAAAAATACATTCAGTTCAAGCCCAAACCACCCAGAGAGTGCTTCCCTGGAAGGCCAGGCTCTTGTGGCTCTAGCCAGAGCTTCTCTGGCCACCTTTAACAATTCACTGAGGACAAACAGCTCGTTTTGGTACAAAAATTCCCAACTTACTGCAATTATAACTTCTGACACAAGATGTCAGTGTTACATCATAAATGAACTAGAAACCTATAAACCTGTTGCAATTGTAACTTTTACCACAAGATAGTAGCGTTGCCTCAAAAATACACAATTACCAGGAAAACGTTTGTAGAAAGACCAAAGCTCCTTACACACACACACACATTGGAGAAGCAGAAAAAGGCGGCTCACTAAAACAGCAGCAATAAACAAGGATTTACCCCATTCACCCCCTGATCAGATGTCAACTGTTTATTGGATAATTGGGACTAAATTAGTCTCAAATAGACATCATTTTAGCTCACTTTCTCAACTTGTTAGAGAGAGCTCACATCTCCTGAGTTTTTAATAGATAAGGATAACAAATTTCAGAGTGAGACTTCCAAAACAATGTCTCCTGAGTTTAATTCCCCTGACCTTGGAGCAGGAAAGAGACAGGCAATCCCACTGTATCAGAGCCCAGGGATCCTCTGATCTGACACAAAGGTACGTGACTAACTGAATAAAGGTGGTATTTTGTTTGTTTTAGCACCTGAGTTAGGTGTTAGGAGATCTCTTCTAGTTTTGTTTGGTGTGGAAAGATCCCCAAGGGTCCAAGTGTAGCTGCTTTTATGTTCATTTGTCAGGCATCAGGAAGCAAGCCTCAATTGTTACAAAGAGGGGCCTCATGGAACCCAGGACACCACTGGAACACCCTGGAATCCCAAGGGAGCAAGGCTCCACTTTCACCAAGTGGGGCCTCTTGGGACACAGGTGCCCCTGGGCCATGGCCAGGCCTTGTAGAAACAAGGCTCCATCATTGCACAGCACGGCCTGACGGGGCCTGGGAGGAAACTGTGTCACAGTGGATTCTGATGGAATGCACCCACTGCAGTGACCACACCCATCCACTGACCACTGCATTGATCACACCCACCTCAGTGACCACATCCCCCTGATTTACCACTCCCCCACTGACCACACTCACCCCACTGACCACACCCAATGGACCAGACCCATCAAAATGGCCTCACCCACCCCTTTGACCACACCCTAAAATGGCCACACCTGCTCCATTGATCACATCCATCACTTTGGCCACTCCTATCCCAGTGACCGCACACCCATATTGACCACACAAACTGCAGCGACCACAGCCATCCCAATGACCACAACCACCCTCCAATGACCACACCCTAGTGACCACAGCAACCACACCCACCCAACTGACCACAGTCCACTGACCATAACCACTGACCATAATTACTGACCAACACTATGACTGCACCCATTGACCACACCCACTGACCACTCCCCACTGACCACTCCCCACTGACCACTCCCCACTGATAACAGCCACTGCCCACACCACTGCCCATACCCCAATGACCACCCCACTGATCATACCCACTGACCATACCCACTGCCCACCACAAGGGCAACCCAAAGACCACACACATTGAGCCCACCCACTGGCTACCCTCATTGACCATCCCTCACTGACCACACCAAGTGACCACACCCAGTGACCACACCCAGTGACCACACTCACTGTGCACACCCACTGACGGTGACTCCTCACTGACCACCCACTGACCCCTCCACACTGACCAACTCAATGAACAACCCCACTCACAGCCCCAATGACTACACCCCAGTGACCACCTGTAAGAGACGGTCCCAAAGTCCCTCATCTGCCTCATGTCCATCACCAAGGATGAAGACTGAAGACTCCAAAAGAGACTGGGACACAAACCTAAAACCCCAATACAGGAGTTCTGGCCTGGCTGAGGTGGGTTGTCTGCCAACCATTGTCTGCAGATGCGCTCGTTGGACCAAGGCATCCCCATGGGAACCCACGTGGAAACAATGGGCACACCACAGCAGACTGGTTTTGGGCTGGTTTGTCCTGTACTTGCCCTGTAGCTGTTCCCTGAGTGGACATTTGCTCTACACATGCACAAGTGTCAGAGCACTTTGTCCTGTCTTAATGCACCTGCTGATGGTCTCCCCACCTTCTGGCCAGCTGCCTGTCGCTTTGGAAAGGCCTATAAAAAGACCACCAAGATAACCTGAACTGGAGATCTCCCCATGGAAGAAGATGCATCTATTGGTCAGCGTGCACCACGAGGACTTTGTCTCTCTGTCAGTTGCTATACCCCTTCTTTTCTCTCTCTTTATCTCTCTCACTCTCTCTCTCCTCCCACTCCCTTTCCCTCTGTCACATACAGTGTTGTGTGCACATAATAAAGTGCACTGCTGTTGAGAGCAAACTGTTGTCCCCTGCTGTGTCTTTTGTGCTCTGAGATCACTCGAACCCTCATGACCCCCCTTGCATTAGCGGGTTGTGACAAGGGTCCCTGGTGACACTACAGGATCTTGTGTGACCAGGGCTCCTCTGTGACACTGCAGCTCCAAGGAATTCATGGTGGCCCTCTGAGGCCTCATAGAACCAAGAGGCCACTGTGACACTGCAGGGCCGTGTGGAACCATGCAGAGCATTGGGACAGAGCAGGACCTGGTGTCATGATGGGGCCACTGTGACACTGCAGGGCCCCATGGAACCAAGGGGCCAGGTTGCTCCTCAGGGACTCCTGGAATGAAGGGAACATGTTTCACACCGTGGTGCCCCTTGGGAGCAAGAGACCATTGTGACCCTGTGGAACCAAGGAGAGACCATTGCTGCACTGCCAGACCTCCTGGAACCAAGGATCCATTGTGAGACTGCAGGGCCCAAGGATCCAAAGGACTTTGTGAAACCAAGGAGTGCCATGGAACCCATGGGACATTGTGACACTGGGAGGCCTCATGGAATTATAGAGACCATGATGACACTCTAGGGCCTCATGGAACCATGGTAACACCAATTGACTGGGAGTGTGGATCTGCTGGAGGGTAGGAGGGCTCTGCACAGGGCCCTGGATAGGCTGGATCCAGGGCCCAAATCCAACAAGGTCAGGTTGAACAAGACCAAGGGCCGGGTCCTGCACTTTGGCCACAACAAGCCCTGCAGTGCTACAGGCTGGGGACAGAGTGGCTGGACAGCAGCCAGGTAGAAAGGACCTGCAGGGACTGATGGACAGCAGGCTGGACATGAGCCAGCAGTGTGTCGATGGGGCCAAGAAGGCCAATGGCTCCTGGCCTGGATCAGGAATGGTGTGGCCAGCAGGAGCAGGGCAGGGATTCTTCCCCTGTGCTCAGCACTGGTTGGGCAGCACCTCAAGTGCTGTGTCCAGTTCTGGGCCACCCAATTTAGGAAGGATGTGGAGGGGCTGGAGTGTGTCCAGAGAAGGGCAACAAGGCTGATGAGGGGTCTGGAGCACAAGTGCTGTGAGGAATGGCTGAGGGAGCTGGGGTTGTTTATCCTGGAGAAGAGGAGGTGCGGGGAGACAAGGCAGTGTCAGGGCACAGGTTGGACTTGATGGTGTCCAAGGTCTTCTCCAGCCTTGCTGATTCTGTCATTCTCTGAAACCACCCTTGCAGCAGTTGCAGGATGAGCCCTGGGCCTCCTCTTCAGAAGGTGCAGCAGCCCAGGTGCCTCAGCTTCTCCTCACAGCCCCAAAGCCCATCCTGTCAGTCCTGCAGAGCCTCTGCAGCTCCTCCTCATTGCCCACAACAGGGAGCCCCACAGCCAGACACAGCAGCCCAGATGGGCCCCCCTGGCCTGGGGTGCCTCTGGCAAGAGAGCAGCAGCAGGCACTGCAGGAGCCTGCAGACAATTCCTGAAGCACTTGGAGGATGATCCTGCTCCCCAAGGGACGTTCCCATGGTGCCAAGTGAGGAACTGAAATGGGGAGTGGGGCCAGAGAGGAAAGGGCAACCAGGGATGGGCTGTTTGCAGGGGAAGGAACAGGAGTGGGACACAGGAAGAAATTTACAGCAGCAAGAGTAAAGCAGACCAATGTGAAGCAAAGGAAATGGTCAGGGCAGTTTGGGGGTGGCTGCCAGGCAGCCCTGGCTCTGACCGACAACATCTGCAGTGCCAAAGCAAACTCCCAGCTGATGGGAAAAAAACTTTCTGGCTGACTTCAGAGGCCACCACAAACCTGAGGGGTTTCCCTGCTGTGGCCCAGCCCTTCCTGGCCCCAGGCCCTGCTGCCATTTGTGCTCCCTCAGCTTCATCTCCCCACACCAACCCCATGGGGGTGCTCAGGCCTGCTCTGGGCAGGGCAAACAGGGGCTCCTGAGGCAGTGCTGCCGTGGCTGTGCCTGCAAGGCTGCGGCAGCTGTGTGAGCTGGGGGAGAGGCCAGGGCTGCAGAGGGGGGATGTTGTTGGCAGGTGCATGAGGAGGCTGTGGGCCGCTGGCCTGGGGTGTCCAGCGCAGTGGGGATGGATCAGGCCCTGCTCTGCTGCTCCTTGCCGTGTGCTTGCCCAGGGCCCTTGCAGAGCCCCAGCCGTGCTGTTTGCCCCCAGCCTGCCCACGGCCAGCCTGGGGCTGCTGCCGGGGCTTTTCTCTGCTCAGCCTTGGCCTGGGCAATGTGTTGTGGAGAGAGCCTGGGCAAGGAGCCTGCAGCCCCCAGGCCCTGGGCTGAGGCCTCAGCACTGCTGCTGTGCCAGCAGTGCCCATGGCCTGTCCCTGCTGCAGCCCCGGCACTGCCACCCCCAGCCCTGTGCCCGGCCCCGAGAGCACTCAGGCCCTACAGCAACAGCAGGGCCAGGAGGGCAGCGGGGCAGGGCCACGGCAGCAGCACTGGCAGCACCAAGTGCTGCTGCTGCTGCTGGCCACAGCTGCTGTGCCAGCACTGATCTGCCCCCAGCTCTGCACACAGACATTGCTGCTGCAGCTGCGGAGAAGGAAACCAAAGGGGCATCTCTGCAGAAAACTTGGCTGGGAGATCCCTGACTTCCTTTAAAGCCACCAAGAGCACAGCCCCTCATTGACAGAGTCTGAGGCCACAGGGAAGGTGCAGAGAAACAAATGAGAAATTGCAAAACCATGACATTTTTTGTGGACAATATTTATTAATTATAACAACGAAAATGAACCTTTAAAATGAAACCAACAAGAAGTATCAAAAATGGCTTTTATTGAAAGTGATTTGCAGAAACTGGCCCGCAGTTTAGTGTTCATGGAAGGCATCCAGTCATCAGTCTCCACACTGCAGCCTTGAGCTCCTGGTTTCTCAGGCTGTAGATGAGGGGGTTCAGGACTGGAGGTACCAGCGAGTACAGAACTGACAGGGACAGATCCAGGGATGGGGAGGAGATGGAGGAGGGCTTCAGGTAGGCAAACGTGGCAGTGCTGAGAAACAGGGAGAGCACGGCCAGGTGAGGGAGGCAGGTGGAAAAGGCTTTGTGCCGTCCCTGCTCAGAGGGGATCCTCAGCACAACCCTGAAGATCTGTACATAGGAGAAAATAATGAACACAAAACAACCAAAAGCTAAACTAGAACTAACAGCAATAAGCCCCATTTTCCGGAGTTTGGAGTGTGAGCAGGAGAGCTTGAGGATGTGTGGGATTTCACAGAAGAACTGGCCCAGGGCATTGCCATGGCACAGGGGCAGGGAAAATGTATTGGCTGTGTGCATGAGAGCATTGAGAAAGGCACTGGCCCAGGCAGCTGCTGCCATGTGGGCACAAGCTCTGCTGCCCAGGAGGGTCCCGTAGTGCAGGGGTTTGCAGATGGACACGTAGCGGTCGTAGCACATGATGGTCAGCAGGGAAAGCTCTGCTGACATGAAGAAGAGAAAAAAAAAGAGCTGTGCAACACATCCTTCATAGGTGATGTTCCTGGTTTCCCAGAGAGAATTGTGCATGGCTTTGGGGACAGTGGTTAGGATGCAGCCCAGGTCAGTGAGGGCCAGGTTGAGCAGGAAGAAGAACATGGGGCTGTGCAGGTGGTGGCCGCAGGCTACGGCGCTGATGATGAGGCCGTTGCCCAGGAGGGCAGCCAGGGAGATGCCCAGGAAGAGGCAGAAGTGCAAGAGCTGCAGCTGCCGCCTGTCTGCCAATGCCAGCAGGAGGAAGTGGCTGATGGAGCTGCTGTTGGACATTTGCTGCCTCTGGACATGGGGACCTGGTCAAGGAGGACACAGTGACAAGTCAGGAGAGACTTTCCTGAGCAATGTCCAAGCCCTTTCTCCCAGCCCTGCTCCTGCCACTCTGTACCACCCAAATTTATTTTTCTCAGAGCCCTTCCTTCAGCCCTCTGCCTGGAGCTCTGCTGGGATCAGGCCCTGTGGCTCTGATGAGCAGGAGCTCTGCCCATGGACACCCAGGGCTCAGCTCTGCTCTGCAGCAGTGGGGCCATGAGAAAAGGGGAGAGGGGTCAGTCCTGGGGCTGGACTACAGCAGCCCAAACTTCTCCAAAGGCAGAGGAGCTTGGCAGCATCTCTTGTGCCAGGGCTAAGGAATGGTGATGGCCAAAGGCAGTTGGAGAGGGTTTCCTGCTGTGCCCAGGGAGATCAGAGAGAACTGTGCAAGGCAAGAGCATTGGCTGTAACTCAGTGAAGGGTGAGGGGAGCTGCTCTGTTGCTCCATCTGTCCCCAGCTGCCCTTTCTGAGATGGAAGGCAGTCACTGTGCTCCCCTGGAAATCAGCCTGACACAGCTGAGAGCAGAGGGAGCCACAGCACAGCAATGTGGCTCAGCTTTTCTCTGAGTCTGAGCCCCAGCCCTGGCCAAGGGCACTCCTGTCCCCCAGTGTCCCCTGGGGGCAGCTGACAGCTTGGATGGCATCCCAAGGACACACCAAGGGTCCTGTCCATGGCACTGCTGGAGGAGAGTCAGCTCATTCCCATCCTGCCAGCCTGCCCTGCCCAGAGCTCCCCAGGCAGAGGGAGCTGGGACACCCCACTGCTGTGCTCAGCCTGACCAGGAGGAGCCCAAGGGCTGGGCCTGAGCCTGCAGCTGGAACTGCCATTCCCAGAGAGCCCCTCAGCAGTGGCAGCAGCAGCTGGGCAAGGCAAGGAGAGAGAGAGCCGGGCCCTGAGGAAAAGCCTTTCCCTGGCCAGCCCTGCCCAGCCCCTGCAGTGCAGGCAGCAGCAGTGCAGGACAGTGGCCCTCAGGCCCTGGGCAGCAGGCAATGGGCACATGGCAGCAGAGATGCCCTTCATCTCTGGAGCTGCTCTGCCGGCCCAGGAGGGGACTGAGGGCCCCCAGCCCCCGGGCTGAGGGCTGTGCTGGCTGCCAGGGGACACAGCAGCTGTGCTGCTCAGGCCAGTGTCTGCCCTGCAGGGCAGGGCTGGCAGCTGCCACATCTCCCCTGCAGCAGCAGCAGTAGCAGCAGCAGCAGGGCTGCCCTCAGCACTGCCTCCCTCCCTCCCTGCCCAGGGCTCTGCTGCTGCAGCTGTCCCAGCCCGAGCTGTTCCTGTGGGCCCGGGCTCCTTCCCTGCCACAGCTGCCAGAGCCCAGCCCAGCCCCTGGGCCAGCTCTGCCCTGCAGCTGCTCCCGGCTGCAGGCATTAAAGAACAGCTCCCCCAGGCCTGGGCACCATGGAAAGCTGATGCTGCATGGATCTGGAGCCTGGGCAGCTGCAGGCACTTGCTGAGGTTCCCAGGAAAACTCAGTGGGATGGTTGAGGAGCCTCAGCCCTTGCTCTGCCCTGCACAGCTGAGTTTCCATTGCCACCAAGCTGAGCCAGGGAAAAGTGGGAGCACAGATTCAGGAAAGCAGAGACACAAACAGGAAACTCCTTCTCTGAATGAGCTGATGAAAAGTCCCCTCAGAAATGACCTGGGCATGAGCTGGAGCTCTGAGCAGCCCTGGCACACACAGCACCCTCTTCACAGCAGCAGCAGCAGCAGGAGCTGCCCTGGCAGGAGTCACTCCTTGCACCCACTGCTCCCCTCCAGCATCCATGGGAGCTCCCAGGCAGGCTGAGAGCTGCCCCTGGCAGGTGGCAGATGCCCTGGGCTGGCCAAGAGCCCTGAGGGCTGCAGGAGCTGCTCTGCAGGACAGCCCTGGGCAGCCCTGGCTGCAGCCCCAGCTTCAGCCCCTGCAGCCGTCCCTGGCAGCAGGAGCCGTCCTGCCCTGTCCCTCTGACGGTGCCCAGGGCAGCCCCGCTCTGGAGCACATCCTCCCCCAAAGCAGAAAGGGCAGCAGAGCCATCCTTACAGTCACCTCAGTGCTGTCCTGGGTGAGCTTGAGGAGATCCCTGCAGCCAGAGAATGATTGTGCCAAAAGCTGTAAAAATTTCCCCAGAAAGAAGCTCAGAGTTTTTAAAAGCTGTGAAGATTTCTCCATGAATAATCTCAGAATTGTCCTTCCTGTCTCTTTAAGCCTCTGTCTGCTTCACTGCTCTCAGGTATCTGCAAGCAGTGCCCTCAGCCCTGCTGGGCTGGGAGAGGAGCTGCTCCTCAAGAGAAATGTCTTTTTGTAGCTCTTCCTGGTTTCCAAGACCATCCTCTCTTCCATGAGCTCAGCCCAGCTCATCAGCACAGACACAGCACAAGGACTTTAATTAATCTCTTGGGGTTTTGGTGCTGTTTACATCAGATTCAGTCCCTCAGAGTGTGTTCAAAAAACTTCTCAAGAACTCCAAATCAGATTCAAAGTCCAAACTTTCTTGAAGTTTTAATGGGTCCCACAGAGAAACACAACTATGAAAGTTTCTCCAGGATCCTGGTAGAGCAGAACGCTGCAGGCAGTGAGGACAGCTGGGGACAAACAAGGCAAAGGTGTCTCTGATGCTGAGCAAACCTGGATGTGTTTCAGGAATGCAAAGGGCCAAGGCCTGAGCCCCAGCCCCTGCCAAGGCACATCCTGTCCCTCCCTCCTTGCTCAGGCCTCTTCCCAGGCCACTGGCATGTGGGGATGTGCAATGCCAAGGGCAGCACCATGGGGCAGCCCCTGCCAGGCTGCTGAGCAGGGACAAGGAGGCCATGAGGCCCTTGCAGGCCTGCAAGGGTCACTTGTCCCCTCCTGCTGGCTCAGGCCCAGGGCCAGCAGCCATGGCCCAAGTGCTGCAGGAGTTGGCTGTGTCAGGGCCTTGCAGCTGCTGCCCATCCCTGTGGCCTGTGCAGCCCAGGCTGTCCTACGGTGTCCATGCCCTGTGCCTCTGTCCCTGCAGGCTGTCGTCACCCGCGGCTGCCCCACCTGGCTGGGCCATTCCTTTGCTGAGAGCTCTGCGTCCTGCCTGCCTCTGCCTGGGCACACACAGCCTTGGGCTGCATATCAAAAGGGTTCATTCCATTTTCCCTGTGCCTGTGAACTTCTGGCACAGGAACAAAGCATGCAGGGCCTGCTTTCCCAGCAAGGATCTTTGGAAGAGAAGAAGACATCTGGCTGAAGAGTGCAATGATAGAGAAAACAAGGACTGAATCTGGGAACTTGGGGTGGGTTTTATGATGATGGCTAAATTGTAATGCACATGTAGTGACTGTATTTAAGTAACACTCTTTTAGAATCACATGTCCATGTAAGGTTAGGAGTTACCACATGTTAGACCTCAAGCCTGAATAAGTGATGCCCTCTTAAACACCAAGTTAATTTAGGGAACCTTATTCTGATATTTTAGGGATTTGGTGACAGTGCGGCCTCACAGAATGAAGGATTCAGCTGTGACACCTTGGAACCTCATGGAACCAAAAGCCTTTGTGACACAGCAGGGCCACATGGAACCAATGGTCCATTGTGATACTTCAGATCCAAGGAGACCATTGGGACACTATGGAACCTCATGGAACCAAGAGTCCATTATGACATAGCAAGGCCTTGTTTGAGCAAGGGAACCATTGTTGGTAGTCCAGTAACTCATGGAACCAAGGGGCCACTGTGACACACCAGGGCTGCAGGGAATGGAAGGTCCATCATGACAATGCAGATCCAAGGAGACCATGGTGACACTGTGGGGCCTTGTGGAACCAAAGGGACCATTCTGACCCAGCAAGGCCTTGTAGAACCAAGGAGGCCATTGTGACACTGCTGAACCTCACAGAACCAAAGTGACCATGGTCTACCAGGGAACCTCCTGGAACCAAGGGTCCATGGTGACACTGCAGAACCAAGGAGACTGTTTTTGGCAGTGGGAAAGCTCATGGAACCAGAACTCCATTGTGACACAGCAAGGTCTCATGGAACGAAAGGGCCATTGCAACTCTGTGTGGCCTCATGGAACCACGAGCCATTATCAAACAGCTTGGCCTCATGGAGACAAGGAGCCAATGTGACTCTGGAACCTCATGGAACCAAGAGTCCATTGTACCACTGTGGGCTCTGTGGAACCAAGGAGACCACAGTGACATTGCAGGGCCTCATGGGACAATGGAAACTATTCTGACACTTTGGGACCCACTGGATCCAAGGGGCCATTAGAGAATAGAAAGGCCTCAGGGAATCAAGGGAGCTGCAGTGAACAGTGTGGGTCTCAATGGGATGAAGGGTCCATTCTGACACCGTGGAACCAAGGATATCATTGTGACACTATGGGGCATCATGGAACCAAAGGTCCCTTGAGACACAGCAGGGCCTCATGAAACCCTGGGGGTCATTTGTACACCTTGAGGCCCTGGGAAACCAAAGGGCCATTGTGGCACTTCAGAGCCTTGTGGAGCCAAGGGGTCCATAGTGACACGGTGGGGGTCAATGGAACCAAAGGACAATTGTGGCCCTGTGTGGCATCATTGAACCAAGGCGTCCATTGTGACACTGCAGGGCCCCATGGAACTAAGGACTCATGGAACAGGGCGAGACCCCATGGAATCAAAGGTCCATTGTGACACTGCAGGGCCTCATTGAACCAAGGGTCCATTTTGATACTGCAGTACCAAGGAGATCCCTGTGACACTGAAGGCCTCATGGAAGCAAGGGGGGACAATTGTGACCCTACGGGGCCCAATGAAAGGAAGGGGCGAGTGTGACACAGCTGGGCCTCATGCAGCCAAGGGGCCACTGTGATCCTGAGGAGCCCAACAGAACCAAGGGACCACTGTGACACTGCAGGACTATCTGGGATCATGGAGACCGTTGTGACACTCTGAGGCCTCATGGAACCAAGAGGCCACTCTGTCATTGTGCAGTTGTGCATTGTTCATTGTGCATTGTTCCATTCCATGGAACCAAGGAAACCATTTTGGCCCTGGAAGGCTTCATGGAAACAAGGGATCATTGTGACACTGTGGGGCCCCATGGAAACAAGGGGACAGGTAACAGGTCTGCTTGGCTGGGACTGGCTGAATTGACATCTGCATGTTGAGGCTCTCTTCTCATGTGCCTCTGAAACCCTGGGGCTCTGGGCTTTCCTTCCTATGGAAAAGATCCATCCCTCCTGCCCAGGCACCCATGGCCAAAATTGGTACTCCTCCAAAATTCACTGTATGTAAGGGTTTCTCCCAGACTAAAGCTGCCAGGACAGACAGGCCTGGCTCACCTTGGCCTCTGGTGATCACGTCTAATTGGACCTGGAAATCCTGGGTCTCTGTGCTTTCCCTGCTATGAGAAAGAACTGGCATTCTCATGCAGGCACTCATGTCTTAAAGAGGGACTGTGCCCCCAAAATTCCATATATCCGGGACACGGAATCCAAGATGTTTATCATATTGCTCCCAGATGAAAGCTGAAAAGGCAGACAGCTCTGGCTGGCCTTGGCCTCTGGTGGCTGCTGTTCATCAGCCCCTGAAACACTGGGGCTCTGTGCTTTCCTTACTGTGGAGACCAGGGTGACACCGTGGGGCCCCATGGAACCCGGGGGCCACTGTGACCCTGCTGAGCCTCATGGAAACAAGGGAAGATGGAACAGGTCTGGCTGGTTTGGCCTCCCAGGGACCACCTGACAGGTCCAGCTGATCATGGAATGATGAGGGCTGCCTCTCATCAGTCCCTGAAGGACTGAGCGACTCTGTGCTTTTCTTCCTATGGAAAACAGCCATCCATCTTTCCAGGTGCCCATGGCCAAAATTGATATTCCTCCTATGCAAGGGTTTTTCCAGAGAAAGGCTGCCGGGACAGAGAGCTCTGGCTGGCCTTGGCCTTTGCTGGTCACCTCTTATCTCAAGGAAGTCCTGAGGAAAGGATTTGAACTGGTTTAACTACTGGAACTTCAATGAGTCTTTCATCCTCTGAAAAACTCAGATGCTCTTCTGATCATATGTGTCTTTTTTTTTCTCATTGTTATGCAGGATATACTGTTTTAAGCTAAAAAATAAATTCTCGTAACTCTACCAGTGTTATCTGACACAAAACACCTCCTCTGCATATGGATCCAGGTCACCAGGATAAGAAAACACAATGAAAAATCCAGCAGGAATTTCTGTCTCTGCTCCCATCTGTCCCATGTCCTCTGGGAGATTATATTGAAATTAATGGAGTTGAAAGCCTATGGGTAAGAATCCATAGGCAGTTGATCCTATGGATCAATCAATCAATCCTCCCAGTTGGAAGGCCAACAAGGCTGACGTCCTACTGGGAGTCTGTTATCATCCACCCAGCCAGGAAGAAGAGGTGGACAGCTTATTCTATGAGCAGCTGGAGAATGTTTCAGGACCACCAGCCCTTGTTCTTGGAGGTGACTTTAACCTACCAGCCATCTGCTGGGAAATGAATACAGCAGAAAAGAGGCAGTCCAGGAAGGTTTTGGAGTGTATGGAGGACAACTTTTTGTCACAGCTGGTGAGTGAGCCCACCCGGGGAGGGCCTATGTTGGACCTGCCGATCCAGGAATGGAGAGGAGTTGGAGGGAGGCAGATGAGAGCTGGCTCTCAGGTGGCCAAAGGAACCGAGACTGTCCTGGCAATTTTTGTCTGGCAGCTATCCTTGGATGTCTGGAATTATGGAGACAGATTCCCAGTTGTGGCCATGGACACCTGGATGTGAAAGATGATTTCTTCCATGGGAAGAGAAGCATGGCCCCCCAGTGTTTTGAAGGCAGAGGAGAAGTGGCCCTCAAGACGCCAAGGACAGCCAGAGCTGTCTGTCCTGCCAGGTTTCATATGGGAACAATCCTTAGATAGAATCAAATTTGGAGGTAGAATCCCCAGTTTGGCCATGGGCACCTGGAGGAGAAGGACAGTTCTTTGTCACAGGAAGGAAAGCACAGAACTCCAGGGATTCAAGGAAAGATAAGAAGCAGCCCTCAACATGCCAAGGTCAGCTGGACCAGTCAGACAGCCCCCAGAGGCCAAGCCAGCCAGACCTTTTTCATGTTCTTGGATCCTTGGGGCCCTGCAGCATCACAATTTCCCCATGGTTCCATGAGGTCCCATCGTATAACAAATGATCTCTGTTTCCATGAGGCCCAACAATATCACAGTGGTCTCCTTGCCTCCAGAGAGTCACAATGGCCCCTTGCTCCCATGAGATCTGGCAGTGTCACAGTGGTGGCCTTGGTTCTGTGAGGCCCTGTGGTGTCACAATGTCTCCTTGGTTCCTCAAGGCCCTGAAGAGCCTGTGGATTCAACGAGGCCTCAAAGTGCCACAATGATCCCCAGGATTCCGTGAGGCCCTGAAGTGTCACAGGGGCACCTGGGTTCCATGAGGCCCTGAAGTACGGAATGGCTCCTTGATTCCATTGGACCCCTCACTGTTACACGAGTTCTTAGTTCCATGGAGGCCTATATTGTACAATGGCCCCTCAGTTCTACAAGGTCCCAGAATGTCACAATGGCCCCTTGCTCCTTTGAAGCCATAGGATGTCACAATGGTCTCATTGGTTCCACGAGGCCCTGCAGTTCCACAAGGGCCCTTTGGTGTCACAAGGCCTTGAAGCGTCGTAACCATCTCAGGGGGTTCTCCTGTCGGTTCATAATGGCCTCTTTGGTTCCATGATGCCCGATAGTGTAAATATCAGTGTAACTGACTCTGTGGAACTCTAAGTTTCACAAAGTCCAAACGTCCTCATGGTCCCATGGAGCCCCACAGTGTCGCCATGATCCCCTTGATTCCATCAGGCCCTGCTGTTCTACAATGGCCCCTTGGTTCTACAAGGCCCCGCAGTGTCACAATGGACTTTTGGTTCCATGAGCTTTCATACTGCCAACAACATTCTCCTTGGTTCTGCAGTGTCACAAGGGACCCTTTGTTCCATGAGGTTCAGTGGTGTCACATGGACACCTTGATCCCAGGAGGTTCTGTAGTGTCACAATGGACTCCTTGGTTCTGTGGCCCTGCTGTGGAACAATGGACCCGTAGTTCCATGAGGTTCTGTAGTGTCACCGTGGTCTCTTTGGTTCCACAAGGCCCTGCTGTGCCACAATGGCCCCTTGGTTCCATCAGGTTCTGTACTGTACACAGATTCTCCTTGGTGTGGGAGGGCAGTTTGTAAAGAGAATAGAGACAGTGCTGAAGGCAATCTCACCACTGATAAACTGCAGCTGTACTAATTACCAAGAGTGGGGACGGCCTTGCCCTTAATAGATCAGAGCTATGTCTACAGAGAATGAATGTTATAAAACAGTGGGTTGGCTGGTTGAGAGTCAGTTGGAGTCTGAAGGCTGTGCTGTGAGGAAGAAGCATCAAGCAGGTGTGTGAGGGTCAGACAGGGTCAGGTGGTCATGCAGTGGACAGGAAAGAGCTGGTCCTGCAGAAAGAGAGGAGTCAGAAGGCTGCATAGAACTGCCTGTGGGTTGGCTACAGAGAGAAAGGTGTGAGTGTTTTTACGTAATAAGGAACTGACACCTGCATCAGTCATGACTCCACTGTCAACTGGTGCCCCTCACAAGGACCGGGCAACAATGAATGGTGACCCCGATGTGATCCTGGCAGATGAGTACAGACCTAAGAGCAGTGAGACGGTGGAGCCCAGCCCAACTGAGCCAGGCAGACCAAGAGCCTGAAGAACTGAGCCAAATTGACCTGAGAGCAAAACAGGCTGACCTCAGAGCCTAAAAATCCGGATGAGTTGCAGCCAGGAGGACCTGAGAGCCTAAAAGCAATGTAGGCAGACCTGAGAGCCCAAGAGTCTGGATGACTTATGGGACACCGACCCCAAGGTCCGGCTGCAGGGTGCGGGATCCTGGGGCGGCACGTGCCAGTGTTGGCGGGAGCACGGCGTAGCTGGAAGTGGTGGCAGAGCTCTGAGAGGCAGAGTCAGAGCTGCAAAAAAGGACGGTACGAAAAGCTTGGAGTTACCAACTAACGCAAAAAAACCCCAAAAAAACCCCAGAAAAACAAAAAAAAAAAAAAACCAAAAAAACCACCAAAAAAGAAAACAAAAAACAAAAAACAAAAAACAAAAAACAAAAAAAAAAAAAAAAAAAAAACCACAAAAAAGGCAGCAGATGACCAAACTCAAAGAGAAGAAACGTTATGAAAACAAGGTTAGAACTGCATGAGGGGAAGTGTTGAAAAGACCACGACATGAGGGAGAGAAAAAGCAAGCAGAGATGTTGCTTCAGTAGACAAAAGAATTGAAATTGCAGAAGACAAAAGCAAAACAAACTGAAAAAGGAACAAGAGAATTTGCTAAGGCAGCAGTGGGAACTTGGGACAGATTCGTTCTATTATTCAGTTCAATGTGTTTATTTGCTGGTGAAACATACCTATTGTATTCAAAAGTTATTATTCCATAGGCAAACGTTCCATAGGCATGGATATCAATAGGCATAAGTGCAAAAGCTAATATTCCATGTAGGAGAATGATGTTCTATACTGTTAAGAGCAAAACTAAACCAAAACAAACAACAAAGAGAGGGTTAGGAATTAATGAGAAAGGTACAGAGAAGGTTGTTATGCCACTGTAAACTTTCACTCTGAGTCTACCTTTCAAATGCCAAAGGTGCCCCATCTGAAGGAGGATTTCTCCTCAGGAGAAATGTCTTCTTGAAAATTTCTTGGTTGCCAGGAGCTGCCTCTGTGCCAGGAACCTGGGGCAGCTGAGCCCCCAGACACAGCACAAGGACTTTAATGAACCTGCTGTGGATTTGGTGTTGTTTACAGCAGAGTCAGTACCGGAGAGTGTGTTCAAAAAACTTCTCAAGAACTTTAAGTGAGATTGAAACTCGAAAGTTTCTTGAAGTTTTAATGGTTCTCACAGAGAAACACAAGTGAGAAAGTGTCCTCAGGTTCCAGATAGAGCAGAACACTGCAGGCAGTGAGGACAGGTGGGCACAAACAAGGCAAAGGTGTCTCTGATGCTGAGCAAACCTGGATGTGTTTAAGCAATGCAAAGGGCCAAGGCCAGAGCCTCAGACCCTGCCAAGGCACATCCTGTCCCTCCCTCCTTGCTCAGGCCTCTTCCCAGGCCACTGGCATGTGGGGATGTGCAATGCCAAGGGCAGCACCATGGGGCAGCCCCTGCCAGGCTGCTGAGCAGGGACAAGGAGGCCATGAGGCCCTTGCAGGCCTGCAAGGGTCACTTGTCCCCTCCTGCTGGCTCAGGCCCAGGGCCAGCAGCCATGGCCCAAGTGCTGCAGTAGTTGGCTGTGTCAGGGCCTTGCAGCTGCTGCCCATCCCTGTGGCCTGTGCAGCCCAGGCTGTCCTACGGTGTCCATGCCCTGTGCCTCTGTCCCTGCAGGCTGTCGTCACCCGCGGCTGCCCCACCTGGCTGGGCCCTTCCTTTGCTGACAGCTCTGCGTCCTGCCTGCCTCTGCCTGGGCACACACAGCCTTGGGCTGGATACCAAAAGGGTTCATTCCATTTTTACCCTGCCTGTGAACTTCTAGCACAGGAACAAGGCATGCAGGGCCTGCTTTCCCAGCATGGATGGTTGGAAGAGAAGAAGACATCTGGCTCAAGGGTGCAGTGATAGAGAAAACAGGGAGTGAATCTGGGAACTTGGGGTGGGTTTTATGGAAAGGGGTAAATTGTAATACACATTCAGTGACTGTATATAAGCAATACACTTGTAGAATTACACATCCACATAAGGTTAGGAGTTATCCCATGGTGGACCTCAGGCATGAATAAGTGATGCCCTCTTAAACACCAAATTAGTTTTAAGGAGTGTTATGCTCATATTTTGGACATTTGGTGACAGCAGAGGCTCACAGAATCAAGGAGTCAGCTGTGACACCTTGGAACCTCATGGAACAAAGGGTCCATTGTGATGCAGTAGAACCCTGTGGAACCAAAGGTCCATTGTATCAGAGCAGGGCCTCATGGAACCAAGGAGACCATTGCTGGCAGTATGGAAGCTCATGGGATCATTGTGAAGGTGTGAGGCTGCATGGAACCAATGGTCTATTTTAACACTGCAGAACCTTCTGGAATCAAGGGGATCATGGTCTGCTATGGAACCTCATGGAACAAAGGATCCATGGTGACACTGCAGAACTCAGACCATTGCTGACAGTGCGAAAGCTCAAGGAACCAAATGTTCCTTGTGACACAGCAAGGCCTCATGGAACCAAGGGTGCACTGTGGCTCTGTAGAGCTTCACAGAACCAAGGAGACCATTTGGACACTGTGGGGCGTCATGGAACCACCTGCCACTGTGACACAGCACGGCCACATGGAGCCAAGGGGCCATTGAGACAATGAGGAACCTGATGGAACCAAAGGTCCATTGTGATGCTGTGGGGCCCTGTGGAACCAAGGGGACCAAAGTGAAACTGTGGTACTCCATGGAACAAAGGGACCACTCTGATTCTGTTTTGCCTCATGGAACCAATGGGCCACTACCACACTGCAGGGCTTCGTCAAACCAAGGCAGCCTTGTGACACTGCGGGTCCCCTTGGAACCAAGGGTCCATTGGGATATTGTGGGGCCTCGTGGAATACTGGAGACCATTGTGACCCTTGGGAACCCACTGGAACCAAGGGGCCATTATGACACTGCAGGGCCTTGTATAACCAAGGGGCCATTGCAGCACAGCAGGGCCTGATGGAATCCAGGGGACCACAGTGACACTGTGGGGGTCCATGGGGTAAAGGGGCCATACTGACCCCATGGAACCAAGGAGAGCTTTGCGACACTACAGGGCATCATCAACCAAGGAGGTCCTTGTGACACAGCAGGGCCTCATGGAACCATGGAGACCATTATGACACATGGGGCCTTGTGGAACCAAAGCACCATTGTGGCACTGCAGGGCCTCATGGGACCAAGGGCACAACAGTGACACTCTGGGGCTCCAAGGGACCAAGGGGGGAATCTTATAGTGTAGAACCAAGGAGACCATTGTGGCACTATGGGGCATCATGGAACCACAAATCCATTGTGACACAGCATGGCCACATGAAACCACAGAGGCCACTTTTACACTTGGAGGCCTTGTGAAACCAAAGGGCCATTGTGGCACTTTGCATCCCCATGGAACCAAGGAGCCCATTGTGATATTGCAAGACCTCCTGGAATGCTGGAGTCCATTGTGACACTATGAGGTCCTGTTGGGCCAAAGGGCAGTTGTGGCCTTGTGTGGCACCATTGAACCAAGGAGACAAATGTGACACTGCAGGGCCCCATGGAACTGAGGTTTCATGGAACAATGTGGGACTCACAGAAGGAAAGGTCCATTGTGACATTGTGGGGCCTCATGGAATGCTGCAGACCATTGTGACACCTCGAGGCTTCATTGAACCAAGGGTCAGTTGTGATACTGCAGTACCAAGGAGATCCCTGTGGCACCGCAAGGCCCCATGGAAGCAAGGGCGGGGGGCAACTGGGATGCTACAGGGCCCAATGGCATCAAGAGGCCAGTGTGACAGAGCTGGGCCTCATGCAGCCAAGGGGCCATTGTGGTCCTGAGGAGCCCAACAGAACCAAAGGGGCCACTGTGACACTCTGTGGTCTTGTGGAACCACAGGGCCATTGTGATCCTGCAGGGCACCGTGGATCCATGGAGACCACTGTGACATTGCAAGGCCCCATGGAATTGTTGAGGCCATGGTGACACTCTGGTGCTCCACACAACCAAAGGAGCACTGTGACCCTGCTGGGCCTCATGGAACCAAGGGCAGATGGAACAGATCTGGCTGGTTTGGACTTCCAGGGGCCACCTGACAGGCTCAGCTGATCTTGGAATGCTGATGGCTGCCTCTCATCAGCCCCTGGAGAGCTGAGGGGCTCTGTGTTTTCCTTCCTGTGGAAAAGAACTATCTGTTTTTTACAGGTGCCCATGGCCAAAATTGATACTCCTCCTGAAAAATTCCCTCAATGCAAGGGTTCTCCCAGACAAAAGCTGCCAGGACAGAGAGCTCTGGCTGGCCTTGGCCTCTGGTGGTCACCTCTCATTTGAAGGAAGCCCTGAGGAAAGGATTGAACAGGTTTGACTGCTAAAACATCAGTGAGTCTCTCATCCTCTGAAAAACTCAGATGCTCTTCTGATCATATGTGTCCTCTTTTTCTCATTGTGTATTATGCATGAAATACTATTTTCAGCTAAAAAAATATTATTCATATCAGTCTTCTAGCCAGGGCTGCCAATGCCTAGACACAGAGGTTGGCAGGGCTGACAAATGTCCTTGGTCCCCTCCCTGCTCTGTCTGTGACACGAAGGGCACAGAGCAGCCTCCTCTCTGGGCTGCTTGCCTGTTTTCAATGCCTTCCACGGGCACTGGCCCTGCCCCACAAGGCCTGGGCTGAGTCCTGCCCCTGCAGGGTCACCCAGGCTGAGATGGACACTGATGGTGTCTGTGCCAGGCTCTCTCAGCCCAGCCCAGCTCCCTGCAAGCTCTGCCAGCTGCCCTGAGCTCTCTGCAGCACCAAGGGCCTCTCCCCAGCACAGCCCAGCCGCCTCTGGCCCCACAGCTCTGCTCAGGCCAGGCTGCTCTGGCCAGGGGCCCCACGGCCTCAGCCCCTGGCAAGGGCACAGCAGCAGCTGCAGCTCCCACAGGGCTCAGCCCCAGCCATGGCCAAGGTGCTGGCACAAGGCAAAACCAGGCTCCCTGGGTGCCCTGCTGCCCTCTCCCTCAGCTCCTGAGAGCTCTGCAGCCCCTGCTGCCATCCCATCTGCCCAGGCCAGCACAACAGCCGTGGCCTTGGGGCCCTGCAGAGCTGCTCCTGCTGCAGGCCCAGGGCCCATCCCAGAGCTGGGGCAGCCAGAAAGCTGTGCCCATTTCTGTTCCTTGCTGCCCTGATGAGGATGGGTCCTCAGCCTCTTGGAGGCTGCTGGTGAATTTTACTTTTCCAGAGGCTTCTTCTTTCTTGAGCTCTCCAGTTCAGGAATTCAGTGAGAATTGCTCACTAACATTTGTTGAAAACACCTTAACAAAAAAGCCCCTTGGGAAAAAAAATTTAAGTTTTCAATTCTTCTGTGGTTTATTAGAATATAGAAGTTCAAAAAACTTCTCAAGAACTCAAAGTGAGATTGAAACACTGAAGTTTCTTGAAGTTTTAATGGGTCCCACAGAGAAACACAACTTGAGAAAGTGTCCCCAGGTTTCAGTTAGAGCAGGCTCCCTGTCAGGCAGTGGTGACCAGTGGAGACAAACAAGGGAAAGGTGGGGCAGCCAGAAAGCTGTGCCCATTTCTGTCCATTGCTGCTCTGATGAGGATGGATCCTCAGCCCCTTGGAGGCTGCTGGTGAATTTTACTTTTCCATAGGCCTCTTCTTTCCTGAGCTCTTCATTTCAGGAATTCAGTGAGAAAAACTCCTAAACATTTCTTCAAAACACCCAAACAAGACATGCCCCTGGGGGAAAAAAAAGTTCTCAATTCTTCTCTGGTCAATTAGACAGACTTCAGAAATTCAAAAAACTTCTCAAGAGCTCAAAGTGAGATTGAAATACTGAAGTTTCGTGAAGTTTTAATGGGTCCCGGTGAGGGACAGGACTGAGAAAGTGTCCCCAGGCTCCAGTTAGGGCAGAACACTGCAGGCAGCGATGAAAGGTGGGCACAAACAAGGCAAAGGTGTCTCTGATGCTGAGCAAACCTGGATGTGTTTCAGGAATGCAAAGGGTCAAGGCCTGAGCCCCAGCCCCTGCCAAGGCACATCCTGTCCCTCCCTCCTTGGTCAGGCCTCTTCCCAGGCCACTGGGCTTGAAGGGTGGATTCAGAGATGGTGGAGCTTTCCTTCATTGTATGAAACTTCCTGAGAAAGAAATAATGCCACACAGACCAGCTGGGAAGGCCCAGATGGGACACCAGGAGAAGGGAATTTCTCTCCAAGGGCAGGGCTCTGGTGCAACACATCCCCCAGAAGGAGTCTGGAGCAGCCCAAGGCTGTGTATGCCCAAGCAGAGGCAGGCAGGAGGCAGAGCTGTCAGCAAAGGAAGGGCCCAGCCAGGTGGGGCAGCCGCGGGTGACGACAGCCTGCAGGGACAGAGGCACAAGGCATGGACACCGTAGGACAGCCTGGGCTGCACAGGGCACAGGCATGGGCAGCAGCTGCAAGGCCCTGACACAGCCAACTCCTGCAGCACTTGGGCCATGGCTGCTGGCCCTGGGCCTGAGCCAGCAGGAGGGGACAAGTGACCCTTGCAGGCCTGCAAGGGCCTCATGGCCTCCTTGTCCCTGCTCAGCAGCCTGGCAGGGGCTGCCCCATGGTGCTGCCCTTGGCATTGCACATCCCCACATCCCAGTGGCCTGGGAAGAGGCCTGAGCAAGGAGGGAGGGACAGGATGTGCCTTGGCAGGGGCTGGGGCTCAAGCCTTGGCCCTTTGCATTCCTGAAACACATCCAGGTTTGCTCAGCATCAGAGACACCTTTCCCTTGCTTGTGCCCACCTGTGCTCAATGTCTGCAGTGTTCTGCTCTAAATGGAACCTGGGGACACTTTCTGAGTTGTGTTTCTCTGTGGGACCCATTAAAACTTTCAAAAACTTCAGTGTTTCAATCTCATTTTGAGATGGTTCTTTTCCACAGGAAGGAAAGCCCAGAGCCCCAGGGTTTCAGGGACACATGAGAAGAGACCCCCAACATGCTGAGGTCAGTTGAGCCAGTCAGGCCCAGCCAACCAGACCTGTTACCTTGTCTCTTGGATGCACAGGGCCTCGCAGTGTCACAGTGGTGGTGTCAGATTGTGTCCTTGGTTCCACAGGGTCCTGCTGTGTCACACTGGCCCCTTGTTTCCATGGGTCCCCACAGTGTCACAATGGCCCCTTGCTTCCATGAGGCCTTGCAGTGCCAAAATGGTTTTGTTGGTTCCATGGAGCTGCACAATGACACAGTGGCCCCCTTGATTCCATGGGGCTGCAGAGTGTCACAATGGTCTCCATGATTGCATATGTTCCTGCAGTGTCACAGTGGTGCCTTGGTCCTATTGGGCTCCTCAGGATCACAATGGCCCCTTGGCTGCATGAGGCCCAGCTGTGTCACACTGGCCCCTTGCTTCCATTGGGCCCTGTAGGGTCACAATTGTCCCCCCTTGCATCCATGGGGCCTTCACTGTCACAGGGGTCTCCTTGGTAGCACAGTATCACAACTGACCCTTGGTTCATTGAAGCCTTGAGGTGTCACAATGGTCTGCAGTATTCCATGAGGCCCCACAATGTCACTATGGACCTTTCCTTCTGTGAGTCCCACATTGTTCCATGAATCCTTAGTTCCATGGGGCCCTGTAGTGTCACATTTGTCTCCTTGGTTCAGTGGTGACACACAGTGCCACAATTGCCCTTTGTTCCAACAGGGACACCTGGTGTCACAATGGACTCCAGCATTCCATGAGGCCTTGCAATATCACAATGGACTCCTTGGTTCCATGGGGATGTAAAGTCCCACAAGGACCCTTTGGTTTCACAAGGCCTCCAAGTGTAAAAATGGCCTCTGTGCTTTCATGTGGCCATGCTGTGTCACAATGGATTTGTGGTTCATTAATACCCCATAGTGCCACAATGGTCTCCTTGGTTCTGCACTATAAGATTCCCCCCTTGGTCCCTTGGAGCCCCAGAGTGTCACTATTGTGCCCTTGGTTCCATGAGGCCCTGCAGTGCCACAGTGGTCCTTTGGTTCCACGAGGCCCCATGTGTCATAATGGTCTCCATGGTTCCATGAGGCCCTGCTGTGTCACAAGGGCCTCCTTGGTTATTAGAAAGCACGCTGTTAGTGTCCGATGAGAGAGATGATCTGAAGACCAGGATACTCTTTGGGACACGTGGTTTATTGGTCGTGGGAAGGCAGCCTAACAGGGGAAGAGTCTATAGGTCTAAAGGAACAAGGAGCAAGCAAGAGAGAGCTTTACCTGTTACATTCCATTTTAACCCTTTCTATCGTGAATATTCTAATGAGCATCAACCAATCACCTCAAGATACAAAACCTACAGAATCTACATACAGCCTATGGGAACTACAACATTACTACAACATTACAACATTACATACCAAAATCCTGAAAAACCACATTTTCCCTGACATCTGAGAAGGTCCAACCCCTTATTCATCCTTTTGTCTTGGCAAGGGTGTCACTGACTCACCCAGCCAGGTCTTTTCAGTTAACCTAATCACCTTCTTCCTGCCCAGCATCTTACAATTCAAATTTTGCTTTCAATTCCATTCATCTTGTACGTTTCATACTCTTAGAATCTTTTACTAATAAATCATCTCTGCAGGGCCTAGCTACTTCATCCTCTCCAACACTTGGTTCCGTGATGCCCTGCAGTGTCACAAAGCTCTCCTTGGTTCCATGGGGTCAGTATGGCCCCTTTGTCCCATGGAGCCCCACAGTGTCACTGTGGTCCCCTGGATTCCATCAGGCCCTGCTGTGCTACAATGGCCCTTTGGTTACACAAGGCCCTGCACTGTCACCATGGCCCCTTGGTTCCAGTGGGTTCCCAACGGTCACAATGATCTCCAGTGTTCCATGAGGCCCCACAATGTCCCAATGGATCCTTGGTTCCAAGGGGACCCGCAGTGTCACAAGACTGCCTTGGTTTGACCAGACCCTGCAGTGTGGTAGTGGCCCCTTTGGTTCCATGAGGCAAAGCAGAATCAGAGTGGCCCCTTTGTTCCAGGGAGTACCACAGTGTCACTCTGGTCCCCTTGGTTCCACAGGGCCCCATAGTGTCACAATGGACCTTTGGTTCCATCAGGTTCCTCAGTGTCTCAATGGCCCCTTGGCTCCATGTGGCCCCACTGTGTCACAGTGGCAGGTGGTTCCATGAGGTCCCACAGTGTCCAAATGGTCTCCTGGGTTCTGTGAAGCCCTACAGAGCAACAGTGGACCCTTGGTTCCATGAGGCCTTGCTGTGTGACAATGGACTTCTGGCTCCATGAGCTTTTGCACTTTCAACAATGGTCTGAGTTCCACAGTGTCACCATGGATCCTTTGTTCCATGAAGTTCCATAGCAGACCATAATCACCTTGATTCCAGAAGGTTCAGCAGTGCCACAATGGACTGTTGATTCCCTGCAGCCTCACACCTTCACAATGATCCCACGAGCTTCCATACTGCCAGCAATGGTCTCCTTGGTTCCATGAGGCCCTGCTCTGATACAATGGACATTTGGTTCCATTGGGGTTCCACTGCATCACAATGAACCCTTTGTTCAATGAGGTTCCAAGGTGTCACAGCTGACTCCTTGATTCTGTGAGCCTCTGATGTCACCAAATGTCCAAAATACCAGAATAAGACTCCTTAACGTACATTTGGTGTGTAAAAGGGCATCAGTTATTCAGGCCTGAGGTCCACCAAGGGATAACTCCTAACCTTATGTGGATACATAATTCTGCAAGTGTATTGCTAATATACAGTCACTGAATGTGTATTACAATTTACCCATTTCCATAAAACCCACCCCCAGTTCCCAGATTCATTCCTTGTTTTCTCTATCACTGCACCCTTCAGACAGACGTCTCCTTCTCTTCCAATCATCCCTGCTGGGAAAGCAGGCCCTGCATGCCTTGTTCCTGTGCCAGAAGTTCACAGGCACAGTAAAAATGGAATGAACCCTTTTGGTATCCAGGCCAAGGCTGTGTGTGCCCAGGCAGAGGCAGGCAGGACGCAGAGCTGTCAGCAAAGGAAGGGCCCAGCCAGGTGGGGCAGCCGCGGGTGACGACAGCCTGCAGGGACAGAGGCACAGGGCATGGACACCGTAGGACAGCCTGGGCTGCACAGGGCACAGGGATGGGCAGCAGCTGCAAGGCCCTGACACAGCCAACTCCTGCAGCACTTGGGCCATGGCTGCTGGCCCTGGGCCTGAGCCAGCAGGAGGGGACAAGTGACCCTTGCAGGCCTGCAAGGGCCTCATGGCCTCCTTGTCCCTGCTCAGCAGCCTGGCAGGGGCTGCCCCATGGTGCTGCCCTTGGCATTGCACATCCCCACATGCCAGTGGCCTGGGAAGAGGCCTGAGCAAGGAGGGAGGGGCAGGATGTGCCTTGGCAGGGGCTGGGGCTCAGGGCATGGCCCTTTGCATTCCTAAAACACATCCAGGTTTGCTCAGCATCAGAGACAACTTTGCCATGTTTGTCCCCACCTGTCCTCACTGCCTGCAGGGTTCTGCTCTACCAGGATCCTGGAGAAACTTTCATAGTTGTGTTTCTCTGTGGGACCCATTAAAACTTCAAGAAAGTTTGGACTTGGAATCTGATTTGGAGTTCTTGAGAAGTTTTTTTTGCACACTCTGAGGGACTAAATCTGATGTAAACAGCACCAAATCCCCAAGAGATTAATTAAAGTCCTTGTGCTGTGTCTGTGCTTATGAGCTGGGCTGGGCTCCTGGAAGAGAGGTTGATCTTGGAAACCAGGAAGAGCTACAAAAAGACATTTCTCCTGAGGAGCAGCTCCTCATCAGCCCAGCAGGGCTGAGGGCACTGCTTGCAGATACCTGAGAGCAGTGAAGCAGACAAAGGCTTAAAGAGACAGGAAGGACAATTCTGAGATTATTCACGGAGAAATCTTCACAGCTTTTGAAAACTCTGAGCTACTTTCTGGGGAAATTTTTACAGCTTTTGGCACACTCATTCTCTGGCTGCAGGGATCTCCTAAAGCTGACCCTGGACAGGACTGAGGTGACTGTAAGGATGGCTCTGCTGCCCTTTCTGCTTTGGGGGAGGATGTGCTCCAGAGCGGGGCTACCCTGGGCACCGTCAGAGGGACAGGGCAGGACGGCTCCTGCTGCCAGAGACAGCTGCAGGGGCTGAAGCTGGGGCTGCAGCCAGGGCTGCCCAGGGCTGTCCTGCACAGCAGCTCCTGCAGCCCTCAGGGCTCTTGGCCAGCCCAGGGCATCTGCCACCTGCCAGGGGCAGCTCTCAGCCTGCCTGGGAGCTGCCATGGATGCTGGAGGGGAGCAGTGGGTGCAAGGAGTGACTCCTGCCAGGGCAGGTCCTGCTGCTGCTGCTGCTGTGGAGAGGCTGCTGTGTGTGCCAGGGCTGCTCAGAGCTCCAGCTCATGCCCAGGTCATTTCTGAGGGGACTTTTCATCAGCTCATTCAAGGCAGGAGTTTCCTGCTTGTGTCTCTGCTTTCCTGAATCTCTGCTCCCACTTTTCCCTGGCTCAGCTTGGTGGCAATGGAAACTCAGCTGTGCAGGGCAGAGCAGGGCCTGAGGCTCTTCAACCATCCCACTGAGTTTTCCTGGGAAGCTCAGCAAGTGCCTGCAGCTGCCCAGGCTCCAGATCCATGCAGCATCAGCTTTCCATGGTGCCCAGGCCTGGGGGAGCTGTTCTTTAATGCCTGCAGCCGGGAGCAGCTGCAGGGCAGAGCTGGCCCAGGGGCTGGGCTGGGCTCTGGCAGCTGTGGCAGGGAAGGAGCCCGGGCCCACAGGAACAGCTCGGGCTGGGACAGCTGCAGCAGCAGAGCCCTGGGCAGGGAGGGAGGGAGGCAGTGCTGAGGGCAGCCCTGCTGCTGCTGCTACTGCTGCTGCTGCAGGGGAGATGTGGCAGCTGCCAGCCCTGCCCTGCAGGGCAGACACTGGCCTGAGCAGCACAGCTGCTGTGTCCCCTGGCAGCCAGCACAGCCCTCAGCCCGGGGGCTGGGGGCCCTCAGTCCCCTCCTGGGCCGGCAGAGCAGCTCCAGAGATGAAGCGCATCTCTGCTGCCATGTGCCCATTGCCTGGGATTGGGCATTGCTCAGGAAAGTCTCCCCTGACTTGTCACTGTGTCCTCTTTGACCAGGTCCCTGTGTCCAGAGGCAGCAAATGTCCAACAGCAGCTCCATCAGCCACTTCCTCCTGCTGGCATTGGCAGACAGGCGGCAGCTGCAGCTCCTGCACTTCTGCCTCTTCCTGGGCATCTCCCTGGCTGCCCTCCTGGGCAACGGCCTCATCATCAGCGCCGTAGCCTGCGGCCACCACCTGCACAGCCCCATGTTCTTCTTCCTGCTCAACCTGGCCCTCACTGACCTGGGCTGCATCCTCACCACTGTCCCCAAAGCCATGCACAATTCTCTCTGGGACACCAGGATCATCTCCTACACAGGATGTGCTGCACAGCTCTTCTTCTTTATATTCTTCATTGGAGCAGAGTATTTCCTCCTGACCATCATGTGCTACGACCGCTACGTGTCCATCTGCAAACCCCTGCACTACGGGACCCTCCTGGGCAGCAGAGCTTGTGCCCACATGGCAGCAGCTGCCTGGGCCAGTGGCTTTCTCAATGCTCTCATGCAGATGACCAATACATTTTCCCTACCCCTGTGCCATGGCAATGCCCTGGGCCAGTTCTTCTGTGAAGTGCCCCAGATCCTCAAGCTCTCCTGCTCACACTCCAAAATCAGGGAACTGGGGCTTCTTGCTGTTAGTTCCTGTTTAGCACTTGGCTGTTTTGTGTTCATTGTTTTCTCCTGTGTGCAGATCTTCAAGGTTGTGCTTAGGATCCCCTCTGAGCAGGGACGGCACAAAGCCTTTTCCACCTGCCTCCCTCACCTGGTTGTGGTCTTCCTGTTCATCAGTACTGGTGTATTTGCCAACCTGAAGTTCCCCTCCATCTCCTCCCCTTCCCTGGATCTGGCCCTGTCAGTTCTGTACTCGGTGGTGCCTCCAGCCCTGAACCCCCTCATCTACAGCCTGAGGAACCAGGAGCTCAGGGCTGCAGTGTGGAAACTGATGACTGTATGTTTTTAAGGAAATTAAAATGCTGGCCAGTTTCTGCAAATCACTTGAAATAAAAGTAATCTTGGATATTTCTCGTTGGTTTCATTTAGGAGGTTCTTTTTCTTTCTTTTACTTTTTTCATATTGTTCTCAAAGAAATGTTGTTGTCTGTGCCACTTCTCATTTTGTTTCTCTCCACCTTCCCTGTGGCCACAGACTGTGGCAAGGAGGGGCTGTGCTCTTGGTGGCTTTAAAGGACTTTAAAGGCTTTTAATGCCAGGGATGTCCCAGCCAAGTTTTCTGCAGAGATGCCCCTTTGGTTCCCTTCTCTGCAGCTGCAGCAGCAATGTCTGTGTGCAGAGCTGGGGCAGATCAGTGCTGGCACAGCAGCTGTGGCCAGCAGCTGCAGCAGCACTTGGTGCTGCCAGTGCTGCTGCCGTGGCCCTGCCCCGCTGCCCTCCTGGCCCTGCTGTTGCTGTAGGGCCTGAGTGCTCTCGGGGCCGGGCACAGGGCTGGGGGTGGCAGTGCCGGGGCTGCAGCAGGGACAGGCCATGGGCACTGCTGGCACAGCAGCAGTGCTGAGGCCTCAGGCCAGGGCCTGGGGGCTGCAGGCTCCTTGCCCAGGCTCTCTCCAGAACACATTGCCCAGGCCAAGGCTGAGCAGAGAAAAGCCCCGGCAGCAGCCCCAGGCTGGCCGTGGGCAGGCTGGGGGCAAACAGCACGGCTGGGGCTCTGCAAGGGCCCTGGGCAAGCACACGGCAAGGAGCAGCAGAGCAGGGCCTGATCCATCCCCACTGTGCTGGACACCCCAGGCCAGCGGCCCACAGCCTCCTCATGCACCTGCCAACAACATCCCCCCTCTGCAGCCCTGGCCTCTCCCCCAGCTCACACAGCTGCCGCAGCCTTGCAGGCACAGCCACAGCAGCACTGCCTCAGGAGCCCCTGTTTGCCCTGCCCAGAGCAGGCCTGAGCACCCCCATGGGGTTGGTGTGGGGAGATGAAGCTGAGGGAGCACAAATGCCAGCAGCCCCTGGGGCCAGGAAGGGCTGGGCCACAGCAGGGAAACCACTCAGGTTTGTGGTGTCCTCTGAAGTCAGAGCCAGAAAATTTGTTCCCATCAGCTGGGAGTTTGCTGTGCCACTGCAGACATTGTTGCTCAGAGCCAGGGCTGCCTGGCTCCCACCCCCAAACTGCCCTGACCATTTCCTTTACTTCACCTTCTCTTTCCTGACTCCTTCTGCTAAAATTTCTTCCTCTTGCCCACCACTGTTCCCTTCCCTGCAAACAGCCCATCCCTGATTGCCCTTTCCTCTCTGGCCCCACTCCCTATCCATTTCCTGAGTTGGCACCATGGGAACATCCCTTGGGGAGCAGGATCATCCTCCAAGTGCTTCAGGAATTGTCTGCAGGCTCCTGCAGTGCCTCCTGCTCCTCCCTTGCCAGGGGGGCATGCCAGACCAGGGGGGCACATCTGGGCTGCTGTTTCTACCTGTGGGGCTCCCTGTTGTGGGCAATGAGGAGGAGCTGTAGAGGCTCTTCAGGACTGACACGATGGGCTTTGGGGCTCTGAGGAGAAGCTGAGGCACCTGGGCTGAGGTACCTTCTGAAGAGGTGGTCTCAGGGCTCCTCCAGCAACTGCTTTAAGGGTGGTTTCAGAAAATCACCGAATCAGCAAAGTTGGAAAAGATTTTGGACATCAGCAAGTCCAACCTGTGCCCTGACACTGCCTTGTCTCCCCTGAGCCTCCTCTTCTCCAGGATAAACAGCCCCATCTCACTCAGTCCCTTCTCACATTACTTGTGCTCCAGACCCCTCACCAGCCTTCTTGCCCTTCTCTGGACATGCTCCAGCCCCTCCAGGTCCTTCCTAAATTGGGGCCCCAGAACTGGACACAGCACTCGAGGTGCTGCCCAACTAGTGCTGAGCACAGGGGAAGAATCCCTGCCCTGCTCCTGCTGGCCACACCATTCCTGATCCAGGCCAGGAGCCATTGGCCTTCTTGGCCCCCTGGGCACACTGCTGCCTCATGTCCAGCCTGCTGCCCATCAGTCCCTGCAGGTCCCTTTCTGCCTGCCTGCTGTCCAGGCACTCTGTCCCCAGCCTGTAGCACTGCAGTGGTTGTTGTGGCCAAAGTGCAGGACCCGGCCCTTGGTCTTGTTCAACCTGACATTGTTGGATTTGGGCCCTGGATCCAGCCTGTCCAGGGCCCTGTGCAGAGCCCCCCTACCCTCCAGCAGATGAACAATCCCAGCCAACTTGGTGTCACCACGGTTTCAGGAGGCCGTAGAGTGCCACAATGGTCCCCATGATTCCATGAGGCCTCCCAGTGTCACAATGTCCCCTGGGCTCCATGAGACCCCTTGGTGTCACAAAGTCCCTTGGATCCTTGGGCCCTGCAGTGTCACAATGGATTCTTGGTTCCAGGCGGTCTGGCAGATCAGCAATGGTCTCTCCTTGGTTCCACAGGGTCACAATGGCCTCTTGGTCCCAAGGGGCGCCATGGTGTCAAACATGTTTCCTTCATTCCAGGCATCCCTGAGGAACAACCCTGGCCCCTTGGTTCCATGGGGCCCTGCAGTGTCACAATGGTCCTATCAGGACATGAGGTCCTGCTCTGTCCCAATGCTCTGCATGGTTCCACAAGGCCCTGCAGTGTCACTGTGGCCTCTTGGTTCCATCAGGCCTCAGAGGGCCACCATGAATTCCTTGGTGCTGCAGGGTCACAGAGGAGCCCTGGTCACACATAATCCTGCAGTGTCACCAGGGATCCTGGGTTCCATGGGGCACCACAGGGTCACAGTTGTTCCCTCAGTTCCAAGAGTCCTTGCCATGGAACAATGGCCCCTTGATTCCATTGGGCCCCAGGGTGTCCCAAGGCTCTCCTTGGTTCTTCAGTGGCACAATGGCCCCTTGGTTCAACAAGGCCCCTCAGTGTCACAGTGGCCTCTGGGCTCTGTGGTGCCATGTCCTACACAGTGTCACTCTGCTCCTCTGAGTGCCACCAGGCCCCGCAGTGTCACCATAGCCCCTTGCTTCCCCAGGGCCCTGCAGTGTCACCATCATCAGAGAATCCAGCAGGCTGCAAAAGAACTTGGAGAGCATCAAGTCCCACCTGTGAGCCACCACCACCTTGTCACCCAGACCATGGCACTCAGTGCCACATCCAGTCTGTCCTTAAACACTTCCTGGTGTTACAAATAAAAATTATGTTCAAACTGTGAGTTTACCTAGTTTTGTCTATGCACTTACCTGTTTTTTTTCCAACCCCAGTTCAATTCCCTTGTTGATTTACTTGCCCTTTTCAACTCCAAGAGTTCATTGTTTAAAAGTTCTCACCTGTTTCATCTGTTTTATCCCTCTACCTTTAGTCGTTTGTACCCCCTTGTCCCCTCCTAACTTGTTGGGTAATTCAGCCGCTGGTTCCCAGGACGGACTTTAGCATTCCCCCTAAGAACTTGCGCATGCATGCCTATTAAAATCACATTGCCCGCTGCCCAGGAATAAGACAGTCCTAGACAACGAGCCACTCCAAAAGAACACCAAAAAAAAAAAAAAAATCACATCATGTAAACAGCAAGGACTCAGGGAGGCTAGATATGCCAGCTTCCAGCCCGAGTGAGTCACCATGACCTAAACAGCACCCAAGAAAGAGGACCCCCCTGGACCACCGAGCTGATAGCAAGTCTCTGGACGATCCCTGCGAGGATAGAGACTCCAGTCCTGCCGGTGAGGACGGACCTGTGTGATCCTCCTCCTCCTGGACCTCCACCATTGGGAACAGCGGCAGCGCGCACCCTGAGCCCCCACCTCTGGGCCCCTCTTTACTAAAGGCTTAAAGAGGGAGCAGAAGGTCTCCTGGCCCTTTTAATTACTTCAGTTTGGCCTAAAGTCACCCACAAGGGCCTAAAGTTGTCCAAAGGTCCTAAAATCCACCCTAAACCTGATCAGCTTTGGCCTAAAATCAGCCAAATGGGCCTAAAATCGTCTAAAGGGGCCTAAAATCCACCCTAACGCTAATCAGGTTTGGCTTCTTAATAACCCAAAGAGGCTTAAAATCCCCCCAAAATGGCCTAAAATCACCTAAAGGGCCCAAAAATCCACCCTAAATTCACGTGGTTTGGCCTAAAAGCAGCCAAATGGGCTTAAAATCATCCAAAGGTGTCTAAAATCTAACAAAAGGGGCCTAAAACTGCCCCAACTGGTTTAAAACCCTCACAAAATGGCCTCAAATCACCCTTAAATCTCCCAAATGGGCACAAAATCCACCATGAATGTACCTGGTTTGGCCTAAAATCACCAAGAGAGACCTAAAATTTAACCTAAAATCCACCAGATTTGAGCTAAAATCACCCAAATGGATCAAATATTTACCCCTAAACCCACCAGATTTGGCCCAAAATCAGCCAAAGGGGCCTAAAATCAACACTAAAAGGCTTGAAATCACTCCAAGGGATTGAGAACTCAGCCTAAATCTGCCCAGTGTTATGAATAAGTTTTGGTGACTAGCCTCATACAATCGAGGAAGAGTTGCTGAGTACGGTAGGGAGGAGTTTTGTTGGGAGTTTACAGTTCTTTGACCTGTACTTTTGTTATTGCAGTATATTTTTGAACCCTTTTCTGTTCTCCCTTCAGTACTCCCCTCCCCTTTCATGGTTACTGCCTGGCAGCTCTGGCTTACATGGCTGCAAAAACATTTGGGGGAAGGCAGATATTTACAGGAGGACATATAAGGACTGCTTATGAATATTAATGAGGCTGATACAATCTCAGGGTATAAAAGGCAAGGACACCATTTTGTGTGCCGGGAGAACTCACA
The DNA here is from genome assembly GCA_027886175.1 of Phylloscopus collybita. Lineage (NCBI taxonomy): Eukaryota > Metazoa > Chordata > Aves > Passeriformes > Phylloscopidae > Phylloscopus > Phylloscopus collybita. Next base: position 1,264,747 of record JAJNNQ010000120.1, read on the forward strand.
AATGGGAGTTTGTCTGGTGGGCAGGAGTCCCATCAAGCTCCCAGCACTGTTACCCCCTTTGCTTTGTGATTTTATGTGGGTTCAAATTAAATTTTATTTACTCATTCCCATCCGGGGTTTGAGTAATTTATAACACCAGTTTGGCATAAAATCACCCAAATGGGCCTAAAATCTCTTGAACCGGGGCCAGGACCAAAACTGAGATGGACACTGGGAGCACTCCGGGACCAAGAGCAGCACCAGTACCAGAACTAGGACTTGGACAGCTCTGGGACTGAGACCAAGACCGGGACTGAAACCAGAACTGGCACTGGCACCAAGAAAGGCACTGCTCCAGGACTGAGACGGCACCGGCACCGCTCTGGGATCCAGATCGACACCAAGACCACAGTGAGCACCAGGAGCGCTCTGAGACTGCTCTGAGACTGAGACTGGGACAGGAATGGAGACTGACATCAGGAGCTGTCTTGGGTTGTGGAACCAGGGGTGTGTATTCTCTTTCATCTGTTAAAAGCAGTTGAGGGGATGTTTTTCTTTATATCTTGTAATTCTTAGAGGGAGAGGGGTGGATGTCTTTTGATAATGGGCCAGCTGTTAAAACCAAGTAAGGCATTGTTTCTTATCTCTTTCACCGCCTGTCCTCCCTCCAGGGGGACATTTTCTGCTAATGGACCATTAGGACACCCCTGAAAGCACATATCACCAAAGTAAAACATCCACATTCCACCATCCTATTGTGAGATGCTCCACCCAGTGTGTGGGAACCAACCATTCCTACTTGGATAAAACTGAGACACAGGAACACCAGGTATCTAGCTTCACCCAATTCCTGGAAGAAGACTGGACCCCTTCTCACCACCACTGGATCTTTGTTCTACAGGATCATCTCTACTCCACCAGAACCACATCTGCCACTCCAGGAGGACTCACTTTGGGCCTGCTTCCAACACCCTGACAAACAGGGTGTCAGGTTGTAGCTCTGACTCTGTCAGGGTTTTCCAAAATTTTTTGTTTGTTTGTTTGCTGGTTTGGTTGGGTGGTTTTGATTTTCTACTACATTTGTATTGTTAATATTCCTAGTAAAGAACTGTTATTCCTACTCCCAAATCTTTGCCTGAAAGCCCTTATTTGCAAAAATATAATTTGGCGGGGGTGAGGGGTTTACATTCCCCATTCTAAGGGAGACTCCATCTTTCCCTGGCAGATACCTGTCTTTCCAAACCAAGACAGGAGCGCTCCAGGACTGAGACGGACACCAAGGCCAGAACTGGGACTGGGATGAGCGCCAGGATTGGAACCGGGGTCGCCGCGTTCACTCCGGGGAGCTTGGCCGTGCCCCCAGGAGGGACTGGGAGGGACCCTGAGGCAGAGCAGGACCCTCTTTGTTTTGCACTGGTTCCAGTGCAGGCATCGCAGTCTACATGGACCCAGGTTCTGTGATCCCAGTCCATAGGAGCCCAACCCATACAATCCCAGTATACAAGGGCCAAGTCAGTGTGATCCCAGTCTATATGGTCCTGATCCAGATGGTCCCGGCCTGTGCAGTCCCAGTCTGTAGGATCCCAGTCCATGTGATCCCAGTCCATACGCTCCTGCATGGCACACACTCCAAGGCTCTGCAATTCCAGTTCCCAGCAAGGAAAAGATCTTCCTGCCCTTGAAAGCCAAGCTCTGAAGAAGGCGCCAAAAGCCAAGGGCAGCAAGATCCCACAGGGACATTTCACTGCCAGCCCCCAGAACTTCATCCATGCTTGTTGGAGCTCCTGCATTGGGAATTAAATCAGGGCAGGGTCTTTGGTGGGAGCTGCCCTGGCTCCAGGGAGACACTGAGACACAAACAGAGCAGGCAGAGAGAGGCACGAGAGAAAGGACGACACAAACACCATCAGCTGAGAAGGCGGCTGACTCTGAAAACAGAACTGACACTGACTGAAAATGAATTGGACAGGAATCAAGAACTCTACAAATTTTATTTATTATCAAAACACATCCCACTCACCCATCCCCACACAATCCTGATTCCACTGCTGCAAATTTGGATTCCACTTCTGCCAACCTCATTCTAACCCCTACTCACCCTGGTGGTTGTGGAATCGAGTCAGTTTGGTGTGGGCTTGAGTTTTCCTGAGGTGGAAACAAGCCATTTTGAGGTGGGATTGAGCCCTTTTGAGGTAAGATTGAGTACTTGACAGTAGGATTAGAATTGTTTTGAAGTCCCAGAATGACCCCTCTTGGCTTTTGGAGTGCAAAGTGAAGGAGGTGAGAAAAAAATTAAGGCCAAAACAAAGGGATAACCAGCCAGCTGTCATCCCAACGTGGATCACAGGGAATGTGGGTCACCAGGGCTCTGCCCAGTGTGGCTCCTGCAGTGGGGGATGGAGCTGGAGCAGCGCACGAAGCTCTTCCCACACTGGGGGCACTGGCAGGGCTTCCCTTACCGGTGCCTCCGTTGATGTCTGGTCAAGTTAGAGCTCCGTGAGAATCTCTTCCCACACTGGGGACACTCGTAGGGCCTCTCCCCGGTGTGGATGCGCCGGTGGATGGTGAGGGCGGAGTTGTCTTTGAAGCCTTTCCCGCAGTCGGGGCAGAGGAAGGGCCTCTCCTCTGAGTGAATGCGCTGGTGCACGAGGAGAGTGGACCTGGTGGGAAACTTCTTCCCACACTCAGAACACTCATAGGGCCTCTCCTCTGCGTGTGTCTGCTGATGTTCAAGGAGACGGGAGCTGGTCAGAAACCTCTTCCCACACTGCCTACACTCGTAGGGCCTCTCCCCACTGTGAATCTTTTGGTGGACAACAAGGTAGGAACGGCAGCTGAAGCTCTTCCCACATTCCCCACACTCATACGGCCGTTCCCCGGTGTGGATGTTCTGGTGCAGGTTCAGGTGTGTCTTCTGGATGAAGCTCTTCCCACATTCCTCACACTGGTAGGGCCGTTCCCCGGTGTGGGTCCTCTGGTGGCGGATCAGGTTGGTGCTGCTGCTGAAGCTCATCCCACATTCCTGACACTCGTGGGGTCTCTCCCCCGTGTGGACGCGCCGGTGGATAACAAGTTGGCAGTTTTGTCTGAAGCCCTTCCCGCAGTCAGGGCAGAGGAAGGGCTTCTCCTCTGTGTGCGTGCGCTGATGGACGAGGAGACAGGAGCTGGTCTGAAACCTCTTCCTGCATTTATCACACTCGTAGGGCCTCTCCCCAGTGTGGCTCCTCTGGTGCTGGATCAGGTTGGCGCTCCGGCTGAATTTCTTCCCACATTCCCCACACTCGTAGGGCCGTTCCCCGGTGTGGGTCCTCTGGTGCTGGACCAGCTGGGAGCGCGACCTGAAGCTCTTCTCACACTCCCCACACTCGTGGGGTCTCTCCCCGGTGTGGATCCTCTGGTGCAGGATCAGCTGGGAGCGCAACCTGAAGCTCTTCTCACACTCCCCACACTCGTGGGGTCTCTCCCCGGTGTGGATCCTCTGGTGCTGGATCAGCTGGGAGGTCTTCCTGAAGCTCTTCCCACATTCCCCACACTCGTAGGGCCGTTCGTCTGTGTGGATCCTCTGGTGGCGGAGCAGGTGGCACCGCCAGGTGAAGCTCTTTGCACACCCCAAGCACTTGTGGGGCTTCTCCCCATCATGAGGCTGCTCAGGGACCACAAGGTCTGAGCTCTGACTCCATCTCTGGCCGCCCTTGCGGCACAGGGTGGGTCTTTCCTCCTCACATCCTCCTGGTCTGCGTTTGCAGCCCTTCTTCCTGTGGGATCTCTGGGGCTTTTCTGTGCCGTGGCTGGATTCCTGCACCGTAGAGCTGCTCAAAACAACCTCTTCCACGAGGTCCTCCCATGTGGATTTGTCCTCCCTGGCCTCCATGCTCAGCTCCTTGTCTGGAGGAGGAAAGACAAGAAGAGGCTGGGATTTGCCTCCGTGCCAGAGAGAACGGGAAGGACATCCTCTGTTTACTCGGTCCTCACCCTCTCCAGGCTGCTGGGAGTCCCAGGGACCCGAAAAGCTCCCCCCTCTTCTGTCTTCCCACTTACAGATACGGGGAGTGACTGGGCTCACACTGGGAGTGACTGGGCTCATACTGGGAGTGACTGGGCTCACACTGGGAGTCACTGGGCTCACACTGGGAGTGCCGAGCGAATTGGATCCACACTGCGGGGGTAACTGGGCTCATACTGGGAGCAGCAACTTCTGGCATCAGGATCCCCGAACCCTTTCCCGGCCATCCCACCCCTCCAGCCCCTGCACCCCCTGCAAGGTCCAGCAATCCCGGGGTCCTGCTCAGGGAAGCTGTGGCTCTCCCGGGGTGCCCCAAACCCAGTGTCCCCCCACTCCCGCCAGGCCCGCGCACTCCCCACGTGGCCCCGGCAGAGCTCGGAGGGCCTGGCCCGGGAAGCCCAACCCCCACCGCGGGGGGACCCGCATCCTCCCGGCCCCCGACGTGGCTCTGCTGACACCGGGAACCCCCAAAAACTCCGCCCGGCGAGCCCTTGATGTCCCCCCGAGGGGCATCTGCGGCTCGGCTTTGGAACCCTGCAAGCCCCAAACATCCCCCCCAAGATAACCCCAAACACTGGGACACCTCCCCCCCGGGATATTTGGGGTGAGCTCCCCTTCCCTGGGCACCTGTGGGATGGGGGGCGATGTTTTCGGGGGTGCAGTGAGTTCAGCGAGCACTGGAGCCGCCTCTGCTTCCTTGGCCGTTCCTCTCCAAATTCCCGTGGCCGCTCCGCCTCTTCCTCCCTCCCTCCTCCTCCTCCTCCTCCTCCCCCGCTCCGAATCCCGAACTGGGAGGGCAGAGCTAAGGAAAGGGCAGGAACTCTGAGGGGAAAGGGGCGGGGTCAGAGACAGGGCAGGAATTATGAGGGGAATGGGCCTGGCCAACGGGACGCGCAGTCCTAAAAGGGCCCAGTTTGTTCTAAAATCACTGACCGGGGCCTAAAATCCATCCTAAATCCACCAGGTTTGGCCTAAAATCACCCAAATGGGCCTTAGATCTGCGGGACCAAGACCGAGATCAGCACCGTTAACAGCACCAGCACCAAGACCGAGACTGACTCCAGAACTGAGACCGGCACAGCTCCGGGATTGAGATCGACACCGGAATCAGCACCGGGAGCGCTCCGGGACTGAGACCAAGACCTGGACCACTCAGGAACCTCTGCGTTCGCTCCCAGGAGTTTTGGCTGCACCCCTGGCGGGACTGCGCTGGGACCTGCCCGGTTCTTACCGGGCCCTTCCTGACTCCACAAGCAGCAGAAACATCCTCGTTGATCATAAACTCCATCCAGGGGGTCTTAAACTCCCCCAGTTGCTCCTAAACCCCTCCAGTCAGTCCTACATTTTTCCCAATCACTCCTAAACCCCCCAGGACACCCCCAGATCCCCCCCAGTAGCTCCTAAATCTCCCCAGTTGATCCTAAATCCCCAAATTGTTCCTGAACCTCCTTGCACACCCCTAACCTCCCCTCCCCATTCTCTCCTAAACCCTCCCAGTTTGTCCTAAAACCCTCTGAGTCGTTCCTCACCACTCCCCAGGATGCCCCCAAACCCCCCGAGCCGGTTTCGGGGTGTCTTGGTTTGGAAAGACAGGTATCTGCCAGGGAAAGCTGGAGTTTCCATTGGAATGGAGAATTATAATTTTGCAATCAAGGGCTTTCAGGCAAAGATTTGGGAATAGGAATAGCAGTTCTTCGCTAGGAATATTGACAATACAAATGTAGTAGAAAAACAAAACCACCCAACCAAACCAGCAAACAAACAAAAAAAACAATTTTGGAAAACCCTGACTGAGTCAGAGCTACAACCTCTTGGTCAGGGTGTTGGAAGCAGTCCCACAGTGAGTCCTCCGGGAGTGGCAGAGGTGGTTCTGGTGGAGTAGAGATGATCCTGTAGAACCAGGGTCCAGTGATGGTGAGAAGGGGTCCAGTCTTCCTCCAGGAATCAGGTGAAGTCAGATGCCTCCTAGTTCCTGTGTCTCAGTTTTATGCAGGTAGGAATGGTTGGCTCCTCCTCACTGGGTGGAGCAACTCACAATAGGGTGATGTAATGTGGATTGTCTCTTTTGTGTGCTTTTAGGGGTGTCTTAATGGCCCATTAGCAGAAAACATTCCCCTGGAGGGAGGACTGGGGTTGAGAGAGATAAGAAACACTACCCCACCTGGTTTGAACAGCTGTCCCATTATCAAAAGGCATCCGCCCTTTTCTTCCTAGAGTTGCAAGAGATAAAGAAAAAACATCTCCCCAGCTGCTTTTAAGAGATTAAATAGAATCCACACCCCTGGCTCCATAACCCAAGACAATGTGCTAGCCTTTTAGCCCAGATTGGTTAATGGGTTTTGCACATACAGCAGATTTATGCAGTCCTTCTTTTGGCTTCTATCCAATTCTCACATTCTGAAGCTTGTTAGCATCCTTTGTTCTTCTTTGGATGTGACTTCTGTCATCTTTTGTTCTTCCTTGAATGGTTACAGGCCTTTTTCATCCAGATGGACTGGATTGCTCACATGTCCCAATTTCTGGAGGAACCCATCCTCCATACGTTCTCCCTCATGTTGCACTCCAAAAACCAAGAGGGATCAGTCTGTCACCTCAAAACCTCTCCAATCACCCTGAAAACTACTCAATCTTACCCCAAAAGGGCTCAATCCCACCTCAAAATGGCTTGTTCCCACCTCAGAAAAACCTAATCCCGTGCCAAACTTACTTGATTCCACAGCCACCAGAGTGAGATGAGGTTGGAAGGAGGTTGGAAAAAGTGGATCCAAATTTGGAGCTGTGGGATCAGGAGTGTGTGCTGGGCTGGGTGAGTGGGATGTGTTTTGATAATAAATAAAATTTGTAGAGTTCTTGATTCCTGTCCAATTCATTTTCAGTCAGTGTCAGTTCTGTTTTCAGAGTGCCACCTTCTCAGCTGATGGTGTTTGTGTCGTCCTTTCTCTCGTGCCTCTCTCTGCCTGCTCTGTTTGTGTCTCTGTGTCTCCCTGGAGCCAGGGCAGCTCCCACCAAAGACCCTGCCTTGATTTAATTCCCAATGCAGGAGCTCCAACAAGCATGGATGAAGTTCTGGGGGCTGGCAGTGAAATGTCCCTGTGGGATCTTGCTGCCCTTGGCTTTTGGTGCCTTCTTCAGAGCTTGGACTTCAAGGGCAGGAAGATCTTTTCCTTGCTGGGAACTGGAATTGCAGAACCTTGGAGTGTGTGCCATGCAGGACCGTACAGACTGGGATCACGTGGACTGGGATAATACAGGCTGGGACAGCACAGCCTGGGACCATCTGGATCAGGAGCATCCAGACTGGGATCATGGGGACTGGGACCTTGTAGGCTGGGATTGCACAGACTGGGATTGTACAGACTGAGATTGCACAGACTGGGATTGCACAGACTGAGATTTCACGGACTGGGATTGTACAGACTGGGGTTGTACAGACTGGGATTGTACAGACTGGGCTCACATGGACTGGGATTTCACAGGATGGGCTCACATGGACTGGGATTTCACAGGCTGGAACCATCTGGATCCGAACCATACAGACTGGGATCATACAAACTGGGATCAGATGGACCGGGGTGGCTGCACAGGAACGATGCGAAGCGGGGTGGTCCCACCCTGCCCAGGGGTCCCTCCCAGTCCCGTCCAGTCCTGAATGGGGGCACAGTCAGAACCCCTTGGAGTGAACATGGAGGTTCTGGAGTGATCCCTCTGCCGATCCCAGTTCCAGTTCCAACCCCATTCTCAGTCTCTGTCCCCGAGTGCTCCTGGTGCCGATCACAGTCCCCATTGTTATAAATGGGGAGAGAGCCAATCTCAAATAAAATAGAATTTCTTGCCAGTGAAAAATCATGGACAAGAAATTTACAAAGCCAATAAAGAAACTGACAGAGTCAGCAAAGCAAGGAAACGGGCAGTGCGCATCGGGTGAGCCTCCCGATGTGTCCCGTGACACACCACCCCTGAGGTCCCACGAAAGCACAAGTCCAGGTCTGCCAGTCTTATACCCTTCCTGAGCTTAGGCCCCATGTACATGTCTGGACTTGTCTCTGAGGTCTTGGTATCGAGGGGGACTTGAAACTTCCAGGGGTGGACTCACTGCTCAGTGCAGAATTTCTTTAGGTTTCTTTGTTTCCTGATGGTGCAGCTGATAGAATCAGAGGAGCTTGAATAGATTTCCTGGGTGTGCAGGATGTGGTTAACAGTTCCAGGTGGGATGTGTTCTCTGGGTCATCAGTCCTTATCAGATGTCTATTGCCCCTTGTCTCAGTGCCTCTCCAGCTCCCATTGTAATTCCATTGTCCCTTTCCCCGAGTTGGGGATGTTCCTCTGTACCAGGGGAGTTTTCTCTGACATTCCTAAAACTGCATGTTTACTACCACTCCGAACAGCAAGCATTATGATAACATGAAATGTATTTTGAGAACATGAATTAGCATTTATTGCACAGTGTCGATCTCAATCCCAGAGCGGTGCCAGTCTGGGTGCCGGTGTCAGTTCCGGTGTCAGCCCTGTTATAAATGCACATTTTTGAGTTGGCTTTTTGCAAATATCGAAATGAATGTTATACATACAGTGTAAGAAGGTTGTACTGTATTTTCTTTTATTTGTGGAATTTAAAAATGTACCAGAGGTATATTTTCAGATTGTAACAAAGTAGAGATGGGAGGTTGTTTTGTTTTTTTAACTCATCAACTAGATAGAAGACAGAAGGGACATCTGGAATTTCTGAACTAAAGATTTCTGATAAGAAACAATTAAGCCTTTGAGAGTTTAAATCTCCAGAAGACAGATTTACAACATACATCTAGACATCGTGGAGCCTCACAGATAACCTGTATACGTAGGGGGATCTTGAAACCAAAATGAATACTTGAATCATGCATTAGCTTATTTAAATATGTAACACCAAGACGTTTAAACACCAAAGAATTTAGAATGGGCGGTGTGTTGCTTTGCACCCTGTCTTGGGTTATGGAAAACATAAATGTGTATTCTATTTTCATCTCCTGAAAGCATTGATCTTTTCTCTGAGAAGAGGAGGGCGGGTGTCTTTTGTTAATGGACCAACTGTAGGGCATTGTTTCTTATCTCTTCCACCACTGGTTTTCCCTCCAGGGAGATATTTTTCTGCTAATGGGCCATTAACACCTCCCCAAACTAACACATCCCCAAACTATACCTCCCCAGACCAGTACATTCCACATTCCATCATCCTATTGTGAGATGCTCCACCCAGTGGGAGGAGCCAACCATTCCTACCTGGATAAAACTGAGCCACAAGAACGAGAAGGCATCCAGCTTCACCCGATTCCTGGAGGAAGACCGAACCCCTTCACATCATCACTGGACCATTGTTCTACAGGATCATCTCTACTCCACCAGAACCACCTCTGCCACTCCAGGAGGACTCACTTTGGGACTGCTTCCAACACTCTGACCAACAGGTTGTAGCTCTGACTCTGTCAGGGTTTTCCAAAATTGTTGTTTGTTTGTTTGCTGGTTTGGTTGGGTGGTTTTGATTTTCTACTACATTTGTATTGTTAATATTCCTAGCAAAGAGCTGTTATTCCTATTCCCAAATCTTTGCCTGAAAGCCCTTAATTGCAAAATTATAATTTGGCAGGGGTGAGGGGTTTACATTCTCCATTCCAAGGAAAACTCCAGCTTTCCTTGGCAGATACCTGTCTTTCCAAAGTAAGACACCCCAAAACCAGCTCGGGGGGTTTGGGGGCATCCTGGGGAGTGGTGAGGAATGGCTCGGAGGGTTTTAGGACAAACTTGAAACTTGAAGGGTTTAGGAGAGAATGGGGAGGGGAGGTTAGGGGTGTGCAAGGAGGTTCAGGAACAATTTGGGGATTTAGGATCAACTGGGGAGATTTAGGAGCTACTGGGGGGGATCTGGGGGTGTCCTGGGGGGTTTAGGAGTGATTGGGAAAAATGTAGGACTGACTGGAGGGGTTTAGGAGCAACTGGGGGAGTTTAAGACCCCGTGGATGGAGTTTATGATCAACGAGGATGTTTCTGCTGCTTGTGGAGCTGGGAAGGGCCCGGTAAGAACTGGGCAGGTCCCGGCCCAGTCCCGCCAGGGGCGCAGCCAAAACTCCCGGGAGTGAACGGGAAGGTCCTGGAGGTCCCGATCTCGGTCTCAGTCCCGGAGCGCTCCCGGTGCTGATTCCAGTGTCGATCTCAATCCCGGAGCTGTGCCGGTCTCAGTTCTGGGGTCAGTCTCGGTCTTGGTGCTGGTGCTATTAATGGTGCTGATCTCGGTCTTGGTCCCGCAGATCTAAGGCCCATTTGGGTGATTTTAGGCCAAACCTGGTGGATTTAGGATGGATTTTAGGCCCCGGTCAGTGATTTTAGAACAAACTGGGCCCTTTTAGGACTGCGCGTCCCGTTGGCCAGGCCCATTCCCCTCATAATTCCTGCCCTGTCTCTGACCCCGCCCCTTTCCCCTCAGAGTTCCTGCCCTTTCCTTAGCTCTGCCCTCCCAGTTCGGGATTCGGAGCGGGGAAGGAGGAGGAGGAGGAGGAGGGAGGGAGGAAGAGGCGGAGCGGCCACGGGAATTTGGAGAGGAACGGCCAAGGAAGCAGAGGCGGCTCCAGCGTTCGCTGAACTCGCTGCATGCCCAGGATCATCACCCCCCATCCCGCAGGTGCCCAGGGAAGGGGAGCTCGCCCCAAATATCCCGGGGGGGAGGTGTCCCAGTGTTTGGGGTTATCTTGGGGGCATGTTTGGAGATTGCAGGGCTCCAAAGCCGAGCCGCAGATGCCCCTCGGGGGGACATCAAGGGCTCGCCGGGTGGTGTTTTTGGGGGTTCCTGGTGTCGGCAGAGCCACGTCGGGGGCCGGGGGGACGCGGGTCCCCCCGTGGTGGGGGTTGGGCTTCCCGGGCCAGGCCCTCCGAGCTCTGCCGGGGCCACTTGGGGAGCACGCGGGCCCAGAGGGGGCGGGGGACACCAGGCTTGGGGCGCCCCAGGACAGCCACAGCTTCCCTGAGCAGGACCCAGCAGGGGGTGCTGGGGCTGGAGGGGTGGGATGGCCGGGAAAGGGTTCGGGGATCCTGATGCCAGAAGTTGCTGCTCCCAGTATGAGCCCAGTTACCCCCGCAGTGTGGATCCAATTCGCTCGGCACTCCCAGTGTGAGCCCAGTCACTCCCAGTATCCGTAAGTGGGAAGACAGACGAGTGGGGAGCTTTTCGGGTCCCTGGGACTCCCAGCAGCTTCGAGAGGGTGAGGACCGAGCAGATGGGGGATGTCCTTCCCATTCTCTCTGGCACGGAGGCAAATTCTATCCTCTCCTTGTCTTTCCTCCTCCAGACAAGGAGCTGAGCATGGAGGCCAGGGAGGACAAATCCACATGGGAGGACCTCGTGGAAGAGGTTGTTTTGAGCAGCTCTACGGTGCAGGAATCCAGCCACGGCACAGAAAAGCCCCAGAGATCCCACAGGAAGAAGGGCTGCAAACGCAGACCAGGAGGATGTGAGGAGGAAAGACCCACCCTGTGCCGCAAGGGCGGCCAGAGATGGAGTCAGAGCTCAGACCTTGTGGTCCCTGAGCAGCCTCATGATGGGGAGAAGCCCCACAAGTGCTTGGGGTGTGCAAAGAGCTTCACCTGGCGGTGCCACCTGCTCCGCCACCAGAGGATCCACACAGACGAACGGCCCTACGAGTGTGGGGAATGTGGGAAGAGCTTCAGGAAGAGCTCCGAGCTGACTGCCCACCAGATGATCCACACTGGGGAGAAGCCCCATGAATGTGGGGAGTGTGAGAAGAGCTTCAGGTTGCGCTCTCAGCTGATCCTGCACCAGAGGATCCACACCGGGGAGAGACCCCACGAGTGTGGGGAGTGTGAGAAGAGCTTCAGGTTGCGCTCCCAGCTGATCCTGCACCAGAGGATCCACACCGGGGAGAGACCCCACGAGTGTGGGGAGTGTGAGAAGAGCTTCAGGTCGCGCTCCCAGCTGGTCCAGCACCAGAGGACCCACACCGGGGAACGGCCCTACGAGTGTGGGGAATGTGGGAAGAAATTCAGCCGGAGTGCCAACCTGATCCAGCACCAGAGGAGCCACACTGGGGAGAGGCCCTACGAGTGTAGTAAATGCAGGAAGAGGTTTCAGACCAGCTCCCGTCTCCTCGTCCATCAGCGCACGCACACAGAGGAGAAGCCCTTCCTCTGCCCTGACTGCGGGAAGGGCTTCAGACAAAACTGCCAACTTGTTATCCACCGGCGCATCCACACGGGGGAGAGACCCCACGAGTGTCAGGAATGTGGGATGAGCTTCAGCAGCAGCACCAACCTGATCCGCCACCAGAGGACCCACACCGGGGAACGGCCCTACCAGTGTGAGGAATGTGGGAAGAGCTTCATCCAGAAGACACACCTGAACCTGCACCAGAACATCCACACCGGGGAACGGCCGTATGAGTGTGGGGAATGTGGGAAGAGCTTCAGCTGCCGTTCCTACCTTGTTGTCCACCAAAAGATTCACAGTGGGGAGAGGCCCTACATGTGTAGGCAGTGTGGGAAGAGGTTTCTGACCAGCTCCCGTCTCCTTGAACATCAGCAGACACACGCAGAGGAGAGGCCCTATGAGTGTTCTGAGTGTGGGAAGAAGTTTCCCACCAGGTCCACTCTCCTCGTGCACCAGCGCATTCATTCAGAGGAGAGGCCCTTCCTCTGCCCCGACTGCGGGAAAGGCTTCAAAGACAACTCCGCCCTCACCATCCACCGGCGCATCCACACCGGGGAGAGGCCCTACGAGTGCCCCCAGTGTGGGAAGAGATTCTCACGGAGCTCTAACTTGACCAGACATCAACGGAGGCACCGGTAAGGGAAGCCCTGCCAGTGCCCCCAGTGTGGGAAGAGCTTCGTGCGCTGCTCCAGCTCCATCCCCCACTACAGGAGCCACACTGGGCAGAGCCCTGGTGACCCACATTCCCTGTGATCTGTGTTGGGATGACAGCTGGCTGGTTATCCCTTTGTTTTGGCCTTAATTTTTTTCTCACCTCCTTCACTTTGCACTCCAAAAGCCAAGAGGTGTCATTCTGGGACTTCAAAACAATTCTAATCCTACTCTCAAGTACTCAATCTTACCTCAAAAGGGCTCAATCCCACCTCAAAATGGCTTGTTTCCACCTCAGGAAAACTCAAGCCCACACCAAACTGACTCGATTCCACAGCCACCAGGGTGAGTAGGGGTTAGAATGAGGTTGGCAGAAGTGGAATCCAAATTTGCAGCAGTGGAATCAGGATTGTGTGGGGATGGGTGAGTGGGATGTGTTTTGATAATAAATAAAATTTGTAGAGTTCTTGATTCCTGTCCAATTCATTTTCAGTCAGTGTCAGTTCTGTTTTCAGAGTCAGCCACCTTCTCAGCTGATGGTGTTTGTGTCGTCCTTTCTCTCGTGCCTCTCTCTGCCTGCTCTGTTTGTGTCTCAGTGTCTCCCTGGAGCCAGGGCAGCTCCCACCAAAGACCCTGACCTGATTTAATTCCCAATGCAGGAGCTCCAACAAGCATGGATGAAGTTCTGGGGGCTGGCAGTGAAATGTCCCTGTGACATCTTGCTGCCCTTGGCTTTTGGCGCCTTCTTCAGAGCTTGGCTTTCAAGGACAGGAAGATCTTTTCCTTGCTGGGAACTGTAATTGCAGAACCTTGGAGTGTGTGCCATGCAGGAGCGTATGGACTGGGATCACATGGACTGGGATCCTACAGACTGGGACTGCACAGGCCAGGACCATCTGGATCAGGACCATATAGACTGGGATCACACTGACTTGGCCCTTGTATACTGGGATTGTATGGGTTGGGCTCCTATGGACTGGGATCACAGAACCTGGGTCCATGTAGACTGCGATGCCTGCACTGGAACCAGTGCAAAACAAAGAGGGTCCTGCTCTGCCTCAGGGTCCCTCCCAGTCCCTCCTGGGGGCACTGCCAAGCTCCCCGGAGTGAACGCGGCGACCCCGGTTCCAATCCTGGCGCTCATCCCAGTCCCAGTTCTGGCCTTGGTGTCCGTCTCAGTCCTGGAGCGCTCCTGTCTTGGTTTGGAAAGACAGGTATCTGCCAGGGAAAGATGGAGTTTCCCTTAGAATGGGGAATGTAAACCCCTCACCCCCGCCAAATTATATTTTTGCAAATAAGGGCTTTCAGGCAAAGATTTTGGAATAGGAATAACAGTTCTTTACTAGGAAAACTAACAATATAAATGTAGTAGAAAATCAAAACCACCCAACCAAACCAGCAAACAAACAAACAAAAAATTTTGGAAAACCCTGACAGAGTCAGAGCTACAACCTGACACCCTGTTGGTCAGGGTGTTGGAAGCAGGCCCAAAGTGAGTCCTCCTGGAGTGGCAGATGTGGTTCTGGTGGAGTAGAGATGATCGTGTAGAACAAAGATCCAGTGGTGGTGAGAAGGGGTCCAGTCTTCTTCCAGGAATTGGGTGAAGCTAGATACCTGGTGTTCCTGTGTCTCAGTTTTATCCAGGTAGGAATGGTTGGTTCCCACACACTGGGTGGAGCATCTCACAATAGGATGGTGGAATGTGGATGTTTTACTTTGGTGATGTGTGCTTTCAGGGGTGTCCTAATGGTCCATTAGCAGAAAATATCCCCCTGGAGGGAGGACAGGCGGTGAAAGAGATAAGAAACAATGCCTTACTTGGTTTTAACAGCTGGCCCATTATCAAAAGACATCCACCCCTCTCCCTCTAAGAATTACAAGATATAAAGAAAAACATCCCCTCAACTGCTTTTAACAGATGAAAGAGAATACACACCCCTGGTTCCACAACCCAAGACAGCTCCTGATGTCAGTCTCGATTCCTGTCCCAGTCTCAGTCTCGGAGCAGTCTCAGAGCGCTCCTGGTGCTCACTGTGGTCTTGGTGTCGATCTGGATCCCGGAGCGGTGCCGGTCCCGTCTCAGTCCTGGAGCGGTGCCTTTCTTGGTGCCAGTGCCAGTTCTGGTTTCAGTCCCGGTCTTGGTCTCAGTCCCAGAGCTGTCCAAGTCCTAGTTCTGGTCCTGGTGCTGCTCTTGGTCCCGGAGTGCTCCCAGTGTCCATCTCAGTTTTGGTCCTGGCCCCGGTTCAAGAGATTTTAGGCCCATTTAGGTGATTTTATGCCAAACTGGTGTTATAAATTACTCAAACCCCGGATGGGTATGAGTAAATAAAATTTAATTTGAACCCACATAAAATCACAAAGCAAAGGGGGTAACAGTGCTGGGAGCTTGATGGGACTCCTGCCCACCAGACAAACTCCCATTTGTGAGTTCTCCCGGCACACAAAATGGTGTCCTTGCCTTTTATACCCTGAGATTGTATCAGCCTCATTAATATTCATAAGCAGTCCTTATATGTCCTCCTGTAAATATCTGCCTTCCCCCAAATGTTTTTGCAGCCATGTAAGCCAGAGCTGCCAGGCAGTAACCATGAAAGGGGAGGGGAGTACTGAAGGGAGAACAGAAAAGGGTTCAAAAATATACTGCAATAACAAAAGTACAGGTCAAAGAACTGTAAACTCCCAACAAAACTCCTCCCTACCGTACTCAGCAACTCTTCCTCGATTGTATGAGGCTAGTCACCAAAACTTATTCATAACACTGGGCAGATTTAGGCTGAGTTCTCAATCCCTTGGAGTGATTTCAAGCCTTTTAGTGTTGATTTTAGGCCCCTTTGGCTGATTTTGGGCCAACTCTGGTGGGTTTAGGGGTAAATATTTGATCCATTTGGGTGATTTTAGCTCAAATCTGGTGGATTTTAGGTTAAATTTTAGGTCTCTCTTGGTGATTTTAGGCCAAACCAGGTACATTCATGGTGGATTTTGTGCCCATTTGGGAGATTTAAGGGTGATTTGAGGCCATTTTGTGAGGGTTTTAAACCAGCTGGGGCAGTTTTAGGCCCCTTTGGTTAGATTTTAGACACCTTTGGATGATTTTAAGCCCATTTGGCTGCTTTTAGGCCAAACCACGTGAATTTAGGGTGGATTTTTGGGCCCTTTAGGTGATTTTAGGCCATTTTGGGGGGATTTTAAGCCTCTTTGGGTTATTAAGAAGCCAAACCTGATTAGCGTTAGGGTGGATTTTAGGCCCCTTTAGACGATTTTAGGCCCATTTGGCTGATTTTAGGCCAAAGCTGATCAGGTTTAGGGTGGATTTTAGGACCTTTGGACAACTTTAGGCCCTTGTGGGTGACTTTAGGCCAAACTGAAGTAATTAAAAGGGCCAGGAGACCTTCTGCTCCCTCTTTCAGCCTTTAGTAAAGAGGGGCCTAGAGGTGGGGGCTCGGGGTGCGCGCCGCCGCTGTTCCCAATGGTGGAGGTCCAGGAGGAGGAGGATCACACAGGCCTGTCCTCACCGGCAGGACTGGAGTCTCTATCCTCGCAGGGATCGTCCAGAGACTTGCTATCAGCTCGGTGGTCCAGGGGGGTCCTCTTGCACTCCTAGGGTGCTATTTAGGTCATGGTGACTCACTCGGGCTGGAAGCTGGCATATCTAGCCTCCCTGAGTCCTTGCTGTTTACATGATGTGATTTTGTTTGGTTTTTTTTGGTGTTCTTTTGGAGTGGCTCGTTGTCTAGGACTGTCCTATTCCTGGGCAGCGGGCAATGTGATTTTAATAGGCATGCATGCGCAAGTTCTTAGGGGGAATGCTGAAGTCCGTCCTGGGAACCAGCGGCTGAATTACCCAACAAGTTAGGAGGGGACAAGGGGGTACAAACGACTAAAGGTAGAGGGATAAAACAGATGAAACAGGTGAGAACTTTTAAACAATGAACTCTTGGAGTTGAAAAGGGCAAGTAAATCAACGAGGGAATTGAACTGGGGTTGGAAAAAAAACAGGTAAGTGCATAGACAAAACTAGGTAAACTCACAGTTTGAACATAATTTTTATTTGTAACACCAGGAAGTGTTTAAGGACAGACTGGATGTGGCACTGAGTGCCATGGTCTGGGTGACAAGGTGGTGGTGGCTCACAGGTGGGACTTGATGCTCTCCAAGTTCTTTTGCAGCCTGCTGGATTCTCTGATGATGGTGACACTGCAGGGCCCTGGGGAAGCAAGGGGCTATGGTGACACTGCAGGGCCTGGTGGCACTCAGAGGAGCAGAGTGACACTGTGTACGACATGGCACCACAGAGCCCAGGGGCCACTGTGACACTGTGGGGCTGAATGGAAGCAAGGAGTCCATGGGGACAGTCTGGGTGCTGGTGGGAGCACAGAAGCCACTGTGACATTGAGGGGCCTTGTGGAACCAAGGGGCCATTGTGCCACTGCAGAACCAAGGAGAGCCTTGGGAGAGCCTGGGGCCCAATGGAATCAAGGGGCCATTGTTCCATGGCAAGGACTCTTGGAGCTGAGGGAACAACTGTGACCCTGTGGTGCCCCAGGGAACCAAGGGTCCCTGGTGACACTGCAGGATCTTGTGTGACCAGGGCTCCTCTGTGACACTGCAGCACCAGGGAATTCATGGTGGCCTTCTGAGGCCTGATGGAACCAAGAGGCCACTGTGCCACTGCAGGGCCTTGTGGAACCATGCAGAGCATTGGGACAGAGCAGGACCTGGTGTCATGATGGGGCCATTGTGACCCTGAAGGGCCCCATGGAACCAAGGGGCCAGGGTTGCTCCTCAGGGACTCCTGGAATGAAGACAATGTGTTGGACACCGTGGTGGCCCTTGGGACCAAGAGGCCATTGTGACCCTGTGGAACCAAGGAGACCATTGCAGCACCTACAGACCTCCTTGAACCAAGGATCCATTGTGATACTGCAGGGCCCAAGGATTGAAGGGACTTTGTGACACCAAGGGGTCCCATGGAACCCAAGGGACATTGTGACACTGGGAGGCCTCATGGAATCATGGAGACTATTGTGGCACTCTAGGGCCTCATGGAACCGTGGTGACACCAAGTTGGCTGGGATTGTTAAACTACTGGAGGGCAGGAGGGCTCTGCAGAGGGCCCTGGACAGGCTGGATCCAGGGCCCAAATTCAACAATGTCAGGCTGAACAAATCCAAGTCCCAGGTCCTGCACTCTGGCCACAACCCCTGCAGTGCTACAGGCTGGGGACAGAGTGGCTGGACAGTGCCCAGGCAGAAAGGGACCTGCAGGAACTGATGGACAGCAGGCTGGACATGAGGCAGCAGTGTGCCCAGGGGGCCAAGAAGGCCAATGGCTCCTGGTCTGGATCAGGACAAGTGTGGCCAGCAGGAGCAGGGCAGGGATTCTTCCCCTGTGCTCGGCACTGGTTGGGCAGCACCTCGAGTGCTGTGTCCAGTTCTGGGCCCCCCAATTTAGGAAGGACATGGAGGGGCTGGAGTGTGTCCAGAGAAGGGCAACAAGGCTGGTGAGGGGTCTGGAACACAAGTGCTGTGAGGATTGACTGAGGGAGCTGGGGTTGTTTATCCTGGAGGAGTCTTAGGGGAGACAAGGCTGTGTCAGGGCACAGGTTGGACTTGATGATGTCCAAGGTCCATTCCAACCTTGCTGACTCTGTGTTTCTCTGAAACCACCCTTGCAGCAGTTGCAGGATGAGCCCTGGGCCTCCTCTGCAGAAGGTGCAGCAGCCCAGGTTTGTCAGCTTCTCCTCACAGCCCCAAAGCCCATCCTGTCAGTCCTGCAGAGCCTCTGCAGCTCCTCTTCATTGCCCACAACAGGGAGCCCCACAGGCAGACACAGCAGCCCAGATGTGCCCCCCTGGCCTGGGGTGCCTCTGGCAAGGAAGCAGCACCAGGCACTGCAGGAGCCTGCAGACAATTCCTGAAGCACTTGGTGGATGATCCTGCTCCCCAGGGACATTTCCATGCTGCCAAGTGAGGAACTGAAATGGGGAGTGGGGCCAGAGAGGAAAGGGCAACCAGAGATGGGCTCTTTGCAGGGGAGGGAAAAGGGCTCGGCAATAGGAAGGAATTTGTACCAGGGAAAAGTCAAGAAAGCCAAGGTGAAACAAAGCAAATGCTCAGGGCAGTCTGGGGGTGGCTGCCAGGCAGCCCTGGCTCTGACCAACAGCATCTGCAGTGGCACAGCAAACTCCCAGCTGATGGGAACAAACTTTCTGGCTCTGACTTCAGAGGCCACCACCAACCTGAGGGGTTTCCCTGCTGTGGCCCAGCCCTTCCTGACCCCAGGCCCTGCTGGCATTTGTGCTCCCTCAGCTTCATCTCCCCACACCAACCCCATGGGGGTGCTCAGGCCTGCTCTGGGCAGGGCAAACAGGGGCTCCTGAGGCAGTGCTGCCGTGGCTGTGCCTGCAAGGCTGCGGCAGCTGTGTGAGCTGGGGGAGAGGCCAGGGCTGCAGAGGGGGGATGTTGTTGGCAGGTGCATGAGGAGGCTGTGGGCCGCTGGCCTGGGGTGTCCAGCGCAGTGGGGATGGATCAGGCCCTGCTCTGCTGCTCCTTGCCGTGTGCTTGCCCAGGGCCCTTGCAGAGCCCCAGCCGTGCTGTTTGCCCCCAGCCTGCCCACGGCCAGCCTGGGGCTGCTGCCGGGGCTTTTCTCTGCTCAGCATTGGCCTGGGCAATGTGTTGTGGAGAGAGCCTGGGCAAGGAGCCTGCAGCCCCCAGGCCCTGGCCTGAGGCCTCAGCACTGCTGCTGTGCCAGCAGTGCCCATGGGCTGTCCCTGCTGCAGCCCCGGCACTGCCACCCCCAGCCCTGTGCCCGGCCCCGAGAGCACTCAGGCCCTACAGCAACAGCAGGGCCAGGAGGGCAGCGGGGCAGGGCCACGGCAGCAGCACTGGCAGCACCAAGTGCTGCTGCTGCTGCTGGGCACAGCTGCTGTGCCAGCACTGATCTGCCCCCAGCTGTGCACACAGACATTGCTGCTGCAGCTGCAGAGAAGGGAACCAAAGGGGCATCTCTGCAGGAAACTTGGCTGGGACATCCTTGAGTTCCTTTGAAGGCACCAAGAGCACAGCCTCTCATTGACACAGTCTGTGGGCACAGGGCAGGTGGAGAGAAACAAAATGGGATCTGGTGCAAACAATGATATTTCTTTTTGGGTCATATTGAATTAATAACCTAAAGTAAAACAATCTCCAAAATGAAACCGACAAGAAGTATCAAAAATGGCTTTTATTGAAAGTGATTTGCAGAAATTGGCCAGCAGTTTAGTGTTCCTGGAAACCATCCAGTCATCAGTCTCCACACTGCAGCCTTGAGCTCCTGGTTCCTCAGGCTGTAGATGAGGGGGTTCAGGGCTGGAGGCACCACCGAGTACAGAACTGACAGGGACAGATCCAGGGATGGGGAGGAGATGGAGGGGGGCTTCAGGTAGGCAAATGTGGCAGTGCTGACAAACAGGGAGAGCACAGCCAGGTGAGGGAAGCAGGTGGAAAAGGCTTTGTGCCGTCCTTTCCCAGAGGGGATCCTCAGCACAACCCTGAAAATCTGCACATAGGAGAAAAATATGAAGAAAAAACAGCCAAGTGCTAAACAGATAGAAAACCCAAGAAGCCAAATTTCCCTGAGGTAGGATTTGGAGCAGGAGAGCTTGAGGATGTGTGGGATTTCACAGAAGAACTGGCCCAGGGCATTGCCATGGCACAAGGGCAGGGAAAATGTATTGGCTGTGTGCAGCAGAGCATTGAGAAAGGCACTGGCCCAGGCAGCTGCTGCCATGTGGGCACAAGCTCTGCTGCCCAGGAGGGTCCCGTAGTGCAGGGGTTTGCAGATGGACACGTAGCGGTCGTAGCACATGATCGTCAGGAGATAGTACTCTACTGACATGAAGAACATAAAGAAAAAGAGTTGTGCAGCACATCCTGTGTAGGAGATGTTCCTGGTGTCCCAGAGGGAATTGTGCATGGCTTTGGGGACAGTGGTGAGGATGGAGCCCAGGTCAGTGAGGGCCAGGTTGAGCAGGAAGAAGAACATGGGGCTGTGCAGGTGGTGGCCGCAGGCTACGGCGCTGATGATGAGGCCGTTGCCCAGGAGGGCAGCCAGGGAGATGCCCAGGAAGAGGCAGAAGTGCAGGAGCTGCAGCTGCCGCCTGTCTGCCAATGCCAGCAGGAGGAAGTGGCTGATGGAGCTGCTGTTGGACATTTCCTCACTCTGGGCATGGAGTCCTGCTGAAGGAGGACACAGTGACAAGTCAGGGCAGAATTTGTTGAGCAATGTCCAAGCCCTTTCACCCAGCCCTGCCCCTGCTGCTCTGTGCCATCCAACTCCCATTTTCTCAGAGCCCTTCCTTCAGCCCTGTGCCTGGAGCTCTGCTGGGATCTGGCCCCGTTGCTGTGACCAGCAGGGGCTCTGCCCATGGACACCCAGGGCTCAGCTCTGCTCTGCAGCAGTGGGGCCATGGGAACGGGGACAGGGGCCAGGCCTGGGGTTGGACTTCATCAGCCCAAAGTGCTCCTGAGGTAGAGGACTTTGGCAGCATCTCCTGTGCCAGGGCTGAGGAATGGTGATGGCCAAAGGCAATTGGAGAGGGTTTCCTGCTGTGCCCAGGGAGATCAGAGAGAACTGTGCAAGGCAAGAGCATTGGCTGTAACTCAGTGAAGGGTGAGGGGAGCTGCTCTGTCACTCCATCTGTCCCCAGCTGCCCTTTCTGAGATCCAGGGCAGTCACTGTGCTCCCCTGGAAATCAGCCTGACACAGCTGAGAGCAGAGGGAGCCACAGCAGAGCAAAATGGCTCAGCCTTTCTCAGATTCTCAGCCCCAGCCCTGGCCAAGGACACTCCTGTCCCCCAGTGTCCCCTGGAGGCAGCTGACAGCTTGGATGGCATGCCCAGGACACCCCACGGCTCCTGTCCATGGCACTGCTGGAGGAGAGTCAGCTCATTCCCAGCCTGCCAGCCTGCCCTGCCCAGAGCTCCCCAGGCACAGGGAGCTGGGACACCCCATTTGTGGCATGGGGATCTGTAAAAAAAGTTATCCTGAAATAGATTTGTTTGGAGTGGACTTTCAATATCCCAGCCCAGCTTGGTGGCACTTTCCCCCCACTGCCTGCCCAGGGCTCTGCTGCCTGGAGCTGCCCCTGCCTGCAGCTGCTTCCCTGTGCCCAGGGCTGGGCCCTGCCAGTGCTGCCAGAGCCCAGCCCAGCCCTGGGGGCTCAGCTCTGCCCTGCACAGCCCTCCCAGCTCAGGCACTGCCCAGGGGCAGCTCTGCCTCTGCAGGCTCTGATGGCAACCTCAGAGCAACCCTGAGGAGGCTGGAAAAGCAACCCTGGTGCTGTCTGCAAGGGACCCTCTGCTGATTTCTGTCATTGCCTGGTTTATTACAATCTGAGAGAAAATTGTTTTCTTTTTCTCCGCCTGAACTGAGAGATGAATATCTATGTGCAATTTCCCATCCAGGCAACACAGAGCAGTAGATTAAAAAGCAGGATTTTCCCATTTATGCAGCCCCTGCCTCACTGTGCTCCCTGTATAATCTACCTGGAAATGTTCTGCAGTTCAAGGTCCTGCTGGGAGCAGTCATGAACAATGCAGCATCCTCACCACACAAGGAGAACACTTCCATGCCTTCCCAGCTGTCTGCTTCCACCCAGATCTTGTCCCCCAGTGCTGTGAGCAGCTCCCATGGCTGGCTGAGAACTGTCCCTGGCAGGCAGCAGAGTCCCTGGGCCAGCACAGCACCCTGGGCTGCAGGACCCTGCTCTGCAGGACAGCCCTGGGCACCCCTGTCTGCTCTGCACAAGAGAGAATCAGAGAATGTACTCACAGAGTCTGTAGGCATTGGGCTGTTCCAGCTTGAGGAGATCCCTGCAGGAGCTGCAGCTGCATTGTCCTGCAGCCAGAGGTTCCTGTGCCAAGGGCTGGCAGTGATTCTCCCCCAGTCCCTTCTCAGCCCTTTCCCAGCCCTGAGTGATTGAAGCTCTCTGTGCCTGTGTGCTGTGCCCGGGGTGGCTGCAGGCAGTGCCCCAGCCCTGCTGGGCTGGGAGAAGAGCTGCTCAGCAAGAGAAATGTGTTTTTGAAGCTCTTCTTGGTTGCCAAGATCATCCTCTCTTCCAGGAGCCCAGCCCAGCTCATCAGCACAGACACGGCACAAGGACTTTAATTAATCTCTTGGGCATTTGATGCTGTTTACATCAGATTCAGTCCCTCAGAGTGTGCTCAAGAAACTTTTCAAGAACTCCAAGTCAGATTCAAAGTCCCAACTTTCTTGAAGTTTTAATGGGTCCCACTGAGGAACATGACTGAGAAAGTATCCTCAGGTTCCAGTCTGAGCAGAACACTGCAGGCAGGGAGGACAGGTGGGGACACACCTGTGGCAAAGGTGTCTCTGATGCTGAGCAAACCTGGATGTGTTTCAGGAATGCAAAGGGTCAAGGCCTGAGCCCCAGCCCCTGCCAGGGCAGATCCTGTCCCTCCCTCCTTGCTCAGGCCTCTTCCCAGGCCACTGGGATGTGGGGATGTGCAATGCCAAGGGCAGCACCATGGGGCAGCCCCTGCCAGGCTGCTCAGCAGGGACAAGGAGGCCATGAGGCCCCAGGCCTGCAAGGGTCACTTGTCCCCTCCTGCTGGCTCAGGCCCAGGGCCAGCAGCCATGGCCCAAGTGCTGCAGGAGTTGGCTGTGTCAGGGCCTTGCAGCTGCTGCCCATCCCTGTGCCCTGTGCAGCCCAGGCTGTCCTACGGTGTCCATGCCCTGTGCCTCTGTCCCTGCAGGCTGTCGTCACCCGCGGCTGCCCCACCTGGCTGGGCCCTTCCTTTGCTGACAGCTCTGCGTCCTGCCTGCCTCTGCCTGGGCACACACAGCCTTGGGCTGGATACCAAAAGGATTCATTCCATTTTTACTGTGCCTGTGAACTTCTGGCACAGGAACAAGGCATGCAGGACCTGCTTTCCCAGCAAGGATGGTTGGAAGAGAAGAAGACATCTGGCTCAAGAGTGCAGTGATAGAGAAAACAAGGACTGAATCTGGAACCTTGGTGTGGGTTTTATGATAATGGCTAAATTGTAATACACATGTAGTGACTGTATATAAGTAACACTGTTTTAGAATCACATGTAAGGTTATGGGTTAGCAAATGTTGGACCTTAAGCCTGAATAAGTGATGCCCTCTTAAACACCATGTGTGTCTTAAGGAGTCTTCTGATATTTTAAAGATTTGCTGACAGTGGGGCTTCACAGAACCAAGGAATCTACTGTGACACATCAGACCCTCATGGAATCAAAATCCTTTCTGACACAGCAGGGCCACATGGAACCAATGGTCCATTGTGATACTGCAGATCCAGGGAGACCATTGGGACATTATGGAACCTCATGGAATCAAAAGTACATTGTGACAGGGAAAGGCTTCATGGAACCAAGAGTCCATTGGGACACAGCAAGGCTTTGTTTGAGCAAGGGAACCATTGCTGATAGTCCACTAACTCATGGAACCAAGGGGCCACTGTGACACACCAAGGCTGCATGGAATGGAAGGTCCATCGTGACAATGCAGATCCAAGGAGACCATGGTGACACTGTGGGGCCTCGTGGAACCAACGAGGCCACTGTGACCCAGCAAGGCCTTGTAGAACCAAGGAGGCCATTGTGACACTGCTGAACCTCACAGAAGCAAAGTGACCATGTTATACTGTGGGACCTCCTGGAACCAAGGGTCCATGGTGGCACTGCAGAAGCAAGGAGACTGTTGTTGGCAGCATGAAAGCTCATGGAATCAAAACTCCATTGTGACACAGCAAGGTCTCATGGAACCAAGAGTCCATTGCAACTCTGTGTGGAACCAGAAGCCCTTGTGACACAGTGTGGCCACATGGAGCCAAGGAGCAATTGGACTGAGGAACCTCATGGAATCAAGAATCAATTGTTACATTCTGGGGCCCTGTGGGACCAAGGGGACCACAGTGACATTGCAGGGTCTCATGGAACAATGGAGACTGTTCTGACACTTTGGGACCCACTGGAACCAAGGGGCCATTAGAGCATGGCAGAGCCTCATGGAATCAAGGGGGCTGCAGTGAACACTGTGGGTCTCCATGGGATGAAGGGTCCATTCTGACACTGTGGAACCAAGGATACCATTGTGACATTCTGGGGCATGATGGAAACAAAGGTCCATTGTGACACAGCAGGACCTCAGGAAATCCTGCAGGCCATTTGTACACCTTGAGGCCCTGGGAAACCAAAGGGCCATTGTGGAACTTCAGAGCCCTGGGGAGCCAAGGGGTCCATAGTGACACTGTGGGGCTCAATGGAACCAAGGGACAATTGTGGCACTGTGTGGCACCATTGAACCAAGGAATCCATTGTGACACTGCAGGGCCCCATGGAACTAAGGACTCATGGAACAGCGTGAGACCTCATGGAACCAAAGGTCCATTGTGACATTGCAGGGTCTTGTGGAATCCTGGAGAACATTATGAAACTTTAAGGCCTTGTTGAACCAAGGGGCTCTGCAGGACCTTGTGGAGCCAAGGAGACCATTGTGACACTGCAGGGCCTCATTGAACCAAGGGTCCATTGTGATACTGCAGTACCAAGGAGACCCCTGTGACACTGAAGGCCTCATGGAAGCAAGGGGGGACAACTGTGTCCCTACGGGGCCCAATGGAAGCAAGGGGCCAGTGTGACAGAGCTGGGCCTCATGCAGCCAAGGGGCCATTGTGATCCTGAGGACCCTCGAAAAAACAAGGGGCCATTGTGACACTGTGCAGTCTCATGGAATCACAGGGCCATTCTTATTCTGCTGGGCACCGTGGATCCATGGAGAGCATTGTGGCATTGCAAGGCCCCATGGAATTTCTGAGACCATGGTGACACTGTGCGGCACCTCAGAACTAAAGGGCCACTGTGACCCTGCTGGGCCTCATGGAACCAAGGGGAGATGGAACAGATCTGGCTGGTTTGGCCTCCCAGGGGCCATCTGAGAGGTCCAGCTGATCTTGGAATGCTGAGGGCTGCCTCTCATTAACCTCTGGAGCACTGAGGCTCTGTGCTTTCCTTTCCTATAGAAACAAACCACCTGTTTTTCTAGGTTTCCACGGCCAAAACTGGTATTTCTTCTAAAAAAATTTCCCATATGAAGAGATTCTCAGAAACAAAAGCTGCCAGGACAGAGAGTTCTGGCTGGCCTTGGCCTCTGCTGGTCCCCTCTCTTCTCAAGGAAGCGCTGAGGGAAGGATTTCAACAGGTTTGTCTATTGGAACATCAAGGGGTCTCTCATCCTCTGAAAATCTCAGATGCCCTTCTGATCATATGTGTCCTTTTTTCCCCTCATTCTTTATTATGCAGGAAATTTTATTTTGAGCTTAAAAAATATGCTTCTTATCACTCTTCCAGTGTTATCTGACACAAAACATCTCCTCTACATATAGATTTGTTGTATCTCTCTGGCATCCCCTCCCTGTGAAACCCTACCTGCCCCTTGACTCTGACCTATGGCCTTTGGCCATAGGTAACCCCGCCCCCTACCCTGAAATGCATAAAACCCCTTTTCCCTCTGGGGTTCGCCCTCTTTCGCCTTGGGATCACCTTCTTGGAATAAACCTTGGAACACATCTCAGGGTAAGAGCCTCTTTTGGTTTTATTTCTCTATCCTGAAGATTCCCCTCACCCTACCTGCCTAAATCTGAGCTAGCAGCTGACCTCGGGGGGCTGAGGGAAGGGGAACATTTAATAGATCCAGGTATCCTGTACAAATAAAGAAAGAAAAAAAAAAAAAAAAAAAAAAAAAAAAAAAAAAAAAAAAAAAAAAAAAAAAAGAATGCAGCAGGAATTCTCTGTCTCTGCTCCCATCTGTCCCATCTCCTCTGGAGGTGGAGCTGTAGCCCCAGCACTTGGGAGGGCTCCAGGGGTCACAAGCTCAGCTCCCACACAGAGAACTTGTGCACCCTGGGGTGCTTTTCCTGGCCCCTGCAGGGTCACCCAGGCTGAGATGGACACTGATGGTGTCTGTGCCAGGCTCTCTCAGGCCAGCCCAGCTCCCTGCAAGCTCTGCCAGCTGCCCTGAGCTCTCTGCAGCACCAAGGGCCTCTCCCCAGCACAGCCCAGCCGCCTCTGGCCCCACAGCTCTGCTCAGGCCAGGCTGCTCTGGGCAGGGGCCCCACGGCCTCAGCCCCTGGCAAGGGCACAGCAGCAGCTGCAGCTCCCACAGGGCTCAGCCCCAGCCATGGCCAAGGTGCTGGCACAAGGCAAAACCAGGCTCCCTGGGTGCCCTGCTGCCCTCTCCCTCAGCTCCTGAGAGCTCTGCAGCCCCTGCTGCCATCCCATCTGCCCAGGCCAGCACAACAGCCGTGGCCTTGGGGCCCTGCAGAGCTGCTCCTGCTGCAGGCCCAGGGCCCATCCCAAAGCTGGGGCAGCCAGAAAGCTGTGCCCATTTCTGTTCCTTGCTGCTCTGATGAGGATGGATCCTCAGCCTCTTGGAGGCTGCTGGTGAATTTTACTTTTCCAGAGGCTTCTTCTTTCTTGAGCTCTCCAGTTCAGGAATTCAGTGAGAATTGCTCATGGATGTTTGTTCAAAACAACATAACAAAAAAGCCCCTTGGGAAAAAAATTAAGTTTTCAATTCTTCTGTGGTTTATTAGAATTTAGAAGTTCAAAAAACTTCTCAAGATTT
Organism: Phylloscopus collybita; assembly: GCA_027886175.1. Lineage (NCBI taxonomy): Eukaryota > Metazoa > Chordata > Aves > Passeriformes > Phylloscopidae > Phylloscopus > Phylloscopus collybita. The sequence continues at coordinate 1,292,221 of JAJNNQ010000120.1, forward strand.
CAAAGTGAGACTGAAACACTGAAGTTTTTGGAAGTTTTAATGGGTCCCACAGAGAAACACAACTTGAGAAAGTGTCCCCAGGTCCAATTAGAGCAGAACACTGCAGGCAGTGGTGACCAGTGGAGACAAACAAGAGAAAGGTGTCTCTGATGCTGAGCAAACCTGGATGTGATTCAGGAATGCAAAGGGCCAAGGCCTGAGCCCCAGCCCCAGCCAAGGCACATCCTGTCCCTCCCTCCTTGCTCAGGCCTCTTCCCAGGCCACTGGCATGTGGGGATGTGCACTGCCAAGGGCAGCACCATGGGGCAGCCCCTGCCAGCTGCTGAGCAGGGACAAGGAGGCCATGAGGCCCTTGCAGGCCTGCAAGGGTCACTTGTCCCCTCCTGCTGGCTCAGGCCCAGGGCCAGCAGCCATGGCCCAAGTGCTGCAGGAGTTGGCTGTGTCAGGGCCTTGCAGCTGCTGCCCATCCCTGTGCCCTGTGCAGCCCAGGCTGTCCTACGGTGTCCATGCCCTGTGCCTCTGTCCCTGCAGGCTGTCGTCACCCGCGGCTGCCCCACCTGGCTGGGCCCTTCCTTTGCTGACAGCTCTGCGTCCTGCCTGCCTCTGCCTGGGCACACACAGCCTTGGGCTGGATACCAAAAGGGTTCATTCCATTTTTACTGTGCCTGTGAACTTGTGGCACAGGAATAAGGCATGCAGGGCCTGCGCTCCCAGCAAGGATGGTTGTGAGAGAAGAAGACATCTGGCTCAAGAGTGCAGTGATGGAAAAAACAATGATTGAATCTGGGAGCTTGTGGTGGGTTTTATGGTGATGGCTAAATTGTAATACACATATAGGACTTTATATAAGTAACACTCTTTTAGAATCACATGTCCATGTAAAGTTATGAGTTACCAAATGTTGGACCTCATGCCTGAATAAATGATGCCCTCTAAAACACCAAATTAGTGTTAAGGAGTCTTATTCTGATAATTTGGACATTTGATGACAGAAGTGGCTCACAGAACCAAGGAGTCTACTGTGGCACCTTGGACCCTCATGGAACCAAAATCCTTTTTGGCACAGCAGGGCCTCATGGAACCAATGGTCCATTGTGATACTGCAGATCCAAGGAGACCATTGTGACACTATGGAACCTCATGGAATCCAAAGTACATTGTGACACAGCAAGGCCTTGTTTGAGCAAGGGAGCCATTGCTGATAGTCCAGTAACTCATGGAACCAAGGAGCCACTGTGGCACACCAGGGCTGCATGGAGTGGAAGGTCCATTGTGACAATGCAGATCCAAGGATCTCAGGTTCGGCTGGTCACCTGAGATTAGGGTGGTTGAGTGTCCTTTGCCCTCTGAAAGCCCCAAGCCAGACGCAGGAATGAACCGGAGTCTTCAGATGTTCTTTTTCAAGGATTTTCTTCTTGTTTATTATTTCTTATCATTTCATTTTTCTCTGTGCCCAGCCAAGGTCTCCACAGCGGGCATCAGGCGTAGACTCCTGCCCTTGACGAAGGCTCGTCATCTCTTATACAGATTATTACGTGTCAATTATTTACAATTACAAACCAGTATCTACATTCTACACTAAACAGGTTACTTCTACACTAACCCAATACCTCTAAAGCTACTTTGTGCCACCATCACAGCAGAAGATGGTGACAAAGAAGAAGAAGACCCCAGGGCACTGCCCAGAATCCTCCATCTTGTCCCCATTCACCCCTATTCTAGAAACCCAAATGTGAAAACTACACTATTATTTATTACACTCCGTGGCTTAAAACTCCTCTCCCAATGTTGGAAGTCCCTCCCATGGACCAAAGTCAAAGTCCTTGCCTTTCTGGGCTCTGTGCCAGGGTCTCCAACCCCCCTGTACAGATCCTGCACTCCTGTGTACAGGTTTTAAACCCCCCTGTACAGGTTTCTGACTGTCCAGGGTATCCAAAGGAATGCCCGGGACTCCAACATAAGGAGTCCATGGTGATACTGTGGGGCCTCGTGGAACCAAAGGGGCCATTCTGACCCAGCAAGGCTTTGTAGAATCAAGGAGGCCATTGTGACACTGCTGAACCGCACAGAACCAAAGTGACCATGTTATACTGTGGGACCTCCTGGAACCAAGGGTCCATAGTGGCACTTCAAAAACAAGGAGACTGTTGGCTGTAAGAAAGCTCATGGAACCAGAACTCTTACTGTGTCTCAGAATTGTGACACAGCAAGATCTCATGGAACCAAGGGTCCATTGCAAACCTGTAGGGCCTCATGGAACCACAAGCCATTGTGACAGAGTGTGGCCACATGGAGCCAAGGAGCCACTGGGACTGAGGAACTTCATGGAACCAAGAGTCCATTGTTCCACTGTGGGGCCCTGTGTAACTAAGGGACCACAGTGATGTCGTGGGGCTTCATGGAAAAATGGAGACCATTCTGACACTTTAGAACCCACTGGAACCAAGGAGCCATTATAACATAGCAGGGCCTCATCGAATCAAGGGGGCTGCAGTGAACACTGTGGGTCTGCATGGGATGAAGGGTCCATTCTGACACTGTGGAACCAAGGATACCATGGTGACACTCTGGGGCATCATGGAACCAAAGGCCCATTTTGACCCAGCAGGGCCCCATGAAACCCTGGAGACCATTTGTACACCTTGAGGCCCTGAGAAACCAAAGGGCCATTGTGGCACTTCAGAGCCCTGGGGAGCCAAGGGGTCCATAGTGACACTGTGGGGCTGAATGGAACCAAGGGACAATTGTGGCACTGTGTGGCACCATTGTACCAAGGGATCCATTGTGACACTGCAGGGCCCCATGGAACTAAGGATTCATGGAACAGCGTGAGAGCCCATGGAACCAAAGGTCCATTGTGACATTGCAGGGCCCTCATGGAATCCTGGAGAACATTATGAATCTTTGAGGCCTTGTTGAACCAAGGGGCTCTGCAGGGCTTTGTGGAGAAAATGAGGCCATTGTGACACTGCAGGTCCTCATTGAACCAAGGGTCCATTGTGATACTGTGCTACCAAGGAGACCACTGTGACACTGAAGGCCTCATTGAAGTAAAGGGGGAATAATTGTGACCCTATGGGGCCTAATGGAAGCAAGGGGCCAGTGTGACAGAGCTGGGCCTCATGCAGCCAAGGGGCCACTGTGATCCTGAGGAGCCCAAAAGAACCAAGGCACCACTGTGATACTGCAGAACTATCTGGAATCATGGAGACCATTGTGACACTCTGAGGCCTCATGGAACCAAGGGGCCACTGTGTCATTGTGCAGTTGTGCATTGTTCCATTCCATGGAACCAAGGAAACCATTTTGACACTACAAGGCCTCATGGAAGCAAGGGGCCATTGTGACACTGTGGGGAGCCATGGAAACTGTTGTGAGGAAGGAGCCAAGCATCAAATGGACATCAATATGATTAGGTTTGACCTCCTTGTTTATTCTTTATTCCCTATATTTATGTGGTTACAGAGTAAAAGTAGGCACAACTAAACAGTTGTTGATTGGTTAAAATCTCATGTTCAAGCACTCTAAATGATTGCTCATTGGTTCACGTCTTTTGGCAGCAAATTCTTCTTTGTTCTGTCTTATGATCAGCATTTCTGTCTTCAGCATCAATGAGAAGGTACAACAAGTTGTTACATGTCTTCTGCATCTGAGAGGAAGCATCCATGAGAAGGACCAATGAGTTATTACATTTGCTACCTTTTTGCTAATTCAAGGCAACATAAGAACAGCACAGTACACAGCAGGCACAGTACAAGAACCCCTACTGTTCCCTGATAGCAAGGATTGTTCAAACCTCCCATCAATGGATTGTGGCCTCGCTCTTCTAAAAACTCCTCTACAATGGGGGTTAACCCCAGAGGGCTTGGAAGCTGCCAAGAGTGGCAGAAAGGCATCACACACATTCCTAGTTTAGTTTCGGCCTCCAAATATATGTGCATGTGAGCATTGACACCTATTCAAACGCAGTTTATGCCTCTGCCCACACAGGAGAAATGGCTGCACATGCCAAGAAACATCTCGTGCAAGCCTTTTCAGTACTGGGGATCCCTAAGAAAATCAAAACTGACAATGGCCCAGTGTAAAAACAAGGAATTCCTGCAGTTTGTCCAGCAGTGGGGAATGGAACATATAACAGGCATCCCCCACTCCCCCACAGGCCAAGCTGTGGTCGAGCGTGCCCATCAGACATTCAAAAAGGTCCTGGCTGGGCAAGACAGTTCCACAGCATGGATGTCACCACCACAAAAACTCTGCAAAGCCATGTTTACCATTAACTTTCTGAATTGTTCACTTGAAAACAGGAGTCCTCCAGTGGTACGTCACTTTAACAGCAGTAATCAGTTTAAGCTGTCACAGCGCCCACCAGTTTTGATTAGGGACCCAGAAACCTGGGAGATCAAAGGTCCCTATGAGCTCGTGACTTGGGGATGTGGCTACGTGTGCGAATCCACCCTCTGGGGCCCAGGCTGGATACCCCAAAAGTGGGTGAAGCCTTTTGTTCCCAAAAACCCAGCATCAACGGAAGATGATGAGAAGCAAACAGCCATCAATTAAAAAAGAAGACACCACCGGAAAGAGAAGACAGAGCCTTCTTAAAATTTGGGTTACTTCCAGCAGATCTCAGATTGTTAATATGCTTTATGTTTGTGCTTCCTTTTACAATCCTGTTGTTTTTTGTTGTCTTGTTTTTAACTGTGCTGTTGTTCGGAATTCTTCACTGCCTAGTTTCAAAGGCCCTCAATGGTTTAATCCCTACCACCTCAGAAGTCAGCCATGCAGAGCTTACAGGCCAAGAACAGCCAAAACTGCCTGCAAATGAAAAGTGGTGGGCAAAAACATATTCTGCCTCAGAATAGGCCCAAAGCGTGTCTTTCAGTTTTATTGTAACAGAAAAGGGTGAGATGTTGTATTGCACTAAATAGTTAGTTCACTTTGTTATATTGCACTGGGTGTTTCTGTTATATGTGTTCACACAAAGTATTTGCTGTACCTTCCCATGAGCCCCTGCACTGAATCCCCTCTCCCTGACACCACCAATGCCTCACCTCCCCCAGGTCAGCCCCCACTGGCTGGTAGACCCCCTCCCCTCCCCCTCCTTGGTAGAGGGCATAAAACTGCCTTCTGGCAGGGAATCACCCTCTTAATTCCTCTCTTAATTCCTCTATTAACTTCCCCAAGCTGCAAGGAATAGGTTCTGCATTAAACTGTGGGACTGTGTTCCTGAAGGATTAACAGCACCTTTTGTCTTTTATGTTCATTCTTGCCTCAGTTTCCCCCCGAGCATACTGCTAGCCAGGGCTGAAGCTGAGGGGTGAGTGGGAACTGAGGCAAAGGAGCACAAAAGGAGCAGCTCAGCAATGCACCCAACCATCACTACCAAAGATTGCCTGCAGTGAGTAAGAAAGATCCAGCACCAGTGACCCTCAGACTTTCCCATCACCCACATCCACACATCAGCTGGGGGAAGCTGTCACAGCCAAGGACTGCAGAGCCACTCCTGGACACTGGGAATTCCTGCAGGTGCCTCCAGCCGCAGGTGAGGTTCCAGCCTTGCTGGGAGAGGGCCCAGCTTTGATAGTGCTGAATAAACAAACTGACAGCACTTCTAGTGCAGGAACATCTGGATTCATCCTCCTCTTGGGTCCCTCCCAAAGCCTGGCCAGGGCCCAAGGAGGAACCAAGGGAAGTGACTCTGACCATAAAGCCCCAGACAAGGCCAGATGTTGGACTTCATGGTCTTGCCCAGCTTCCAAACCCAGAAAGGTCAAGCCATGTTTCACTAATGAGTGGATACATCTATCACAGTGCTAATGACCATGCATATTTCACTAATGAGCAGATCCAAAGATAACCTTGGGTTGGAAGGTTCACCCAGAGGTCACCTTTGGCTCAGGGCCTGTTGTTCAGGCCTCACTCAGTCCTCTTGTCCAGGCCTGGGATGAGCAGGGACATCTTTCACCAGATCAGGTTGTTCAGAGCCCTGTCCCAGCTGGACTGGAATGTTTCCAGGGATGGGGCATTGACCACCTGCAGCCCCCCACATCCTTCTGGCCATGGAACCTGGCTGCAGAAATGGCTCCTTGGGGTGCTTTCCAAGGAAACTAGAACTGATGGGGGTGGCCGTGGCACCCAAACCCAGCAGTGGGGTGAGGGCAGTGTCCATGGCCACAGCCCCCTTGCAATGGCCCAGGACAGGGTGGGATGATGATCCACTCTCATTCCTGGCCCAGGGAAGGGCTGCAGTGGCCTTGGTGGCACCTTGGACTTGGCACAGCCTTGAGGAAGGTGTCTGTTTACAGTGGGGAAACTCAGGAGTTTTACATTGCTAAAAAAATTGTAAGCCCCTCTTTGCCTGAGTGTGGGCAGCTCTCCAAGCAAAGCAGGTCCCAGGTGAGTGAGGAGAGACAGGATGGGTTGGAGAATGTGGAACAAGGTTGTCCACACTGGGTCAGAGCTCAGGGCACAGCTGCTCTGAGCAGGCCAGACCTCCTGAGGACAGTCCCTGGATCAATATCAATCACTGAGTACTGCAATCAGCTCTGCTCAAAACAGAGCAGTAACAAAAGAACCCTTTATACCAGGAATGTGTATTTCTTAGAAACTATTTAAAATCTTTCTCCATAACTGTAGCAGGAAACTTTCCTAATGAACTGCACGACACCAGAAGAAAATCAAGGCACAGCCATGGTTTGTCAGGACTTGCTTGATCCTAATGAGCTCCATGGTGCATTTGGTGCTGAGCCCTCAGGGCCTGAGAGGAGATTGCACAAACCTTTGCAGGAGTCCAAGTCAGAAGAAAAACCCGAAGTGTCTTGAGGCATTCATGGGTTGCACTGAGGTCCATCCCCAACACAGGTGCCTCATGGAGTCCTTGGAAGAGAGAATTGGAGGCCAGGATTGCATAAAAACCTCTCAGAGACTTAGTGTGGGAAGGAAATTCCAAAGCACCTTAAAAACTTTGAGTATCTCAAACTATTAATGAGCCCCACTGAGTGTCAGTGCAAAGCTCTCAAGGGACTCATTAAAGCAGATAATTGGAGGCCAGGATTGCACAAAAACTTTTCAGAGACTCAGTGCCAAAAAAAAAAGTACGTTAAGAAACTTTGAGTACCTTAAAGTATTAATGAGCCCCACTGAGTGTTTTTACTGACTGAGAATCCCAAGGGACTTGTTAAAGTAAATAATTGGGGGCAAGATTGCACAATCTTTCTCACAGAATCAGATTTAAAAGGGAAACACCAAGTACCTTCAAATAACTGAAGTACCTTGAAGCATTAATGAGCCCCACTGAGTGTTGTTACTGACAAAGCCTCTCAAGGGACTAATTAAAGCAGATAATTGGGGGTCATGATTGTACAAACCTCTCAGAAACTCCCAGGCAAAAGCCAAACCCAAAGTCCTTTCAAGAACCTGCAGTGCCTGGGAGCATTCAGGAGCCCCCCAGGGCCATTCCTGACCAAGGCTCCCCAGGGATTCCTTCCAGCAGATCCTTGAGACCACTGGGCTGTCAGGGGGATGCTGAGGGCAGGACAAGGGGCTGAGAGTGCCCAGCCTTGCTGGGGCTGTGCCAGGAGGCCCCAGGGCCTCAGGACAAGGTGTCTCCTGACAGCCCTTGGTGGCACAGACCCTGCTGTGCCCCAGGCCACCAAGACTTGGCTTCTCTTTGTCCCCTCCTGGCATCACTGCCTGCAGTTCTCTGCTCTGCCTGGGGCCTTAGGACACTTTCTCTGTCCTGTCCCTCAGTGGGACCTATTAAAACTTGCAGAAACTTTGGAGTTGGATTCTGACTTGGAGTTCTGGAGAGGTTTATTTATCTCGCTCTCAGGGACTGATGTTCAGGGCCTCAGCACCAAAGCCCCAAGAGGGTCATTAAAGTCCTTGTGCTGTGTCTGTGCTGATGAGCTGGGCTGGGCCAGGCAGAGAGGCAGCTCCTGGCAACCAAGAGGAACCTTAAAACCACATTTCTCTTGCTGAGCAGCTTTTCTCTCAGCCCAGCAGGGCTGGGGCACTGCCTGCAGCCACCCCAGGCACAGCACACAGGCACAGAGAGGTTCAGCTCAGCCTGGGCTGGCAGCACAGAGCAGAGCTCACTCAGGGCTCACTGGAGGAGAAACCCTCACAGCATTGGGAACAGTCACTCTCTGGCTGGGGGAAGATAAGCTGCAGTTCCTGCAGAGATCTCCTGAAGCTGCCACATTACACAGCTCCGGAGGACATTTGCCAAAACAAGGTGAGCCTGAGATTGCTGTAAAGATCAGGAGCTTTGCTGAGAGTGTTTTCAATTTCCTGCTTGGAGAAGGATGAGAAAGTTGGGGTGATGACAAAAAGATTTTTTCTTTTCATATATTATTCATATTTTCATAGCTCTGTTAACTACTATTATGCAGTTATAAAACTATAATCTTTAATTTACTCTATTCAACCACTATTGCATATACTTATTATAGTGTACATACACTTACATACCCTAGTATATATACATATACATATATGTACATATATACTATAGTATATATTGTATAGTATACATATATATACTCATAGTATGCATATACTTAAGTATCATTTGTAATTATTTCTAGCATGTTTCCTACCCTTTCTTTTAAGTTTTAGAACAATAAGCTGACCTTCTAATTACATTCCTGAACTACTGTGTAGGCTTATTATCAGGAAGAGGAACTACAAGAGGAACATTTTGTTTTTTAACCAGAGTATGAGCAGTCATAAAAAAAAGTGAGGCAAAGAAACCCTTGGACCAAATCAAATAGGTTGACCCTACTGTGTAACTGGAGCCACTGAGTGTCCTATTGGATGTTCCTGTTAAATATCCTAATAACTACATATGAATCTGAATAAACTGTTGAAATCAGGGGCTGGGTGTGCCCCATCCCCACTGAGACACCTGGAAGCTTCCAATAAAGGTCGAGTTTTTAATTTACTATTCTAACACTGTTACAAAGTTTATTATTAATATTTTTTTTTCTCTTCTGATTATAGGCAACAGGAGGATGAGAGAAACAGAACAGGAATTGCAATCACAGAGTCACAGAACATTCTGAGTTGAAAGGGACACTCAGGATCATCAAAGGAATGTTTGAACATTTACAGAGACTCCAGCACTGTCACTTTGGGTGGTCAGTCTCTCTGCTGGGAGGCTCCTCAAGGGCCTTCAGCCCCTCCTCAGCCCTGCACAGCAGCAGCAGCAGCAGCATCACCTGTGCAGGGCCCAGCAGGGCTCTCCTGAGCTGCCCTTGCCCAGCTGCAGACAGAGCCTGCCCCAGCCAGGGCCCTGCAGACAGGCAGGTTTCTGTAAGGCCGGGCCCAGGGCACAGAGGCTGGGATGGGCTCTGTCAGCGCTGGCAGGGACAAGGCTCCTCTCAGCAGGGAAATGTCCAGGCCCAGGGAGATGCTGAGGGAAGGAGAGGGGGCTGAAGAGAGCAGTGCTGGGGGCAGGAGGGCACTGTGGGTGTGTGGGAGGTGCCGTACACAGCTGGGCACGGGAACACTGTCCTGAGTGCCCGGCTGTCTCTGCCCTGCCCTCCCAGGCACAGCCCCACCACATCTTCTCTGGGTTCTGCACTGCCCTGAGATTGTCCCTGTCATCTGGTGCTCTCAGGGATGCTCTGGCATTTGCAGCAGCTGAGTCAGGCACTGCCCTTGGGATTGCTGCCAGGCAGCTGTGGCCATGGCCATGGGGTGTCCAAGCTTCCCTGGGAGCTGTGGGGCTGTGGGCAGAGCAGTCCATGGGAAAGGGGAATGGGCTGAGCCCCCTCCCTGAGATCCCATCATGTGCACACCCAGGGATCTCCTTGCTGTGTCCTTGCAAGCTCTGAGCTGCCCTCCTGGCTGCAAATCTGTGCCAGAGCCCCTTGGAGTTCCCTGAATGTGCCCCGGGGAAGTGCAGAGATGCCAGAGCTGAGGAAATGCTGCTGGGTTTGCCAAGGGAACTGTGAGTGTCCTTGGCAGAAGGGGGTGCTGAGACTTTGCCCAGAGCCCTTTGGAGAGGGGGAGACATTCAGGGATCCCTCTGCTCTGGGCAGGGTCTGGTTTATCCCAGGGTGACCCAGGAGTGTGACTGTGCTCTGACTGCAGCCAAAGCTGCAAACCCAGGGCGGTTGGGAACAAGCCCATCCAGCCCCTCACCTTGCCCAAGGCACAGGGAATCCTTTGCCTCTCACATCTCTCAGTGGCAAACTCTGAGTGCAGCAGAAATGCTGGGGATTTCTGACTTCAGAGAACCAGGAATGATTGTGGGAAGGAAAAAATCCTAAAACCAACTCCTGCCATTTTTTAAGACTAGGGTGTGCAGATGCTACTGAGACTTTCTGCATTACTAATGATTCCCCTGACAAATCCTGAATATGCAGCCTTGTCCCTCTGCCACATGGCCACAAACTCAGGGCAGCAGGGCAGGGATGGCTCCTGGAGAGCCCCCATGCACAAGCCTGGCTGCTCCTGGCACACTCAGACCGCACAACTGGAGCTCAGGCAGGGACCTTGGTGAAGGTTTTCCCAGAGCAGGAACAAGGGTGGGTGAGTCACAGCGGGACAATCTACAGGGAATGGCCCAGGTTTGGCTGAAAGCAGCCTCTGCTGACTTGTCCCTGTCCTTTCTCCATGAACAGGTGCCCATGTGCAGCCAGAGCAAATGTCCAACAGCAGCTCCATCAGGCACTTCCTCCTGCTGGCATTGGCAGACACAAGGCAGCTGCAGCTCCTGCACTTCTGCCTCTTCCTGGGCATCTCCCTGGCTGCCCTCCTGGGCAACGGCCTCATCATCAGCGCCGTAGCCTGCGGCCACCACCTGCACAGCTCCATGTTCTTCTTCCTGCTCAACCTGGCCCTCACTGACCTGGGCTCCATCCTAACCACTGTCCCCAACGCCATGCACAATTCCCTCTGGAACACCAGGAACATCTCCTACACAGGATGTGTTGCACAGGTGTTTCTGGTTTTCTTTTTCATCTCAGCAGAGTATTCCCTGCTGACCATCATGTGCTACGACCGCTATGTGTCCATCTGCAAACCCCTGCACTACGGGACCCTCCTGGGCAGCAGAACTTGTGCCCACATGGCAGCAGCTGCCTGGGCCAGTGCCTTTCTCTATTCACTGATGCACACAGCCAATACATTTTCCCTGCCCCTGTGCCATGGCAATGCCCTGGGCCAGTTCTTCTGTGAAGTTCCCCAGATCCTCAAGCTCTCCTGCTCACACTCCAACATCAGGGAACTTGGGCTCATCGTGCTAAGTGCTTTTCTATTTTTTGGCTGTTTTGTGTTCATAGTTTTCTCTTATGTGCAGATCTTCAGGGCTGTGCTGAGGATCCCCTCTGAGCAGGGACGGCACAAAGCCTTTTCCACCTGCCTCCCTCACCTGGCCGTGGTCTCCCTGTTCCTCAGCACTGCCCTGTTTGCCTACCTGAAGCCCCCCTCCATGTCCTCCCCATCCCTGGATCTGTCCCTGTCAGTTCTGTACTCGGTGGTGCCTCCAGCCCTGAACCCCGTCATCTACAGCCTGAGGAACCAGGAGCTCAAGGCTGCAGTGCGGACACTGGTCACTGGATGGTTTCAGAAACATTAAACTGCTGGCTAATTTCGGAAAATCACTTTCAATACTTCTTGTTGGTTTCATTTTGGTGATTATTTTACTTTGGTTTATTATTTCAATACGACCCACAAAGAAATGTAATTTTTTGCAGCAGATCCCATTTTGTTTCTCTCCACCTATCCTGTGGCCACAGACTATGTCAATGAAGGGCTGCACTGTAGGTGGCTTTAAAGGAACTCAGGGATCTCCCAGCCAAGTTTCCTGCAGAGATGCCCCTTTGGTTCCCTTCTCTGCAGCTGCAGCAGCAATGTCTGTGTGCAGAGCTGGGGGCAGATCAGTGCTGGCACAGCAGCTGTGGCCAGCAGTAGCAGCAGCACTTGGTGCTGCCAGTGCTGCTGCCGTGGCCCTGCCCCGCTGCCCTCCTGGCCCTGCTGTTGCTGTAGGGCCTGAGTGCTCTCGGGGCCGGGCACAGGGCTGGGGGTGGCAGTGCCGGGGCTGCAGCAGGGACAGGCCATGGGCACTGTTGGCACAGCAGCAGTGCTGAGGCCTCAGGCCAGGGCCTGGGGGCTGCAGGCTCCTTGCCCAGGCTCTCTCCACAACACATTGCCCAGGCCAAGGCTGAGCAGAGAAAAGCCCCGGCAGCAGCCCCAGGCTGGCCGTGGGCAGGCTGGGGGCAAACAGCACGGCTGGGGCTCTGCAAGGGCCCTGGGCAAGCACACGGCAAGGAGCAGCAGAGCAGGGCCTGATCCATCCCCACTGCGCTGGACACCCCAGGCCAGCGGCCCACAGCCTCCTCATGCACCTGCCAACAACATCCCCCCTCTGCAGCCCTGGCCTCTCCCCCAGCTCACACAGCTGCTGCAGCCTTGCAGGCACAGCCACGGCAGCACTGCCTCAGGAGCCCCTGTTTGCCCTGCCCAGAGCAGGCCTGAGCACCCCCATGGGGTTGGTGTGGGGAGATGAAGCTGAGGGAGCACAAATGGCAGCAGGGCCTGGGGCCAGGAAGGGCTGGGCCACAGCAGGGAAACCCTTCAGGTTGGTGGTGGCCTCTGAAGTCAGCCAGAAAGTTTGTTCCCATGAGCTGGGTGTTTGCTGTGCCACTGCAGATGTTTCTCAGATCCAGCTGTCATTGGTTCAAGCAACAGTGATCATGTCCAGGGAGGTTACAGCTGCCAGCAGGGAAACAGGCAGGACAAGTCTCTTTGTTAAACTCAAGAATCCATTTTATTCCCCCCACCCCAGGCCAGGGAGGAGGTTAGGACCAATAGAAAGAACAGGGGCAGGGTCATGAGTTTTATTGGGAATTCAGGGGAGGAGTCTTAATGTTTGGGTCAAGGTAGGAGATGACACAAGTCCAGTAAGATCAGACTTCAGCCTCCTCAACACAGGGAGACTCCACAATTCCTCCATTTATAAATTGGTTATAACAAGATGGTTCTTTGGAATATGACCCCAGTTGTCACTGAGGGATGGGCAGGAGGCATCCACCAGCCTGGGAATTCTGAATCACCTCAATGCAAAATAGATTTCTATGAAATAACTGCAATGGAATAGATCACAGGCTTGTGGGTGACAACTGTGGGTGACAACTGTGGGTACCTAAGCTTTGCAACATCAACAAGAAATGAGAACCATCCATTTCAAAAGGAATCAACAGATGTAGGATGCTCCAACATAAAATCAAAAGCCACTTCCACCTCTGGCTTCGGAGGGCTGTGGGAGAGGGATGTGGGTGTGACACTCCTGACACTTTAGAGCATGCTTGGAGTATGTTTCCACAAGGGGAAGAATCAAGGAGCAAGAATCTAAAGGACTGAACAAGAGAAGGGTGCATCCAAAGAGACAAGAGAAAGGCAATTGACTGAAACTATGCAGACCATTCCTGAAGGGCAGAGCCTCCTCAGGAACCTCATTTCACTGCATTCTCTTCACATCCAAGCTGGGCACCAGAATCTGTGGGTGCCCAGGGCCCCAGGACTCCATGGCTCCAGGAATCCCTGTGTGGAATCCATGGCTCTGTGACCTCACAGCCGGACTCCAGGGCTCTCTCCTGGGCAGCCAGAGAACGTTGGTGCCAGTGGGAGGGGTGGCAGTGCAGGCACACTGACACTTGAGAGGCACCTGCTGCTGCACCTGCTGCTGCTGCTGGTGCTGGCACTGCTGGTGCTGTTGGCACTGCTGTTGCCCCTGCTGGCAGTGCCCTGGGGTGGCAGAGCAGCAGCACCTGCAGCCCTGCAGCCTGCGAGGCGCTGGCAGCTCAGGGCAGAGCCCAATGACCCAGCTGGGATTGCGCTTGAGGACGGACATGGAGAAGGGAATCTGTGCCCACACAGTGCCCAGAGCAGGTCTGGGACAAGGAGGGAGGGAGGGAAGGAGGGTGGATGAATCCCCTTCCCACCACTACCAAGGGAAGGCCTTGGTGAGGGCAAGGGGGCCTTGACCTGACACCCAGCCCTTCAGAGACCCAGCTGCCAGCTCCGGCTCAGCCCACACTGAGCGGGATTCCATCAGGCCTTGGCTCAAGGCAGTGGCAGGGGCAGAAGTGATGGCAGCAGCTGGAATGCAGGCCCATGCTTTCCTTCTCCCCAGCCCATTTGGAAACATCTGGGCAAGGTCTCCCCTGTCTGTCTGCAGCCAGCTTGGGGGCCCTTCCTCTCCTCCTCCTTCTTGGGGGACTGAGCTTGGTTTCTCTGTCATCCTCAATGCTGAACTTGTGTCTCCTCCAACCTGGCGGTTCAGGGTTTGTGTTTCCTGTGTCTCACACCTTCCTCCCCTTCCTCCTTCCCACCTGCTCACGGAGCCTCTTTGGGCAGCCGGCTTTAGAACTTGCAGCAGCAGGTGTGCCCTGAGGAGCACCTTTGCCCTCCAGCCTTTCTGCAGGGCTAGCAAGGATGCCAGAGCTTTTCTGCCAGTGGGGAGCTGCTTTCCCTTCTCTTCTTGAGGCAGTACAGTCTGAATCTGGGCTCTTTCCTCCTTTCTCTCTCTTTCAGGGAAGAATCAGCCATGGATGAAGGAATCCTGCACATGTGCCGGGTGCTGATGGCCTTGGTGGGCGTCAACCAGCCGCTGCAGCCCTTGGAAAAGAAGGGAATTGTTCCCCAGGGTGGGGAAGAAACCCTCCAGAGGATGAAGATGTGCAAGGTGAGACTTGGACTGCACCAGCTGCAGTTGAAGAAGGAAATTGCAGACCTGGAAGCCACCCAGGCAGCTCCAGCACAGCCTGCAGTGCACCTGGAGAGGAAGATCCAGCGGCACACGTGTGCCATGCTGGGCTTGGTCATCCCTGTGCTGCTCGTGCTCTGCAGGCAGCACTGGCAGGAAGCCACAGCACTGCACACAGGACAAGGACACACTGACCAGGGGCTCCTGGCCAAAGCCTGCAGAGGAGTGACCCTCCTGACCAAGCCCTGTGTGCTGCTCAGGGCCATTTCCATCTCCATGGGCAGAACTCGAGGAGATCTCTGGGTACTTGCAGGGAGACTGCTCCGATTGCCCCTGAAATTACTTTGTTCCACCACCAAAGTCTTTGTGCTTTGTGAGGTGAGATCTTTCCTTTTTGTATTGGTAGTTAGAGATAGCCTATGTAGTGATTTATTAGTTTGTTTAATAATTCTTTTCAGTATTGTGTGTAATTGTTACAAGCTTTGTATTGATAGTTAGAAATGCACCATAATAATTGCTAGAAATAGTCTCTGTATTGCTTCAAAAGCCTCATTTATAAGATATGAATCTTATAAATAATCAGTACAATTTTTATACTCTGTTTTGATTAGTAGAAGTAGTCTGTATTGCTTGTTAGAAATATACTGTATTGGTTGTTAGAAATACTCTGTATAACTTTTTATAGTCTGTATAGATTGTTCACAGTAGTCACTCAACTAATTCTTAGAAAAAATATGTGTTGATTGTTACACTCTCTGCATCGATTGCTAGAAATAGTCTCTGTCTTGATTCTGATAAACATAGTAAATGCTAAATAATAATAAATAATTATAGTAATAATAAATAATTATAGTAAATAATAAATATTAATACATAATTACAGTAAATAACAAATAATAATAATAAATAATAACTATTTCTCCTAAATAATCTGTATTGATTATGATACTCTCCCTATTGATAAAAAATAGGGAGATAAAAACAGTCTGTACTGATTGTTAGAACTACCAGGCTTCTGTTAGGAAGGTGGATTCAAACAAAGATAAAATAGAATAAAAAATAAAGTAAAATGAAATAAATAAAATAAAAAGAAAAAATATAGTAGAATATAAAATAAAATAAAATAAAATAAAATTTAAAAATATAACATAATATAATATAATATAATATAATATAATATAAATACATTTTAAAAATAGAAAAAAATAAAATAAAATAAAATAAAATAAAATAAAATAAAATAAAATAAAATAAAATAAAATATTTGAATAAAATTAAAATAAATTAAATTTTAAAATAGACTAAAAATTAAAATAAAATAAAGATAAAATAAAAAAATAAAATAAAATAATAGAAATAAAATAAAATAAAGTAAAATAATAAAATATAATAAAATATAATAAAATATAATAATTAAAAATTCCCGAATCTCCCTTTTTTTTCCAGCTGGGAATTTTCCCCGGTCAAGAGGAAATTTGTCATTCTAGACAAAGAGAGATGATTTCTTCTCCCTTGCCAAGATAAAGCAGAGCATTTAATCTCTTTTATGAGTACATGGCTAGTGCTCTATATTCCTGGCCATTTTCTGTGCACAGAAACCCTTTTTTTTCCCACTTATATAAAAGAGAAAACATCACTGTTGGGTCTCGATGGTTTGGTTTATTTGTTTGCTCTTCTTACCTTGGGGTCATTAAAGCTGAGAACAGCCAAGTTCTAAAGGAGCAGTGGGGCTGTGACTCGATGATCTTTAGAGGTCCTTTTCAGCCCCAAATATTCTGTGACATTGAGACTCCTCCCTGAGAGGGGACAATTTCCCAGTTGCTGGTTGGGCAATCTCTCCAGAGAGGTTTGTTCCCCTTTAACTTCTCACTTTCCATTTCTTCTGACCTTTTTAAGTTGGAAAATCTTGCCTGACAACTCTTTAAATTTTTTATTTAGAATGGCAAATGAAAGCATCTGGGACATTTCTGACTTGAGTGACATGTTTCACGGAATTTTAAATGGCACTGCCCATCAAGATTTCTTTAAATTGCTTACATATTTTATACTAGGTACAGAATAATGTCTATAAAATCCACTATTCTAGCCAAGTATTTATCCTTGACAGATTGCACTGCATAGCACAGCCACAGGAAATAGGAAAAAGGTGTCAAAAGGCATTAAAACCACTCAAAAGCTCAAAAGGTCTTTAATCATTGCACCAAAAGGTTCCCAAAGAAAGTGTGGAAGTACAAAGTGGAAGCTCTATGTATAATTTAATACAAAAGGAAATTCTTTGTCATTTAACCAAAGAAATTAATTGACATGTGTTGAAAAGATTAATGCTACAACAGTCACATCGTTGACTTTCCAAAAGCTCAATATGGAATCATTAAATGCAGCAAATTTACACAGCTGGACATCTAGAGCAAAATGCTGCTGGATATAATACAGAGACAGTCATGATGAGATGGAAAGATAAACAGTTTTCCTGCCTTACACAATGTGGTAGGGTGACTTTTGCTGCTTGTATCCCCAATCGTCTGCTCTGTTTGTGCTGTATATTCAGTTCTGTACCTTTAAAACTTGTTCTGGGAGCGAAGGGGGAGAAAGCAGCAGCGCGCAGTTTGTTTTGAGAAACTGCCTGACTCCCCCACGTCTCTCTCTCCGGCGTTCGTCTGAGCCACGGACAGTGGTGGGACAGAAATCTCCTGTGCTTTTAGTTAGTTTAGCTAGCTAGGGCAGAGAAGACTCCCTGGACTGTTTTTTTTTTTTCTTTTTTCCTCTTTTTTTTCCTTGGGACTGTTTTAATCTGCTCTGGACTGACAAACCCAGAGGAGCAGCCAGGGCTGGCACCTGCGGCCGCCGGGCCTGGAGCTGCGGAGGGAGTGGGGCTGGTGAGAGACTGAGTGAGCTGAGCTACACCACGGCAAGGACTGTCTCAGTTTGCCATCTCTCTGCAGAGCGGCCAGAGGTTTTATTGTTTCATATTATTAATTCTTTGCATTTGTGGTCATTTTGTTTGTTAAATAAATAGTTTTTTCCACTTTTCTCTGAGGAAGTTCTTTTCCTGGACCGGCTGGGGGGAGGGGCCGTTTGGGCTTGCTCTTCAGAGGAACCCCTTCAGAGGTTCCCTCTCAATTTTGCCCTAAACCAGGACAGTAACAAAAAAACAAACTACGTTTGCATAAATTAACTAAAATTTGCATAAACTAACCAAAACTTGCCCAAATCTGTGTAAATTAATTTAAATTTCATAAATCTTCATAAATTAACTAAAACTTGCAGGAAATTTTCATAAATTAACCAAAACTTGCATGTTAGGTGGAATTTGCATAAATGTGCATCAATTAACTGAAATGCAGAAATTAACGTCAATTTGCATGTATGAACTAAAAATGCATACATTACCAGAGGAACTCACATGAATTAACTAAGTCTTGCACAAATTTTACATAAATTTTAAAAAATGGCTTAAATCTAGAAACACATGCTTAAAGTACCAGAAATTTGCATAAATCTGCATAAATGTACCACAATCTCCATAAATTAACCAAACTATGTATAAATTAACTAAAAGCTGTACGAATCTGTATAAATTAACT
The DNA here is from genome assembly GCA_027886175.1 of Phylloscopus collybita. Lineage (NCBI taxonomy): Eukaryota > Metazoa > Chordata > Aves > Passeriformes > Phylloscopidae > Phylloscopus > Phylloscopus collybita. Next base: position 1,310,518 of record JAJNNQ010000120.1, read on the forward strand.
GAAATTTGCATAGATCTACATAAATTAATGGGAAATTTCCTTTTTTGCCCCAAATTTCACCTTGAAGAAGGTGACGCCGGTGCCGTAGCAGAGGCTGAGGAGGAAGAGGACAATGAAGGTGCCCGAGGTCCAGAGGCCGGAATCTTCTGGATCCGGTGCCGGCTCCACCCCTGGCAGCACCACCACGCAGCCCAGCTGGGGATCTTTGGGGTGAAGAAGGGGGAAATTGGGAAAAAGGGTGAAAATAGGTGAAAAAAGCGGGGAAAAAAGCAAAAAAAAAAAGAAGGTGAAAAAAGAGGAAAAAATGCAAAAAAAAAAAGGGCAAAAAAAAAGGCAAAAAAAAACCCGGCAAAAAATGGGGGAGAAAAGTGAAATTTGGGGATTTCCAGTCTAAAATTGGGGGTTTTTTCCTGGCTAAAATCTAGGGGTTTCACCCCAAATTTGCTTTCTCTCCTAAAAATCCACATTTTTCCCAACTAAAATTCATGGATTTTGCCCCAAATCCACTTTTTCTCCAAAAATTCGCATTTTCCTCCCCAAATCCACGTTTTTCCCCTCCAAAAATCCATGGTTTTCCCTTCCAAAAATTCACGCTTCCCTGTTTCAAAATCCACAGGTTTCACTCCAAATCCACATTTTTTGTCCTAAAATCCAGGGATTTCACCCTAAACTTTCCCTCTAAAAACTCATGTTTTTCCTCCTAAAATCTGCAAATTTCACCCCAAATCCACATTTTCTGTCCTAAAATCCACAAATTTCACTCCAAATCCACTTTCCCTACAAAAATCCACATTTCCCCTCCCAAAATCGATGAATTCCACCACAAATCGACATTTTCTGTCTTAAAATCCACAAATTTCACCCCAAATCCACCTTCTCTTCAAAAACCCACATTTTCCCTCCTAAAATCCATGGATTTTATCCCAAATCCACATTTTCCTCAAAAAATCCTCATTTTTCCTTCTAAAATACACAAATTTCACCCCAAATCCAATTTCCCTCCTAACATTCACATTTCGTCTCCTAAAATTGCCATTTTTCTCCTAAAAACTATGAATTTCACCCCAAATCCACATTTTCTCTTCTAAAATCCAAAAATTTCATCCCAAATCCACATTTTCCTCATGAAATTCAGAGATTTCACCCCAAATCCTCATTTCCCCCTCCTAAAATCCACAAATTTCATCTGAAATCCACTTTTTCCTCCTAAAACCCACAAATTTCACCCCAAATCCACATTTCTCCTTCTAAAGTCCAGGGATTTCACCCCAACTCTACATTTTCCTTCCAAAAAAATCCACATTTTCCTCCTAAAATCTGTATTTTCCCTCCAAAAATCCACAAATTTTACCCCAAAACGCCATTATCTCTTTACCCTTCCAATAAAAACAATCAAAACCAAAATCTCAATTTCCCAAATTTTTATTTTTCCCCCCCAAATTAATAACAGACGAGGTCGGAGTCGGCCAGCACCACCGAGACGTTGACCTGAGCCGGCCGCGCCGCTGCCCTGTCCAGGCTCCTCTGGACGAATTTCAGACCAAAACCGTCGTGTCCCACCACGCAGGCGAAGACATCGCCGCGCCGCCACTCCCCGGCAGGCACTGTCAACTTGGAGTAGGCTGAGAAGGTTCCGGAAGCACCCGGGTCCAGCACCGGGCCCAGGACAGAGAACTTTCCGGGCTCCACGGGAAGGTCCTGCTGGGTCCAGGTGAGGAGGAGGTCCCGGGGGAAGAAGCCGCTGGCCAGGCAGGTGAGGGTGGCCCACTCGGCCAGCGCCAGCTCCTCGGCCGGAGGGGGGAAGGCGAAAACTTTTGGGGGGATGGTGGCGGCGCCTAGGGGGGTGGGGAGAGGGGGAACCGGTTGGGAAAAGCCATTCCCAGTTGGGTTCCCAGTTGGAAGAACCCATTCCCAGTTTAACTTCTCCATTTCCAGTTGACTTCCCAGTTGGGAAAACCCAGTTTGACTTCTCTGTTCCCAGTTTGACTTCTCTGTTCCCAGCTGAGTTCCCAGTTGGAAGAACCCACTCCCAGTTTGACTTCATCATTCCCAGTTGGGAAAAAACTATTCCCAGTTTGACTGCTCCATTCTCAGTTGGGTTCCCAGTTGGGAAAAGCCATTCCCAGTTTGAAGAACTCATTCCCAGTTTGGGTTCCCGGTTGGGTTCCCAGTTTAACTTTACCACTCCCAGCTGACAAAACCATTCCCAGTTGCATGCCCAGTTGAGTTCCCAGTTTGACTTCTCCATTCCCAGTTGGGTTCCCAGTTGGAAAAAATCATTCACCGTTGGAAAAGCCATTCCCAGTTGGAAAAGCCATTCCCAGTTGGGTTCCCAGTTGACCAAACCATTCCCAGTTGGGTTCCCAGTTAGAAGAACCCATTCCCAATTTAACTTCTCCATTCCCAGTTGGGTTCCCAGTTTGACTTCTCCGTTCCCAGTTTGGCTTCTCCGTTCCCAGTTGGGTTCCCAGTTGGGTTCCCAGTTGGGAGAACCCATTCCCAGTTGAGTTCCTGGTTTGGCTTTTCCATTCCTGGTTGGGTTCCCAGTTAGAAAAACCCAATTCCAGTTTGATTTCACCATTCCCAGTTGAGTTCCCAGTTGGAAGAACCCATTCCCAGTTCGAAGAACTCATTCCCAGTTGGGTTCCCAGTCTGAGTTCTGCATTCTCAGTTTGACCAAACCATTCCCAGTTGGGAGAACCCATCCCCAGTTTGACTTCTCCATTCCCAGTTGGGTTCCCAGTTAGAACACATTCCCAGTTTGACTTCTCCATTCCCAATTGGGAAAAAAAACATTCCCAGTTTAACTTCACCACTCCCAGTTGGTCAAACCATTCCCAGTTGGGTTCCCAGTTTGAATTCTCCATTCCCAGTTGGGTTCCCAGTTTGAATTCTCCATTCCCAGTTGGGTTCCCAGTTTGAATTCTTCATTCCCAGTTGGGTTCCAGTTGAGTTCCCAGTTTGACTTTTCCGTTCCCAGTTGGAAAAGCCATTCCCAGTTGGACTTCTCCGTTCCCAGTTGGGTTCCCAGTTTGACTTCTCCAAATTCTGCTCCCCAAACCACCAATTTTTACCCCAAAACAGGAAAAGAGCTCCCCAAAACTGCAAATTCACCCCAAAATGAGCAATGACCTCAAAACTGCAAATTCTGACCCCAAAACTGGAGATTTTTACCCCAAAATGAACAATGACCTCAAAACCCCAAATTCTGCTCCCAAACCTGCAAATTCTGACACCCCAAACCCCAAAATTTGACCCAAAACCCCCCAAATTTGCCCCAAAATCCCCTGGAGTGGTCGTTGAATTCCGGCCCCAAAACTGCGAATTCTGACCCCAAAACTGCGAATTCTGAACCCAAAATTGCAATTTCTAACCCCAAAATCAGAAATTACTTCCTCAAAACTTTGAAAAATTGAAAATTCTGACATCAAAATGGCAAATTCTGAACCCAAAACTGCAAATCCTGACTCCAAAACTGGGAATAACCTCAAAAAACCTCAAATTTCACTCCCAAAACTCCAAATCCCGATCCCAAAATTGCAAATTCTGACCCCAAAACAGGGCACAACCTCCTCAAGCCCACTAATTCTCAACCCCAAAACTGCGTTAAAACCGGGAAATGTTTGCTTTAAAACAGGGAATAACCTCAAAAAAAATGCAAATTCCAACCCCATACCTGGAAATTCTGATCTCAAAAACCACTTTAAAACTGAGAAATATCCACTTAAAAACAGAGAATAACCTCAAAAAAGTGCAATTTTCGACCCCAAAACTGGAAACAACCTCAAAAACCTCAAATTTTGTTCTCAAATCTGCAAATCCTGACCACAAAAACACAAATTTTGCTCCCAAAACTGCAAAATCCAACCCCAAAAATGGATGATCCCACCCCAAAACCCGCAAAACAACCTCCCCAATTCCCCCTAAATTCCCGCCCCCAAAACCCCCAAAAATCCCCTTAAAATCCCCTCAAAATCCCCATCCCCAACCCCCTAAAAAACCCCCAAAAACATCTTAAAAAAGAAAAGAAAACCAAATAAAAAACAACCCTTAAAAACCCCTTTAAAAACCAAAAAAAATCCCACCAACCCCAGAAAAAAACCCCACAAAAATTCCTAAACCCCCCACCAAGAAACCCTTAAAAAACCTCTTAAAAAAAACCTCCTAAAAAAGACCCCAAAATCCTCTTAAAAAAAACTCCAAAAATCCCAGAAAAAACCCCCAAAACCCAAAAAAATTCCCTGAAAAAAACCCCAACCCCCCAAAAAATGCTAAAAACCCCCCTAACCTCCCAAAAAAAGTCCTAAAAAACTCCCCAAAAATCCCACAAAAATCCCTGAAAAAAACCAAAAAACCCAGAAGACCCCAGAAAAAACCAAAAAAAAACCTCCCAAAAAAACAACAAAAAAAAATCCCCTTATACCCCCCCCCAAAACCCCAGAAAAAAACCCAAAAAACTCCAAAATTTCCCTGAAAAAACTCCAAAAACCCTAAAAAAAAACCCACAAAAAAGCCCAAAAAATCCCCCAAAAACCCCACAAAAATCCCTGAAAAAAAAAATCCCTTAAAATACCCCCCAAAAAAACCCTTTTAAAACCGAGAAAAAAAACCAGAAAAAGACGTGTAAAACCCCACAAAAAGGCCCTAAAAAACACAAAAACATCCCCAAAAATACCCACAAATATCCCTGAAAAAAAAACCAAAAAACCCCAAAAATTCCCTGAAAAAATTCCAAAATCTCCAAAAGCCCCCCAAAATCCCCAAACTCCCAAAAAAACCTTAAAAAACCCTTAAAAAACCCAACCCCCCCAAAAATCCCCAAAAAATACCCATAAAAATCCCCGAATAAAACACCCCAAAACCCAAAAAATCCCTTAACCCCCCTCAAAAAACCCTTAAAAACCCCCCAAACCCCCCTGAAATCTCCCCAACCCCCCCCCAATCCCCCCAAAGCACTGACCGGTCTCCTTGCGCACGGTTTGGCTCAGCGGCTCCGCCCCCAGCTCCTCCACGCCCACCTGGCAGGTGAAGGCGTCGCCCGAGTTCCAATCCTCGGCGCAGATCCCCAGGACGCTCCGCAGCTCGAACAGCCCGCTGGGAAGCTGCTGGGCGAGGCCCTCGGTGGCCACGCCCAGTGCCCCGCCCGCCGGAGAGCGGCTCCAGGTGAATTTGGCCCGGGGGGATTTCAGGTTGGAGGCCACGCAGGTGAGGTTGGGGCTGCTGGACAGGTAGAGGTCCTGCAGGGAGGGCGGCAGCAGCGACACCGACGGCGTCGGTTTGGGACCTGGAGAGAAAAAATTCGGGAGTTTTTGGGAGAAAATATGAAGATTCTGGGCAAGAATCCAATTTTGGGTGGAAAAAATGGCGATTTTGGTTAAAAAAGGTGAAAATTTGGGAAAAACCCGGCTATTTTTGGAGGGTTTCTCACGGGAAAAGGTTTGGGAATCTTGGGGTTTGGGAGGAAAACTGGGGTTTTCTCCCAGTTTTCATGCAGAAATTTGGGGTGAAAAACACGAGTTTTGGTGAAGAGCGATGGGTGAGACAGGAAAAAAAGCAGATTTGGAGTGAAATTCCTGGATTTTGGGGATTTTTTTGGCGAAATTCCTGTGTTTTTGGAGGAGAAAATGAGGATTTTTGGAGGAAAGAGGATTTGGGTAGAAAAAGAAGACATTTGAGAAAAAAATGAAAAATTTTGTGGAAAAAGGAGAAAAAACTGAGAAAAATTGAGAAAATTGACCAGAAAAGGAGGAAATTTGAGGAAAAATGGGAAAGTTGGGTGAAAAAAGGAGGAAATTTGAGGAAAATTGAGGAATTTTGAAAAAAAAGAAAAGGAGAAAATTTGGTGAAAACAAGGACATTTGAGAAAAAGCAGGAAAATCTGGTGGGAAAAGGAGGAAATTTGGGAAAAAATAAAAAAAATCAGTGAAAAATGAGGAAATCCAAGAAAAATGGAGAAAACTGGTGAAAATGAGAAAATTCATGAAAAAAATTGGAAAATCTGGCTGGAAAAGGAGGAAATTTGGAAAAAATCTGAGAAAATTAGATAAAAAATTAGAACATTTGAGAAAAATGAAAAAAAATTGATGAAAATGAGGAAATACGGGGGAAAATGAAAAATTTGGCTGGAACATGAGGAAATTTGAGAAAAAAAACCTGACAAATTTGACAAAAACTAAAAAATCTGAGAAAAAATTAAAAATTTTTGGGAAAAAACCCAAGAAAATTTGATGTAAAAAAGGAAGAAATTTGAGAAAAAAATGGAAGATTTTGGCAAAAATGAGGAAATTCAAAAAATAATTTCAAAAATCATTGGCAATAGAACAATTATTTGGCAATAAAATGCAGAAAATTAAAAAAATTGAAAAACCAGAAAAGAATTGGAGAAAACAAGGAAATTAAAGAATTCAGAAAAAAACAGAAAATCTGGTGTAAAAAAGAAGAAATTTGAGAAAATTTGGTGAAAAAAGAAAGAAATCTTGGGAGAAAACCCAAAATTCCAGCAAATTCCTTCAATTTTGGTCAAAACCCCCCAAAAACCCCCGAAACCCCCCAAATCCCCTCCTACCTTTACAGAAGGTGCTGATGTTGGCCTTGCGGGGCGTGGCCAGCTGGGCGTGGCCGGCCCGGCAGGTGAAGGTGGCGCCCCCTTCCCACAATTCCCGGCTGACGTTGACCCGGCCGCTCAGGGTCTCCTGCTCGGCCCCGCCCTCTTGGCAGGTGGAAAGCTCCGCCTCCAGGTGGGCGGGGTCACCATTGACCAACCAGGTGAGGGAGGCGTGGGCGGAGCCACGCCCCCGGAGCTGGCAGAGCAGGAGGACGTCGGAGGCGGGGTGGGCGGGGCGGGGGTCGCCCAGCAGGGTCACCGAGAAATCCGGGGTGGGGTCAGGGCAGATGATGTTACCTGGAGGTTGGGGAGGGGACAGGTGAGAAAAAATGGAGATGGAGACAAAATTCATTGAAATGGACCCAAAATTTGTCAAAATGGACCCAAAATTCAATGAAATGGAGACAAAATTCACTGAAATGGACCCAGAATTTGAAGAAATGGGACCTGAAAATCACCCAAATGGAACCAAAATTTGTCCAAGTTGACCCAAAATTCAACAAAATGGACCAAAAATTCATCCAAATGGACCAAAAAATCAGCTAAATGGACCCAGAATTTGTCTAAATGGACCCAAAATTCACCCAATTGGACCCAAAATTCACCCAAATTTGATCCAGGACCCAAAATTGATCCAGGTGTGGCAAAATTCACCCAAATGGACCAAAAATTCAACAAAATGGAGCCAAAATTCAATGAAATTGAGTCAAAATTCACCCAAATGCACCCAGAATTTGTCAAAATGGACCCAAAATTTGTCCAGTTTGAGCTAAAATATGTCCAAATGGAGCCCAAATTCAATGAAATGGACCCAAAATTCAACTAAATGGACCCAGAATTTGTCCAGGTGGGTTGAGAAAAAAAATTGATCCAGGTCAGTGAAAAATTCATCCAGGTGGGAGAAAAATTCACACAAATGGAGCCAAAATTCACCCAAAATGGGCCCAAAAATCAACCAAAGGAACCAAAATTTGTCCAAATGGACCCAAAATTTATCCAGGTGACCCCCAGGTGACCCCAAACCCTCTCAAGTGACGCCAAACCTCTCCAGGTGACCCCAAACCTCTCAGGTGACCCCAAACCCCTTTCAGGTGACCCCCAGGTGACCCCCAGGTGACCCCACGCCCCTCACCTGTGATGTCCAGGCCGGAGCTGCTGCCCCTGTGCTCCACCTGACACCGGAAGTTCCCGGCCTTGGCCTCGGCCTCGCTGACGGTCACGCGGGAGCTCAGCCCGAAGCTTCCGGTCCCCGTCTGCACTTCCGGAAAGTTCCGGGCCCCACCTGAGGCCACGCCCTTCCAGGTGAGCTGGGCTGGCCGGGGGAAGAAGCCGGAAGCCAGGCAGCCGAAGGTCACCTGATCCTCGCATTCCCGGCAGGAAACCAGCGGGAAGAGACGGGGGGAGTGTGCGGGTTCTGGGGGCAGAGGGAGCGAATTAGCATAAGAAGCCACATCCGCCCCCAAAATTGACCAAAAAACCCCGAAATAACCCCAACCACAAAAACCTCAAAAACAAATCCAGGAAATGGTGGCCCCGCCCTGTCTGGGAGTGATGTAATTGATGACATCACCAGGCCACGCCCCCACACCCTCCTTCCTCTGAGGCAGCCTCAGGTGAGGTTTGGGCTGAATTTGGGCGATTTTGGATAAATTTGGGGCGATTTTCTCGATTTTTGAGGTGAGGTTGGAACTTCGTGGTCGGTTTTGGGGTGAATTTGGGGGATTTTGGGGCCCAAACTCGGTTTTAGCAAACCCTCACCTGCCTGGGATCACCTGAGTAGATTTGGGGCAAAAATCTCAAATTTGGGGTGATTTTGGGTAATTTTGGGGTGATTTTGGAGTTTGAGACTTGATTTTGGGCTGAATTGGGGTGATTTTGAGACCCAAACTCAGTTTTAACAAAGCCTCACCTTCCTGGGATCACCTCAGAGGATTTCAGGTAAAATTCATGATTCTTTGGGGTGAATTTGGGCAATTTTGGGCAATTTTGGGTTTTTTTAAATTTAATTTTGGTGTTTTAGACTCAGTTTTGGGGTAAAATTGGGGGATTTGGGGGCTTAAACTCTGTTTTAACAAAGCCTCACCTGCCTGGGTTCACCTGGGCAGATTTCAGTTAAAATTCTGAATTTTGGGGCAATTTTGGGGCAATTTGGGGGCAATTTTGGAGTTTGAGACTCAATTTTGGGGTGAATTTGGGGGGTTTTGGGGCTCAAACTCGATTTTTGCGAAGCCTCAACTGCCTGTGATCACCTGAGAGGATTTCAGGTTAAAATCTTGGTTTTTTGGGGTGAGTTTTGCCAATTTTTGGGCAATTTAGGGGTTTTTTTTTCATTTTGGAGTTTGAGACTCAATTTTGGGGTGAATTTGGGGGATTTGGGGGCTTAAACTCAGTTTCAGCAAAGCCTCACCTGGTTTAGATCACCTGAGAGGATTTGAGGCAAATTTTGTGAGTTTTGGGCAAATTTTGGGCAAATTTGGGTGATTTTGAGCAAGTTTGCTGTTTGAGACTCAATTTTGGGGTGAATTTGGGGAATTTTGGGGCTCAAATTCAATTTTAGCAAAGCCTCACCTGCCTAGGATCACCTGAGACGATTTCAGGTAAAATTCATGATTTTTTGGGGGTGAATTTGTGCAGTTTTGGGCAAATTTGGGTTTTTTAAATTTAGTTTTAGCATTTTAGACTTAGTTTTGGAGTGAATTTGGGGGATTTGGGGGCTTAAACACCGTTTTAACAAAGCCTCACCTGCGTAGACTCACCTTAGCAGATTTCAGTTAAAATTCTGAATTTTTGGGTAATTTTGGGCAGGTTTGGGCAATTTTGGGGTGATTTTTGAGTTTGAGACTCAATTTTGGGGTGAATTTGGGGGATCTGGGGACGTAAACTCTGTTTTAACAAAGCCTCACCTGCCTGGGATCACCTGAGAGGATTTGGGGTAAAATTCTCAAATTTTGGGCAAATTTGGGCAATTTTGAGCAATTTTGTAGTTTTAGGCTCAATTTTGGTGTGAATTTGGGGGATTTGGGGGCTTAAACTCGGTTTCAGCAAAGCCTAACCTGCCTGGGATCACCTGAGAGAATTTCAGGTAAGATTCATGATTTTTTGGGGTGAATTTGTGCAGTTTTGGGCAATTGTGGTGGGTTTTTTATTTAATTTTGGCATTTTAGGCTCAATTTTGGGGTGAATTTGGAGGATTTGGGGACTTAAACTCTGTTTTAACAAAGCCTCACCTGCCTGGGATCACCTGAGAAGATTTCAGGTAAAATTCTGAATTTTTGGGCAATTTTGGGGCAATTTTGGGGAGATTTTGGAGTTTGAGAATCGATTTTGTGGTGAATTTGGGGAATTTGGAGGCTCAAACTCGATTTTAACAAAGCCTCACCTGGTTTAGATCACTTAAGAGGATTTGCGGCAAATTTTGTGAGTTTTGGGCAAATTTTTTGGCAAATTTGGGTGATTTTTGAGCAATTTTGTAGTTTGAGACTCAATTTTGGGGTGAATTTGGGGGATTTTGAGGCTCCAACTCCATTTTAACAAAGCCTCACTTGCCTGGGATCACCTGAGCAAATTTCAGGTAAAATTCCTGAATTTTGGGGGTTAATTTGGGTGATTTTGAGCAATTTTGGGTGATTTTGGTGTTTTTTTTTGTTCTGGTCTCATTTTTGTGGTGAATTTGGGGAATTTTGGGTTAAACTCGGTCTCAGCCAAGCCCGGCCTGGCTTTGGGGGATTCCCAGGAGCTCCCGGCTCCGTTTTGGGCTGAAAAATCCCAAATTCAGGGGAGGCTCGGGCGGGGCTCTCACACCTTCCCGGCATTCCCAGTCCAGACCAGTTCAGACCGGTCTGGACCAGTTTAGACAGTCCCAGCTCCAGAATTCCCAGTCCGGACCAGTTCAGACCAGTTCAGCCCAGTTTGGACTGGTTTAGACCAGTCCCAGCTCCAGCGCTCCCAGTCCAAACCAGTCCAAACCAGTTTAGACTGGTCCAGACCAGTTTGGACCTGTCCCAGCTCCAGAATTCCCAGTTCAGACCAGTTCAGACCAGTTCAGACTGGTTTAGACCAGTTTGGACCAGTCCGGACCAGTTTAGACCAGTCCCAGCTCCAGAATTCCCAGTCCAAACAAGTCCAAACCAGTTCAGCCCAGCTTAGCCCAGTTTGGACTGGTCCGGGCCAGTCTGGACCTGTCCCAGCTCCAGAATTCCCAGTTCAGACCAGTTCAGACAAGTTTAGACCAGTCCAGCCTGGTCTGGACCAGTTCCAGCCCCAGCATTCCCAGTTCAGCCCCATTCAGCCCAGTCTAAACCAGTACACACCAGTTTAGATCAGTCCCAGCTCCAGCATTCCCAGTCCAAACCAGTTTAGACCAGTCCAGACCCGATCTCAGCCCCAGCACAACCAGTTTGGACCAGTTTGGACCCGTCCCAGCTGCAGAATTCCCAGTTCAGACCGGTCCAAACCAGTTTAGACCAGCCTGGACCAGTCCCAGCCCCAGCATTCCCAGTACCAGCCCAGTTCAGACCAATTTGGACCAGTCCCAGCTCCAGCATTCCCAGTTCAGACCAGTTCAGGTCAGTTCAGGCCAGTTCAGCCCAGTTTGGACCAGTTTAGATCAGTCCCAGCTCCAGCACTCCCAGTTCAGACCGGTCCAAACCAGTTTAGACCTGCCTGGACCAGTCCCAGCCCCAGCATTCCCAGTACAGCCCAGTCTGGACCAGTCTGGACCAGTTTAGACCAGTCCCAGCTCCAAGCATTCCCAGTTTAGACCAGTCTGGACCGGTCCAAACCAGTACAGACCAGTTCAGCCCAGTCCAGCCCAGTTTAAACCAGTCCAAACCAGTTCAGCCCAGTCCAGACCAGTCCAAAGCCCAGTCCAGCCCATCCCAGTTCAGCCCAGTTCAGCCCAGTCCAGACCAGTTTGGACCAGTCCCAGCTCCAAGCTTTCCCAGTTTAGACCAGTTCAGTCCAGTTTGGACCAGTTTAAACCAGTTCAAACCAGTTTAGTGCCAGTCCCAGCCCCAGCGTTCCCAGTTCAGACCAGTCCAGTCCAATCCCAGCTCTGAGAACCCCCAAATCCCCCAGATTTTCCCCCAAAATCCCCTCAAAATCCCCCAAATTTCCCCAAAATGTCCCCAAACTTCCCTGAAACTTTCCCCAAGTTTTCCCAATTTTTCCCCAAAATTCCCCCAAATGCCCCCAAATTCCAAAAAAATCCCCAAAATTTCCCCCAAATTCCCCCCAAATCCCCCAAATTTTCCACAAAACACAAAAAAAAAATCAAAAATCTTCCCAAAAAATCCTAAAAATTCCTGGAAATTCCCCAGATTCCCCCCAAATTTCACTGAAAATTTAAAAATCCCCGAATTTTCCCAGACTTTTCCCAGAATTTCCCCAAATTCCCCAAAATTACCCCCAAAATTACCCCCAAAATACAAAAAATCGAAAAATTCCCCAAAATGTCCCAGAATTGCCCCAAATTCCCCCCAAATTCAAAAAATGCCCTAAATTTCCCCAAATTTTCCTCAGATTTTCCCCAAAATGCAAAAATTTCAAGAAATTTCTCCAAAATTCACCCAAATCCCCCCAAATTTCCCCCAAATCCACCAAAATTTCCCCTAAATCCCTCAAACCTCCCCCAAATTCTCCCAATCCCCCAAAATAAAAAAATCCTCTAAATTTTCCCCAATTTCCCCAAATTTTCCCCAAAATGCAAAAAGTTTTAAAAAACTCCCCCAAAATTCCCCCAAATCCTCCAAATTTTTCCCCAAAATTTGTCAAAATTTCCCCCGATTTCTCAAAATTGCCCCAAATCCCCCAAAATTAAAAAAATCCCAAATATTTGCCCAGATTTTCCCCAAATCTTGAAATTCCCCAATTTCCCCCAAAATACAAAAAATTTAAAAAAATCCCAAAAATTCTGAAAAATTTCACCTAAATTCCCCCAAAATTAAAAAAAAATCCAAAATTCCCTCAAATTTTCCCTAAATTCCCCCAAAATTTCACCTAAATCCCCCAAAATCCCAAAATGTTCCCCAAAATATAAAAAAAATTTAAAATTCCCCCAAAATTCCCCAAATTTTCCCCAAATCCCCAAACAAATCTAAAGATTTTCCCCAAAATTTCCCCGAATTTCCCCAAAATTTCCTGAAATCCCCCAAAATAAAAAATTCTTTCAAATTTACCCAAAATTTTCCCCAAAATACAAAATTTTGAAATCCCTCTAAATTCCCCAAATTCCCCCAAATCCCCAAAATAAAAAAATCCAAAATTTTCCCAAAAATTTTCCCCAATCTCCAAAATCCAAAAAAATCCCCCCAAAATTCCAAAATTTCCCCAAAAATCCCAAAATTCTTTCAAATTTCCCCCAAATTCTCCAAAACTAAAAAAAATCCCCAGAATTTCCCCAAATTGCCCCACATTTCCCCCCAAATTCCCTTAAATTACCCCAGAATCTCCCAAATTCTGCAAATTTTCCTAAAATTTCCCCCCAATTCCCCTCAAAATTCTCCAAAATTTTCCCCAAAATCCCTCAAATCTCCCAAATTTTCCTAAATTCCCCCCAAATTCCCCAAAATGACCCAAAAGCTCCAAAAATTCCCCCAAATTTCTCTCTAAATTCTCCAAATTTTCTGAAATTCCCCCAAAATTCCCCATCTCTAACATAAAAAAGAAAAGGAGGGTTCTCACAGTGGGTGATTTTATATTGTATTGTATTGTATTGTATTATATTGTATTATATTATATTACATTATATTAATGTTATTATTATTTTATATAATATTAATATTATATAATATTTATTACATTATATTATGTTATACTATATTATATTATGTTATATTATATTATATTATATTACATTACATTACATTACATTACATTACAGTATATTACATTATATTACATTACATCATATTATAATTCTACATTCTATTAGATTACATTACATTGTATGTTATTATATTGTATTTTATTGTTTTACATTATATTATATTATATTGTATTACATTACATTACATTATATTGTATTCCATTATATTCCATTATATCATATTATAATTTATTATAATATAATACTTTCCATTGCATTACACTACATTACATTATTACAGACTAAAATATCACCGATTCATCCCTCTGATCATTATTCCCATTATTTTGATGACGATGACGATGATTATTATTATTAAATATATATTACAATACGATCATTACATTGATTACCCACTGCTGATACTCCAGGCTGGCAGTGATGAGATCGAAAAGAGGAGTGTCAAGGCAATTAAAAGGGACTTTGGGGCACTGGGACAAGTGGTTGATAGGGCAGGAGCACAGGTGGTTTTCTCCTCAGTTTGGTGGCAGAAGAAGATGGCAAAGGGAATAGGAGAACCCACATTATCAACAAGTGGCTCAAGGGTTGGTGTCATCAGCAGAATTTGAAGTTCTTTGATCATGGGGCAACTTATACAGCACCTGGCCTGCTGGAACTGGATGGACTACATCTCTCTGTTCAGGACAGAATTTCAGCTGATGAGCTGGCAGAACTCATTGAGAGGGCTTTAAACTGGGTTTGAAGGGGGAAGGGGCTGCAGCTGGACTGTGTGGGAGCAGCAGGCTCGAGGGTGGTAAGCCTGAGTTAGGGGTGAAATGGTGAACATGCCCAGCTGAGGTGCAGATACACCAATGCAGGCAGCGTGGGGAACAGACAAGAGCTGCTGGAGGCCATGGTGCAACAGCAAAGCTGTGATGTAGTCACCATCACAGAAACGTGGTGGGGTGACTCACACAGCTGGAGCTGGATGCCTGCAAGCTCTTCAGAAGAGACAGGAGAGGGAGAAGAGGTGGAGGGGTGGCCCTTTACATTGGGGAGGCTTTTGATGCCACAGGTATTGAAACTAAGGAAGATGGAATTCAATGCCTGTGGGTAAGAGTTAAGGGGAAGGCCAACAAGGCTGACATCCTGCTGGGAGTCTGTGAAAAATGACGTTTCACTTCTTTATATTAATTTATAAGTTTAATAAAAATAAAATAGAATAAAAATAGACAATAAGGAGACAAAAAGAGGTAGCTTCTCAGCTGAGGGTGCAAAGCAACACTCCGCCCATTCCAAATTCTTTGGTATTTATAAGTCTTGGTGTTACATATTCAAAAAGAGACAAATGCATATTTAAACATCTGTTTTCTTTATCTGTTTCAAGGGTCCCCAAGAATTGCAGTTTCTTTATCTGTGCATGGCTCCTTCTAGCCAGCTAGGTGTCATAAATCCTTCTTGACCATAAAAAGGTTCAATTGTTCCTTATCAGTGATCTTCTCTGACAGGAATGCAGGATGGTTTCCTCCTGCACTTTGGCTTGGTCTGTTTAGATGTTACAATTAGGAAATATACCTTCATTACATTTTTAAATTTGACAAATAAAAGGAAGTACAACCTTCTTATGCTATATATGTGTAACAGTAATTTCAATATTTGCGAAAAGCCAACTCCAAAATGCATTTATAACAGAGAGTCTGTTATTGTCCACCCAAGCAGGAAGAAGGGGTGGACAACTTATTCTGTAAGCAGCTGGAGAGTGTTTCAGGATCACCAGACCTTGTTCTTGTAGGTGGCTTTAACCTCCCAGCCATCTGCTGGGAACTGAAAACAGCAGAAAAGAGGCAGTGCAGGAAGGTTCTGGAGTGTATGGAGGACAAGTTTTTGCCCCAGCTGGTGAGTGAGCCCAGCAGGGGAAGGACTATGTTGGACCTGTTGTTTGCAAATAGAGAAGGGCTGGTGGGAGATGTGGGGGTTGGAGGCTGCTTGGGGCACAGTGAACATGAAATGATAGAGTTCCCAATATTTAGTGATATCAGGAACATCATCAATAAGACTTTTCCACTGAACTTCCAGAGGGCAGGCTTTGGTCTTTTTAGGAGAGTTATCCAGAGAGTTCCTTGGGAAGCAGCCCCTAAAAACCAAGGAGTCCAGGAAAGGTGTGCCTGCTTCAAAGCAGAGATCTTGAGGGGAGAGGAACAGACTGTCCCTGTGTGCCAGAAGATGAGCTGATGAGGCTCATCCAGCCTGGATGGGCAAGGAGGTTTTGAAGGATCTTAGGAATAAAAAGATGTATCATGTTTGGGAGGAGGGTCAGGCCTCTCAGGAAGTATTTAAGGGCATTGCTATGTGCCTTGGTTTGGAAAGACAGGTGTCTGCCAGGGAAAGCTGGGGTTTCCCCTAGAATGGGGAATGTAAACCCCTCACCCCCTGCCAATTATAACTTTGCAATCAAGGGCTTTCAGGCAAAGATTTGGGAATAGGTATAACAGTTCTTTACTAGGAATATTAAAAATACAAATGTAGTAGAAGACAAAACCACCCAACCAAAGAAGCAAAGAAGCAAACACCAATTTCAGAGAACCCTGACAGAGTCAGAGCTACAACCTGACACCCTGTTGGTCAGGGTGTTGGAAGCAGTCCCAAAGTGAGTCCTCCTGGAGTGGCAGAGGTGGTTCTCTTGAAGTAGAGATGATCCCGTAGAACAAGGGTCCAGGGATGGTGAGAAGGGATTCAGTGATGGTGAGAAGGGGTCCAGTGATGGTGAGAAGGGATTCAGTCTTCCTCCGGGAATCGGGTGAAGCTAGATACCTTGTGTTCCTACATCTCAGTTTTTATCCAGGTAGGAATGGTTGGCTCCCCCCACTGGGTAGAGCATCTCACAATGGGATGTAGATGTAGGACTTTGGGGATGCTATAGTTTGGAGAGGGTATTGTGGATGTACTGCTTTGGGGAGGAGAACAGCTTGGGGAGTCTTAATGGCCCATTGTGAAAAGAGATAAGAAACACTGCCCCACCTGGTTTTAACAGCTGGCCCATTATCAAAAGGCACCCGCCCCCCCTCCTCCCAGAGTTACAAGAGATAAAGAAAAACATCTCCCCAACTGCTTTCAGCAAATGAAATAGAATACACATTTTTGGTTCCATAACCCAAGACACTATGGCATGTAGGAAAAAAGTTAGGGAAGCCAAAGCTCAGTTCAGACTTAATTTGGTAGCTTTGTAAAGAATAATAAAAAAAATGTTTTTACAGATATATTAACGGCAACAGGAAGGGTAAGGCCAAGTTTTGCTCTCTACTGGATGTGGAAGAGAACCTAGTAACTGCAGATGAGGAGAAGGCAGAAGTGCTTAACTCCTTCTTGGCCTCAGTCTTTAGTGGGAAGACAGTTTGTCCGCAGGACAGCTGCCTTCTTGGGCTGGTAGATGGTGTCAGGGAGCAGAATGGTGCCCCTGTTATCCAGGAGGAGGTAGTCAGAGAATTTCTGAGATGCTTGGATGTTCATAAATCTCTGGGCCCAGATGGGATCCACCCCAGGGTGATGAGGGAACTGCTGGCAGAGGAGCTTGCAAAGCTACTCTCCATCATTTACCAACAGCCCTGGCTCACTGGTGAGGTTCCAGGTGACTGGAAGCTGGCCAATGTGACACTGATTCACAAGAGGAAGGGTGGTGTCTTGGGTTTTGGGTGGTCTTTTGTAGAATCAAAAATGTGTATTCTATTTCATCTGCTGAAAGCAGTTGGGGAGATGTTCTTCTTTGTCTCTTGTAACTCTGGAAGGAGGGGGGTGGGTGCCTTCTGATAATGGGCTAACTGTTAAAACCAGGTGGGGCAGTGTTTCTTATCTCTTTCACTGCCAGTCCTCCCTTCAGGGGAATATTTTATGCTAATGGACCATTAGGACACCCCTAAAAGCACACATCCCCAAAAATAGAACATCCACATTCCATCATCCCATTGTGAGATGCTCCACTCAGTGGGGGGAGCCAACCATTCCTACCTGGATAAAAACTGAGACCTAGGAACAGAAAGTATCTAGCTTCACTGGATTCCTGGAGGAAGACTGGACCCCATCCCACCATCACTGGACCCTTCTCACCACCGCCGGACCCTTGTTCTACAGGATCATCTCTACTCCACCACAACCACATCTGCCACTCCAGGAGGACTCATTTTGGGACTGCTTCCAACACCCTGACCAACAGGGTGTCAGGTTGTAGCTCTGACTCTGTCAGGGTTCTCCAAAATTGTTGTTTGTTTGTGTACTGGTTTGGTTGGGTGGTTTTGTTTTTCTACTACATTTGTATTGTTAATATTCCTAGTAAAGAACATGCCTATACCCAAATCTTTGCCTGAAAGCCCTTAATTGCAAAACTATAATTTGGCAGGGGTGAGGGGTTTACATTCTCCATTCTAAGGGGAAACTCCAGCTTTGCCTGGCTGATACCTGTCTTTCCAAGCCAAGACAGGTGGGAAGGAGGATCCTGGTAATTACAGGCCATCAGTCTGACCTCAGTACCCAGTAAGGTCCTGGAGCAGTTTCTATTGAGTGTCATCACACAGCACCTACAGGATGGCCAGGGTATCAGAGCCAGCCAGCACGGGTTTAGGAGGGGTAGGTCATGTTTGACCAACCTGGTCTCCTTTTATGACCAGGTGACCCCCCTGGTGGATGCAGGGAAGGCTGTGGATGTTGTCTGTTTGGACTTCAGCAAGGTCTTTGACACTGTCTCCCACAGCACACCCCTGGAAAAGCTGGCAGCCCACGGCTTGGACAGGAGCACTCTCTGCTGGGTTCAGAACTGGCTGCATGGCCGGGCCCAGAGTGTGGTGGGGAACGGTGCTGCATCCAGCTGGCAGCCAGTCAGGAGTGGTGTTCCTCAGGGGTCTGTGCTGGGGCCAGCTCTGTTCAATATTTTTATTGAGGACATGGATGAGGGCATTGAGTCTTTCATTAGTAAATTTGCAGAGGACACTAAGCTGGGAGCATGTGTCAATGTGTTGGAAGGTAGGAGGGCTCTGCAGAGAGACCTGGAATGGTTGGATGGGTGGGCAGAGCCCAATAGGATGAGGTTTAATAAGTCCAAATGCTGGGTCCTGCATTTTGGCCACAACAACCCCTGCAATGCTCTAGGCTGGGGACAGAGTGGCTGGACAGTGCCCAGGCAGAAAGGGACCTGCAGGGAGTGATGGACAGCAGGCTGGACATGAGGCAGCAGTGTGCCCAGGTGGCCAAGAAGGCCAATGGCTCCTGGCCTGGATCAGGAATGGTGTGGCCAGCAGGAGCAGGGAGGTCATTCTTCCCCTGTACCTGGCACAGGTGAGGCTGCACCTCGAGTGCTGTGTCCAGCTCTGGCCCCTCAGCTCAGGAAGGACAGTGAGACGCTTGAGCGCGTCCAGAGGAGACAACGAGGTTGGTGAGGGGCTTGGAACACAAACCCTGTGAGGAATGGCTGAGGGAGCTGGGGTTGTTCAGCCTGGAGAAAAGGAGACTCAGGAATGACCTTATCACTCTCTGCAGCTTCCTGAAAGGTGGTTGTAGTCAGGAGGGGGTTGGTCTCTTTCTCCAGGCAAAAACAGACAGAACAGGAGGACACAGTCTCAAGCTTCATTCAGGGAAATACAGGCTGGATATTAGGAAAAAGTTTTTCATGAAAAGAGTGATAAAGTACTAGAAAGGCCTGCGCAGGGAGATGCTGGCCTCACGATCCCTGGATGTGTTTAACAAAAGACTGGATGTGACACTTGGTGTCATGGTTTATTTGAGGTATTAGGGCCCTGGTTGGACTTAGTGATCTTGGAGGTCTCTTCCAACCTGGTCATTCTGTGATTCTGTGATCTCCCAACAGCCCTGCTCTGTTTGTGAACAGCAGCAGACAGAGCTTTCCTTGGGACTGGGAGAGTTACCAAAAATTGGGTAAAATCAAAGACTCCTTCACCCCACTGCAGCATTCAGAAGCAGCATTCTTTATTCAGCTGGATGCACGGGGGGATAGCTCCTCCAAAGCCGTGTGTGCTGAGCACAGGAAAGTTTCTGTTTATATTCTGTATTTTGGATACATGTTCATTGCTTGTCCCAGACTAAACAGACACATGATAATCATTTCCCTGAAATCATTAACACATTTCCCCTCCCCTTTTGCATGCCCTCTTCTGCCCTGGGGGTCTCTCTGGTGGTCCCTGGTGGTCACAGACCCCAGTGTTCCAGTGGGCCTGGCTGAGCTGGCAGGACCCTGAGGCTGCTGAACTTCCAGTTCTCCTTCTTACACAAAGGGCATTGTGTGGTTTCCATGGACCATGGTTTTGGAGAGTGAGCATTGTGTCAGCTCACCAGGTGCAGACCATTGATCATCTGGAAACATGAGGTGACAGAGTGGGCTATGACATCTCAGAGTGGGATATGTGAGGTCATGAAGGAGCTACAGCACCATGGGCCATGTCTGTGACATCACAGAGCCACCTGTGACATCACAGGGCAAAGGTCTGACATCAAAGAGCATGCTATGACATCACAGAGTTTGCTGTGACATTTCAGGGTGGCTGTGTGACATCACAGAGTGGGTTGTGACATCAGAGACCAGCTGTGTGACATCATGGGGGGCTGTGTGACATCCCAGGAGGGCTGTGTGAGGTCACTGGGTTGGTCACTCATCCCCAGCTCCCCCTCACAGTTTCCCCCAAGAAGTCCAATGCTGTCCATGCCCAGAAGGGTCCCCTGTCCCCCAGGATCCCCCCAGTGCACCTGGAGCCACAGCCTCCACCAAAGGATGTCCCACAGGAGCGACCCCAGAGCCTGACACAGGGACAAGGGGCTGGGCTGTGTGACCAGGACATCAAGGACAGGGATTCTCCAGGTCACTGTGGCCTGGATTGGGTTTCCCAGGGCAGGAAAGATGTCTGGCAGCTGCAGCAGGGTCAGAGAAGGGCTCCAAGATGGGGCTGCAGCCCTTGGGCTCTGAGGAGAGGCTGAGGGAGCTGGGCTTGTCCAGCCCTGAGCAGGGAAGGCTGAGGGGCTCCTCATCCCAGCCTGGCAGTGCCCCCGAGGAGGTGCTGGAGAACACAGAGCCAGGCTCTTCACTGGGGGCCTGCTGGGAGACAAAAGACAATGAGCAGAGGGTGAAAGAGGGGAGGTTCAGCCAGGACAGGAGGAAACCTTTGTTCCCATGGGCTCAGCCAGGAGCTGAGATGCTGCCCCCTAATCCTTGTCCTTTGGGATTTTCCAGTCCAGACCAAATCAAGCCTGGAACCACTTGGTCTGACCCAGTTTCTGACAGCTTGGGCTGCTGACTTGCTGAGGTCCCTTCCAATTCAGCTCTCTAATGATGCTGGGACAATGCTGGTCCCTGTTTTAGACTGGAGCAGAGCAGATGGGACAGGAGTCCTGCAAGGATGTTGGGGACCTGCAGCTTGTGATGTGCACGAGCACATCTTCATTAGCTGGGCCATTGGAGCACTTCCAAGAAATGTCCAAGTTTTCCCACCCCCAGGAGAGACCAGGAATTCCATGGAACTGTACAATAGCAGGAGAAGAAATCCTGATCTTGCCCTCTCTTTGTGTCACTGGCTGGACTTGTGTTTTCTCATGGAGCTGTGCCTTCCCTTGGCTTTGTTGGCTGACAAGAAATGAACATCCCTCTGTGTCTCAGGCAGCTCCTTCTGCAAGGAAAGCAGGTGGGAGTTGGTGCCAAGGAGCTGAAAGCTGCAGGTGCAGCCTGGAGTGGAGGGAGCTCAGATTTGCTCAAGGCTGCTCTGAGTGCCAGGGTCTGGATGAGGGAAATGGTGGGGATGGGGACAAAGTGTGATTGATTGTCAGCCATGAAGGGTCTTGATGTTCATATCTATTCAGAGCAGCTTAGGAAGTGCTGGGGATCAATATCAACTGGAGATTGCTGATATCAGTCTGTTAAAGGAAAATAAAACCAAACAGGGCAAAAAAAGCCCTGCATTAAAAAAAAAAAAAGTATATTCTCTTTATATACGCTTCTGAAATCTGTACAATTAACCACAGAAGAACTGAAGACTTAAAATTAAATTATTCCCAGAACCTTTTCTTGTTAGAGTGCTTTGGAAAGTTAATGAGCCTTTGGCACTGAATTCCTGAACTGAAGACCTGAAGACTGAACAAGCCTCTGGAGAGATAAAATTCATCAGGGAACCTCCAAGTTGCTGAGAATCCATCCTCAGCAGAGCAGATTGAAGAGATTGCAGGGGTTTCCAGCTGCTCAAGAGCTGTGAGCTCACGTGCAGGCACAGGGGCTCCATGGTGGCATCTGAGGGGTCTCTGGGCTCCTGAAGATCTCTTTGGTCACACTCAGTCACAGGGGCGCTGTGGTGACATCCCAGGGCTCCTTAATCTTCCTAAGGGTCATGAGGTGACAGTCCCAGGGCTGCAGAGTGACAACAGAGGTGTCTGTACCCTGCCAAGGAGCCAATTTGTCCCAGGCAGGGGCAGGAGTCCAGTGGTGACATCCCTGTGCTCCTAAAGAACAGCGAGGTCAGCGACACTCCCAGGGGCTCCATGGGGACATGCCAGGAGTGTCCAGGCTGCCAAAGAGCTGGGATGTCACAGACACTCACAGGGGCTGCAACATCTATTTGAAGGTAGTGCTCTAGGAAGCAATTTTGAATCAAATGTATTAAAGCAAAAGCAGTTATTAACCAGAGATGGGTGTCACTCCCCCAGACCAACGACCGTGGGCAAATCTCTTGAGCTCAGCCTCAGGCAGTGACCTGGAGGGGTGTCCCCACTCCAGGGAGGAATCTCCATGCCCCCCAAGAAGGGAAATGTAAGGAGATGCTGCAGTTAAAATTTGGGATGGGGCTTTTCTAGTCTGAAGTGCTGCCCTGTCAGTCAGATGTGCCCAGGCTGGGCCAGCTCAGCAGCTCTGCAGAAGCTCTCAGTGGTGTCACTGGGTTGTTGCTTTCTCTGGGGATTTGAGCAGCTCTGCCACAGCTTCAGCTCCCTCTCAGCATGTGGAACTTTGGGATGGAGGAGTCAGGCTGCTTTCAGTATTCTTCACCCCCAAAGCAGCATGATCCCCTCCTTCATTTCCCACTGGGGGCTTTGCAAACAGGGCTTTGTTGGATTTGTTTGAGCCCATTGCAGGCAGAGCCTCCTGCTCCAGCAGGAACTGCCTTTCCTGTGCCAGGAGCAGGGCAGGTCCTGCTGCAGGAAAAGCCCCAGGCCAGCCCCAGCAGAGGGAAGGGCTCGGGCACAAGTGCAGAGTGCCGTGCTGGGAGCTGTGCCAGGGAGAGCCTGAGGCACCAAAGGCCCCTGGGCAGCAGCAGCTGCTTCCAGGCCATGGCCAGAAGCCTCCCTTGGCCACCGGGCCTGGTGGCCACCACTGCAGAGCTGCTGGCTCAGGGCTCATTTCTGCCTGGGCTCTGCCCCAGCCCACAGAGTGTCAGCTCAGCCCTGACTCTGGCACAGCCCCTGGGCCTGAGCCCTGCAGAGCCTCAAGGTCACCTGTGCCAGCCTGGTGCCCATCCCTGGCTCTGGCACTGTCACTTCTGTGCTGGCTGCTGCCTCCAACACTGAACCCCCTCATCCACAGCCTGAGGAACCAGAAGCTGGAGGATGCCCTGAGGAATAGGACCACTCTGCGCTTTTCAGAAATATTCAGGTGCCTCTTTGTTTCTGCACAGCATTCAGAATGGAACTCATTCCAGGCCCAGACTGCTTTGTGCGGTGTGTCTTGTTTGTTATTGTATTTGGTGAGTTCTATTTTTCCTCTTCTTTTCTTGATTTTTGATATAATTTCCCTAAGAGGATGCCATTAGTCACAGTATCTACCATGCCTGTGTTAAGCACAGACAGTGAGGAGCCCTGATCACTCTGCATTTCTGTCAAATAAAGTGTCCTGCTCTGCCCTGGGTGCCCAAGATGTTCCCTCAGCCCCTCTCTGTCTCTGCAGGGGCAATGCCTGTGAGCAGAGGTGCAGGGCAGAGACTCCCAGCCCAGCAGCACAGCCAGGGACAATGGCCCTGGCTCTTCCCACAGCTGCTCTTCCCAGCTCCAGGCTCTCCTTCCCAGCCCTTCTGTGGCTGTCAGGCCGCAGGGCTGTGGCAGCTTGGTCACTGTCCTGCTGCGTGTGCGTGCTGTGAGCACAGGCAGGGCCAGGCCATGGGCACTGCTGGGACACAGCTGGGCTCCAGCACAGCAGCTCCAGCAGCAAAGGGCATCATCTCCTGAGGGCAGCCCAGCAAGGCTTTGCTCTCCCTGCAGAGTCACAATCAGCAACAGGCCCAAGGAACAGACTCTGAAGAGGCTCCTTGTGTTCCTTCTTCTCCCAGGGCTCACTGGGATGAGATCAGAGTCCCAGGGTGGCCTTCAGGGGACTCAGGTCTGGGTCAGGCTCTGCTTGTTGGTGGCCAGGGCCCATCAGATGGAGAAGGGTCTGTGCTGAACCTTCCTGGGGCTGTGCAGCTTGTGCCAGGGCTGATGGCAGGGGAATGTTTGTCTGGAGGGCCTGGGGAGCTGCCAGGAGAGCACAGGGCACCTGCAGGGACAGTGTGTGCCAGGGAGCAGCAGGGAGTGGAGCTCCCTAGGCACAGGCCTGGCCAGGGTGGGGTCACCCCAAGATCAGGGACTGAATGTCTGCTGTGAGCCAGGAGAGCTCTGCAGCCCCACGGGACACAGCAGGCAGAGGGAAAGGAGTCTGGGCACTGAGTGCTCTGAGCCTCAGGGAACTTCCCCAGGAGGATGCAGGGCAGCCCCAAGGCCATGTGGCAGCTCTGGAACAAGGCAGGCACCTCTGAGCACCTCCATGGCCCCAGCAGAGCCTGTGTGGGAGGGGTCAGTGCAGGGAGCACCAGCAGCTGCCTCTGTCTCCCAGCCTGAGCAGCAGAGCCCAGCAGAGGCAGCCCAGGGCCCTGGGCAGCACAGCCCCCGTGCTCTGCAGAGCAGCAGCCCCAGCTCGGGGCTGTGGGCAGCAGGGCAGGGGCTGCAGCAATGGCTGCTCAGGCCAGCACAGACGTGTTCCCCTGGGAAAGGCTCTATGGGCAGCTGGTATGTGCCAGGAGCAGAGCAGGAGCCCCTGGGTGTGCAGAGGAGCCCTGGCAAGAGGCTGCCCTGTCCCTGGGGCAGCAGGAGCTGCCTGAGGAGCCCCAGGGCCAACTCTCTGCTGCTGTGCTGGACAGCAGGGCTGGCCCTGGGGCTGCAGGAGCTGCCAAGCTGAGCATCTACTGAGCATTCCAGACACAGAATGGCTGTTCCTGACCTCCAGTGCCTCCAGTTCCTGCTGCAGGGCCAGCCTTGCTCCCTTGCTCTGATGGGCTGGGGCAGAGGTGTGGAGAGGCTGGACTGGGCAGTGCCAGGGAGAGGAAAACAATGGACCCTTGGTTACATGAGTCCCCACTGAATGGTCTCCATGGTCCCATGAGGCCCTGCAGTGTCACAGTGGCCCCGAGGTTCCAGGGATCCCATAGGGTCAGAATGGTCTCCTTGGTTCTGCAGGGTCACAATGGCCCCTTGGTTCCCCCCCACAGTGTCAGTGCACACTCCTTGGTTCCATGGAGCCCCACAGTGTCACTGAGGTCCCCTGGTTCCCCAGAGTGTCACAGTGCACTCCTTGGTTCCATGGAGCCCCACAGTGTCACTGAGGTCCCCTGGTTCCACCAGGCCCTGCAGTGTCACAAGGCACCTTTGGTTCTGTGGGGCCCACAGTGTCTGTTGTGCCAGTGGGCAGGATCAGCACCAAAGACAGACACCACATGAAGAAATTATTATAATGCAAAAGAATCACAAAAGAAGAAGTGCCTACAGTGAGTAAGAAAGATCCATCACCAGTGATCCTCAGACTTTCCTATCACCCACACCCACACATCAGCTGGGGGAAGCTGTCACAGCCAAGGACTGCAGAGCCACTCCCGGACACCGGTGTTATAAATTGGCCAGGAGACCGGCTCCTTTGAAAAGGCCTTTATTAGGAAATCATCTCTGGGTAGGGGGCCCGAGGGGCTGCGCACGCCGCCGCTGCTCCCTGTAGACACCACGGAGGAGGAGGTGCAGTCGAATCTGCTGCTGCTGGTGCTGCTGCAGAGTCGGGATTCCGTCCTCACGGGGGTTCCAATAGAATCACGTTGGCTCGTGTGGTCCAGGGGCATTACCTTTCTCCAGTTTCTTTCAGGCTATGGCGACAAAGTAACAAAAGAATGCCTGCTGCCTGCAGGTAGCTGGATGTGTGCCTCGCACAGTCCCGTCCTTCTTAGGTCCAGTTTCTGTGTTGGCTCGCTGTCCTAGGGGCTTTTTTAGCTCCAACTGGACTCCCGGCTGCAGCCAGGCACCATGGGAGTTGATCTCCATATTGGGCGGAGCCCACAGCTCGACGGCCGAGGCAGGCAGGGAGCAGCAAGAAGCGGCGGGGGGGGCGGAGCGGCAAGGCGGCGGCGTGCGGGCTTTTCGTCGGGAGAGGGGAAAGCCCAGGACCCAGGGAGAAAGGGTACAGAACTTGGACATAACGAACAGAAATTCAGGGTACAGATTCAACATGAACGGTTTGAAACAAGCAAGTAACAGTGCAACTTTAATTTTACAGCAAAACAATGTAACAATACAACTCGGGAGTGCATAACCTGGGGCTAATTTCTTTCAATCCCCCCTCTATTTCTTTGATCGGGCTTTAGCCCGCATCAATTGGCCATGTCTGACTCAAGGGAATAAATCTGTTTTAATTTTTGGTATTGGTCATAAATTCTTTTTGCTGTGCTCAGTTTTTCTTGGGGTTCCAATCTAATTGTATTTGTAGGTTTCTGAATCTTTACTTTAGGGATTTGGAGACTAGCTGGAACAGTAGTGGCTACAGTTCGAATTAGACAGGGAAGTATGCAGGGGAGAAGTAGGAGACTGACAAAGGCACTTATTGCAATGAACACTACTTTTTCCCACCAGGTCCCTTCAAAGGACCAGAAGTTGTCCCACCAGTCTATATTAATTAAGGGCTTCCGTTCTTGGGTACTTACATATGCAATTTTTTGTATTATTTTGGAAATATTTTTTATTACGTTACTTTCATAATTGACTGCTAGTTTGATTTGATGAACTACTGCTCTTGTCTGTGCCAATTGGTTACTGATATGATCAAGGGCAAGGGCTGTTTTGTTTGATAACCTGATAATTTTATTCAACATGTAAATTGGAGTTCGGCACCTCCATGATCTATCTTGTGTCCAAGTTGCTGGCTTATATGTTTTTACTATTCCTTTTGGTGTCTGTATTTTACTTTTCTATGTTTGTGTGCTGCCCCTCCTCCCCTTTTGGTATTTTCTTTTTATCAGGTCTGCTACTCCCTCTGTATTTCTTAACTTTTTAAAACAGAACCACTCTCTGATAGGGCACTCCCCAGTCAGGCACTGCTTAAATGTGGCAGCTTTTTTGTAATCCAATATTGTTTTTTTTCTCTTTTTGACAGGTGGATAATTGGATCATATCAAAACATGTGGGATTCACATGGGTGTGAACTCTCATAAGGGATTGTAGATTCTCCCCATCACAAACTGAATGACAGCATTCGGAGTAAGCCCCATCTGTTATCAATAGGACTACTATCAGTCCCTCCAAGAGTCCAGTATGAACCATTCTATTTGTGGATCCTTTGGTCTCACCTGGCCTTGCCTCTTGGGTCAGGGGGTTCTTTCTCCTCATCATATCAATAGGACTACTATTAGTCCCTCCAAGAGTCCAGTATGAACCTGCCCCCATCTTGCCCTGAGGGTTCTCTTTGGTCTCACCTGGTCTTGCCTCTTGGGTCAGGGAGTTCTTAGGCTGGATTTGTGGAGTTCTCCCTTGCTTATTCCCACTTTCCACCTTTTTCTTAGTTTTAGTTAGCTCCCTTTGGGTGTGCCCTATGAGAGATTTAATTTTTAAATTAAGAATTACTGTTACTCATTACTTTTACATTAACACATTGTGACTTATCATAACAAGTTATAACATCAGATTTAACCATTATTTTACACTTTTATATTAACACCTTTTTA
The DNA here is from genome assembly GCA_027886175.1 of Phylloscopus collybita. Lineage (NCBI taxonomy): Eukaryota > Metazoa > Chordata > Aves > Passeriformes > Phylloscopidae > Phylloscopus > Phylloscopus collybita. Next base: position 1,337,906 of record JAJNNQ010000120.1, read on the forward strand.
ACCTCTTATAACAATGTGGATTTTTAACAATGGTAACGGACAGCTTGTAATAACTGTTATTGTCCCTTATTGGCTTTAACTGGTTTTTGCTTGTTTCCTGAGAGTTACTTTAAGGGTGTCTGGATCTCGAGTGGCAATCCACTCAGAGGGAACCCTTGTTGGGGTTGCAGGGTCAGAGGGATCACTCGGGGGTGGTAATGGTCCTTTCACTCTGGTGATGTGGGTCCAGCCCTTTTCCTGGGTTCGCACTGCAGTATGAGTAGTGAGCAGAACTTGGAACGGGCCTTCGAATTTAGGGGTTAGTGGGGTGGTATTCCAGGACTTAATTAAAACCCAGTCTCCTGGTTTTATTTGGTGCATGTCAGTGTCCAAGGGAGAGGTTTGAGGAAGATACCCTCTTCTTTTAAGATCTGCCAATGTCTTTCCAATTGTTTTTACATATTCTTGGGTAGCGGCCTCTCCTTCTAAATAATCCCCAGTGCTATAGGGGGTCAGTAAGAAGGGGAGTCCAAACATCATCTCATATGGTGAAGCCCCTATGTCAGATCTTAGTCGGACCCGGATTCGCAGAAGGGCCAGGGGCAGACACTTGAGCCAATTCATTCCTGTTTCAGTTATCAATTTAGTTAATACATTTTTGAGGGTTTTATTCATCCTCTCAACTCTCCCTGAACTTTGGGGATGCCAGGGTGTATGCAACCACCACCCGATTCCTAAGGCTTTATTGACATCATGTAGAATTTTGGCTACAAAATGAGGACCTCGGTCTGAACTAGCACCATTCACTAGCCCATACCGGGGGATGATGTGTTCTAATAATACCTTTATTACCACTTGTGCAGTCTCCTCCTCAGCAGGAAAGGCTTCCACCCAATAGGCCAAACAATCAACCATAACAAGTAGATACCTGCAACCCTGTACTGAAGGCACCTCGGCAAAATCCACCTGTACATTTTGAAAGGGTCCCAATGCCATCCGTCTTCCTCCTGGGGCACTCCCCCCCCATCGCTTTCTGATTTACCTTTTGGCATATAAGGCATCCTTCAGTTACTGCTTTGGCCAGACCATACACCCCAATACATAAATATTCTCTTAAAAAAATGATCACATAACCCTTGGGTGCCCCAGTGGGTCAGGCTCTGTATTTCTGTTAGCATTTTTTCAAGCTAGGGCTTTATTTAAAAACTTTCATCTATCTGGGGTTAACCATTCCCCTTGCTTCCCTTGGTACAACCCTAACTTCTTTATTTCTCTCAACTCATGTTCATCACGTATTGGTTCTCTTCTTTTGTCAGCTGGCAGGATGTTGGATGCAGTCCACTTGGGGAGACTCGTGGGGGATTTTTCTGGGGTTTGTCCATAGTTAGGAGGAGGCGATCCTGGTCTTTTTACACGGGAAACGTCAGACCACTCTTTTTCTTGGGTCCAAACAGCAGCATGGGTTACTAATTTCTAGCTTTTTCCTGATATCAGGCCAGGATCCAGCAAGGAACTGCACCTTTAACAGCACCTGGTCCTCGCGACTGTCGGGATCCACGTAACCAAAAATCTCCTCCCCTGCTTAACTAGGTGGCTGGGGTCCCATTCCCCCTGGGTCCCATCAAAGGCCAGCCTGGTGCTGCCACCCCGGGGAACAGACCCTCCAATGCCCCTCACCACCAGGGTTCCACAGTCTCCCACATTCTGCCCTTCCCCTTTTCCACCTGGATCCCACCCTGGATCCGCCCGCGGGAGCCCGTCCCCTGCCCGGGGCCCAAACCTGCTCCCCTGTTCCCAGACTCGCATCCCCGCGACATGGACCATGGCCATCTCCTTGGGGCTGAACAAGGCACCCAAAATAGAGTTCATCTCACTCCAGGTGCAAACATGAGGGTTCAGGAACCGATCCACCCAGCCAGCCACCCCCACCAGGTCCCCAACCAGGCCTCCCAGCTCTTTCTTAAAGCCCCCAACTTCTGAAGCTGTCAGAGGTGCATCCCCAGCTGCCCCACTTATCGGGACTTTCCTTAGGGGGAAGAGCTTTGTTCTTGACCTGGTGCCACAGTAGGGTCCTTTTGGGGTTTCTATATTATTGGCTGGCAAGTCCAGCTCCCAGTTGTGTGGGAGTGCAGGAACAGTAGATGGTGAAGGGGAGTAGACTAGGTCAGTGTTAGGAGACATCGAGGACAGAGTTGAAGAGTAGAAGGGGTTAGTACTCGAGATAGTCGGGTTAGACTGAGGTGGTAGAGAGGGTGGAGCTGTAGGGGGTAATCCTGTTGGGGAGCAAGCTGAAGGAGGAATAGGGATCATGGTTTGGAGATATGGGAAGGGGTTCACAGGTAAAGCTGGAGGGTTAGCAGGGACAGTTTGGGGTATCCCAGGGTAAACAGGAGGAGGGGGCAAATAATCAAGAGGGTCCCAATGGTGACTGCTTTCCTCCTTTTTCTCTTTTTCATTTCTCCTCTTTCCCTCTTGTAGCTTACAAATCTTAACTGTTTCACTTTCAGTTCTGTGTCTCTGCCAGCAGGCAGCATAAAGGATCTGCTCAGTATCTGAGTCCCCTCGGGATTTCAGATACTGGTTTAATTGCGAGCACATCCAGGGGTCCTTAGTTCCACACCACGGCCATCCTCCAGGCAAATTCAAAGTGGGCCAAACCTCAATACAATAATGGATCATTTTAACCTTGCTCAAATTTTTAGTGGCCTCATCAGTATCCCATAGTTCCAACATTTGTCCTAATGGACTATCTGGGGGAATGTTCTTTATCTTCCCCTTTTCCTCCTCAGGTGGTTTTTGCTTATTTATATATCCTCCCATTCTCACTAGGTAATCTTCACTCACTCTACGAACAGCCGTCAGTGGCCCCAGTGGCACCACTCCTGCCAGTGCTCAGAGTGCTCTGTCGGTAGCCTGATATCTCGCCCTTAGAGATTCAGCCACTACCCCAGCCAGCACCCCTTTCTCACTCACTCCACGAACACCCGTTAGTGGCTCCAGTTACCCGCCCTCAGGGTCTGGCCACTCCTGCCAGTGCTCAGAGTGCCCTGTCGGTAGTCTGATATCTCGCCCTTAGAGATTCAGTCACTACCCCAGCCAGCACCCCTCTTCCTCTCCTGTATATCTATCGAGTTTCCATAAGTGGCCGGTCAACCTGGGCCCAGAGTTCCAGTCACCACTTACAGCCAGGACTCGGACATACAGTGTGCGACTCACTCACTCTCCCTATCGTTAAATCCCTCGCACCTTGGGACTTCCCTAACTTTCATTCATCCTACACCCAGGCGGTATACTCAAAAGACCCCCGGCCCTGTAGGCTCTCCGCACCTGGAACGCATACCTCTCACTTCTAGGTACCCCCAACCAGTGCGCCCACTCCTGTACCCCGGTAGTTACCCCAGCCAGTGTCCCAAGCCAGTAGTGGTTGCAGTTACCCACCCTCAGGGTCTGACCACCACTGCTGCTGGACACCCCAGGCCGTAACTCGGCCAGTACCCTCTCTCACTCCCCACACCCTGTTAGCTACCCCAGCCAGTATCCCAACCCGTGGATACCCCGGGCCGTAACCTCAGCCAGTGTGGTGCGTGCTACACACACAGCTCTAGGCTTTCCGCACGCTTGGATCAGCCTGGGCAGCCTGCCTCCGTAGATTCTAGAATGGAGGCGGGCCTATCCTACAATCACACACCCTGTGACGTGCCACTCACCCTCTAAATTACCTCCGCACGCCCGGAGGGGGGCGCCTATGCCCCTGGAGACGCCTCTTTCACACCGTTCTCCTTTCGCTTCCCTCCGTTTCCGGCCAGTTCCCTCGCGGGAGACTGAAAACGCGGTACTAGAAGGCCCACACTCGCTTCAAAGATCCGAGCTGCCGGTCTTTGTCTCACTCACACACCATTCGCTCGTCTCCACTCCCGCCACCGGCTATACTTTACCGGCGCTCCTCCGTGCTGTCCAATCCCAGGCTGTCTTCCTTGGTCCGGTGTGACCAGCTGTCCTAGGGATCCAAAGGGCGGTCGGCCGTCCCGTCCTCGGCCCTCTTCAGGCGTGGTCACGTCCCGGCGAGCCCCCAATTTGTTATAAATGGGCCAGGAGACCAGCTCCTTTGAAAAAGCCTTTATTAGAAATCAGCTCTGGGTAGGGGGCCCGGGGGCCGCGCACGCCGCCGCTGCTCCCAGTAGACACCACGGAGGAGGAGGTGCAGTCGAATCTGCTGCTGCTGCTGCTGCTGCAGAGTCAGGATTCCGTCCTCACGGGGGTTCCCATAGAATCACTTTGGCTCGTGTGGTCCAGGGGCGTTACCTTTCTCCAGTTCCTTTCAGGCTATGGCGACAAAGTAACAAAAGAATGCCTGCTGCCTGCAGGTAGCTAGACATGTGCCTCGCACAGTCCCGTCCTTCTTAGGTCCAGTTTCTGTGTCGGCTCGCTGTCCCAGGGGTTTTTCTAGCTCCAACTGGACTTTCGGCCGCAGCCAGGCACCATGGGAGTTCTTTCATCTCCATATTGGGCGAGGCCCACAGCTCGACGGCCGAGGCAGGGAGCAGCAGGAAGCGGCGGGGGGGGCAACAGGCGGCGGCGGCGTTTCGTCGGGAGAGGGGAGAGCCGAGGATTTAGGGAGAAAGGGTACAGAACTTGGACATAACGAACAGAAATTCAGGGTACAGATTCAACATGAACGGTTTGAAACAAGCAAGTAACAGTGCAACTTTAATTTTACAGCAAAACAATGTAACAGTACAACTCGGGAGTGCATAACCTGGGGCTAATTTCTTTCACAAAGTTCCTCTAAATTTTCCTCTAAATTGCTGAAATCCCCAAAACGACCCAAAATTCCCACACATTTCCCTCTAAATTCCCCCCAATTTCCCCAAGATTCCCCAAATTTTCCTCAAAATCCCCCAAATTTTGGTCTAAACTCCCCCAAATCAGACTGGAATTCCAAAAATTGGGTCCAAAACCCCCAAATCTTCCAAAATGACCCAAAATGCCAAAAACTGGACCCCAAACCCCTCAAATTTTACCCAAAATTGAACCAAAATCTTCCAAAATTTGGTCCAAACTCCCCAAAACCAGACAGGAATTCCCCAAAATTGAACCAAAACCTTTCAAATTTGAGTCCAAAAAGCCCAAATTCGGACAAAACCCCCAATTTTTTTTTTCACAATTCACCAAAATTCCCAAAAATTGGACTCAAATCCCCTCAAATTTTACCCAAAACCCCCAAAATTGAACCCAAATCCTCCCAATTTTGGTCCAATCCACCCAAAATCGGACTGGAATTCCACAAAATTGGGTCAAAACCCCCAAAATTGGGTCAAAAAACCCCAAATTGGGACGAAACCCCAAGAATTTCCTAAAAATTCCCAAAAATCCCCCAAATTTTACCCCAAAAGCCCAAAAATTGAACCAAAACCCCCAAAATTTGATCCTAACCTCCCCAAAACCACACTGGAATCCCACAAAATTGGATCAAATCCCAAAAAAATTGGTCCAAAATCCCAAAAAATGTGTACAAAAAGCCCAAATTTGGACAAAACCCCCAAAATTGAACCAAAATCCCCCAAAATTTGGTCCAAACCCCCCAAAACCGGATGGAAATTCCACAGAATTGGATCAAATCTCACAAAATTTGGGTCCAACCCCCCCAAAATTGGGTCCAAAAAGCCCAAAATTGGACAAACCCCCAAAATTTCCTCAAAATGCTCCAAATTCCCCCAGATTTTGCACCAAACCCTCAAAATTGAACCAAAATGTCCCAAAGTTTGGTCCAAACCCCCCCAAACCAGACAGGAATTCCAAAAAATTCGATCAAATCCCTCAAAATTGGGTCCAAAACCCCCAAAATTGGACAAAAACCCCAAAATTTCCTCTAAATTCACCCAAATCCCCCCAATTTTACCTCAAATTTTACCCCAAAGCCCCAAAATGGAACCAAAATCTCCCTAAAATTTACCCCAAAATCTCAATTTCAGTCGATTTCGCGCTAAAATCCTCATTATTGGTCAATTTCACCTCAAAAATCACAGTTTTTGGTCAATTTTGCCTCAAAAATCATCAGTTTTGATCAATTTCCTGCCAAAAATCCCAAATTTTTTACTCCAAAAGTTCCAATTTTTGTGCCCCAAAAAATCCAAATTTTTTGCCTCAACTTTTCCATTTTTTGCCCTAAAAATTCCAATTTTTTTACCTCAAAAATTTGAATTTTTCATCCAAAAAAATTAATCTTTTTTTCCCCAAAAAAATTCCAAATTTTTGATGAAATTTGCCTCAAAAATCTCCATTTTGGGTCATTTTTCTGCCAAAATGCACCATTTATTGTCAATTTTGCCTCAGAAATCACAATTTTGGGTCTAATTTTGACAAAATTTCACTTTTTTGGGTCAAATATTCACTTCCCCCCCCCCCCAGGGTTTTTTTGACCCAAATTTTCTCATGGGAACTTTATTTTGGGGCAAAACTGGGTGGTTTTGGGTCGGGACAAACAGGAAGCACCTGGGGGAGGATTTTGGGGTCAAACGGCGCCGGTTTTGGGTGGGAAAGTCTCGATTTGAGCAATTTTGGGTTAAAAGGCCCCCCCAAAAAGGGAAACGAAACCAAATTGACCAAAATCGGGGCAACTTTGAGAAATGTTTAAGAAAAACAATTTTTTTTTGCTGGGGAAGGGAAGCTTCGAGTTTTGGGCTGATTTTGGGTGAATTTTCAGCTTTTTGGGGCCAGAGAAAATTTTTGGGGATGAAAAAATTGAAATTTTTGAGGCAAAGTAATTGGAATCTTTGAGACAAAAAAAAGGAATTTTAGGGCAAAAAGTTGGAAATTTTGAGGAAAAAAACGGAATTTTTGAGGGGGAAAAAAGAATTTTGGGGTAAAATATTTGAGGTGAAAAATTTGGGATTTTTGGAGGAAAAAAAAAGAATTTCTGGGGTAAAAAGTTTGGAATTTTGGAGGCAAAAAAATTTTGAATTTTTGGGGTAAAAAAATTGGAATTTTTGTGGTAAAAAAATGGAATTTTTAAGGCAAAAATTTTGAAAATTTTGGAATGATTTTGGGGAAAATTTTGGGCGATTTGGGGGGAATTTTGAAATTCTTTTTTTAATTTTTTGGTATTTTTTGAATTTTTTTGGATTTTGGGGGGATTTTGCTGGAATTTTAGAGAATTTTTGGGAGATTTTGGGAAAAATTTGGAGAATTTGGGGGAATTTGGGGAGATTTTACAGATTTTTGTGGGGATTTGGGAGAACTTTGGGAGAATTTTTGAGGAATTGTGAAGAAATTTTTGGGGTGATTTTGGGGGAAATTCTGGGAGTTTTGAGGGTAATTTTGGGAAATGGAATTTTTTTTTTGGAGATTGATCTGGAATTTTGGGCAATTTGAGGGAAAATTTTGGGGTTTTGGGGGAGATTTAGGGGGGAAATAGGGAAAAATGAGATTTTTGCCGATTTTTGGGAGATTGTGAAATGGAATTGTGAAAAAGAGGAAATTTGGGGGCAAAATGGGATTTTTTTGTAAATTTGTGGAAATTTGGGGTGATAAATTTGGGATTTTTTAACAGAAAACTGGGATTTTTACTGAAAATCACGATTTTTACACAAAAACGATGGAAAACGCCCAAACTTTGATTTTATTGCCCTTAAAAATGCAACCAAAAAAACCCAAAATTTTCCCCCAAAATTTTCTCAGCATCTTCGCTTTCCAGGACCTCACAGCACCTGTGGGAAAAGAGGGAAAAATCTGAATGAATTAATCAAATTAATTAGCAATTAATTGAAAACATGAAGAGATTAAATAAAACTAGAAAAATCTGCATAAATTAACCCAAAAAATGGCATAAATCTAAATTTGACTAAAATAATTAAAAATTTACCAAAATTAACAAAAAGGTAAAAAAAATCTCCATAAATTAATTAAAATCTGCATAAATTAATTAAAAATAAATTAAAAATTAAAAATAAAAATCTGTAAAAGTTAATTAAAACTTGAAAAAATCTGTGTAAATTAACTAAAATTGCATTAAATTATCAAAATCTCATAAATCTGCTTTAATTAATTAAAAACCTGCTTTAATTAATTAAAAACCTGCAATAATTAATTAAAACTTGAAAAATTACCCAAAACTACATTAAATTAACTAAAAAACTGGCATAAATCTGAATAAATTTATTAAAATCTGCATTAATTAATTTTAAAACTTCAGAAATTAATTAGAACTGGAAAAAATCTGCAGAAATTAACCAAAACACTCCAGGAATTTTACGTAAATTAAGCCAAACTTGCATAAATTGACCAAAATGCCCCAAAATAACCCAAAGTCCACATCCATCCACCAAAATTAACTAAAACGCACATAAATTTACTGTAACTTGCACAAATTTTGTATCAATTCACTAAAACGTGTATAAAATTAGTAAACCCTGCCAAAATCACCAAACTTGGCCTAAGTCCATACAAACTAATTAAAATTTGCATAAGTCCACATAAATTAATGTAAATTTGCATTAATCTGTGGAAATTAACTAGAACTTGCACAAATTTTACAGAAATTAATCAAAACTTGCATAAATATGCATAATTTCACCAAACCTTTCATTAATCTGTGTAAATTAACTAAAATTTGCATATATTAACTGAAACATGCAAAATTTGCATAATTACGTGAATTTGCAAGAATATACTGAAATTTGCTTAAATCTACATAAATTAACTAGAATGCACATAAATTAACTGAAACCTGCACGACTTTTACATAAATTAACCAAAACTTACATAAATCACATGAAATCTGCATAAAATAATGGCTGCTTGCATAAATCTGAATTAATTAACTCAAATTTTGCATAGATCTGCATAACGTAACTAAAACATAAACTACGTTTACCTAAATTAACTAAAACTTGCATAAATTAACCAAAACTTGCCCAAATCTGTATAAATTAATTTAAATTTCATAAATCTTCATAAATTAACTAAAACTTGCAGGAAATTTTCATAAATTAACCAAAACTTGCATGTTAAGTGGAATTTGCATAAATGTGCATCAATTAACTGAAATGCAGAAATTAACGTCAATTTGCATGTATGAACTAAAAATGTGTAAATTAACAGAAGAACTCACATAAATGAACTAAGTCTTGCACAAATTTTACATAAATTAACAAAAAATGGCATAAATTAACTAGCACATGCAGATAGTACTGGAAATTTGCATACATCTGCATAGATTAACTACAATCTGCATAAATGAGCCAAAATATGTGGAAATTAACTAAAAGCTGTGTGAATCTGTATAAATTAACTGAAATTTGCATAGATCTACATAAATTAATGGGAAATTTCCTTTTTTGCCCCAAATTTCACCTTGAAGAGGGTGACGCCGGTGCCGTAGCAGAGGCTGAGGAGGAAGAGGACGATGAAGGTGCCCGAGGTCCAGAGGCCGGAATCTTCTGGATCCGGTGCCGGCTCCGCCCCCGGCAGCACCACCACGCAGCCCAGCTGGGGATCTTTGGGGTGAAGAAGGGGGAAATTTGGAAAAAAGGGTGAAAATAGGTGAAAAAAGAGGGGAAAAAAGCAAAAAAAAAAAAAGAAGGTGAAAAAAAGAGGAAAAAATGCAAAAAAAAAAGGGCAAAAAAAAAGGCAAAAAAAAACCCCGGCAAAAAATGGGGGAGAAAAGTGAAATTTGGGGATTTCCAGTCTAAAATTGGGGTTTTTTTCCTGGCTAAAATCTAATGGTTTCACCCCAAATTTGCTTTCTCTCCTAAAAATCCACATTTTTCCCAACTAAAATTCATGGATTTTGCCCCAAATCCACTTTTTCTCCGAAAATTCGCATTTTTCTCCCCAAATCCACGTTTTTCCCCTCCAAAAATCCATGGTTTTCCCTTCCAAAAATTCACGCTTCCCTGTTTCAAAATCCACAGGTTTCACTCCAAATCTACATTTTTTGTCCTAAAATCCAGGGATTCCACCCTAAATCCACTTTCCCTCCAAAAATCCACATTTTCCCTCTAAAAACGCACGTTTTTCTTCCTAAAATCTGCGAATTTCACCCCAAATCCACATTTTCTGTCCTAAAATCCACAAATTTCACTCCAAATCCACTTTCCCTACAAAAATCCACATTTCCCCTCCCAAAATCGATGAATTCCACCACAAATCGACATTTTCTGTCTTAAAATCCACAAATTTCACCCCAAATCCACTTTCTCTTCAAAAACCCATATTTTCCCTCCTAAAATCCATGGATTTTATCCCAAATCCACTTTTTCCTCAAAAAATCCTCATTTTTCCTTCTAAAATACACAAATTTCACCCCAAATCCAATTTCCCTCCTAACATTCACATTTCGTCTCCTAAAATTCCCATTTTTCTCCCAAAAACTATGAATTTCACCCCAAATCCACATTTTCCCTTCTAAAATCCAAAAATTTCATCCCAAATCCACATTTTCCTCATGAAATTCAGAGATTTCACCCCAAATCCTCATTTCCCCCTCCTAAAATCCACAAATCTCATCTGAAATCCACTTTTTCCTCCTAAAACCCACAAATTTCACCTCAAATCCACATTTCTCCTTCTAAAGTCCAGGGATTTCACCCCAACTCTACATTTTCCTTCCAAAAAATCCACATTTTCCTCCTAAAATCTGTATTTTCCCTCCAAAAATCCACAAATTTTACCCCAAAACGCCATTATCTCTTTACCCTTCCAATAAAAACAATCAAAACCAAAATCTCAGTTTCCCAAATTTTTATTTTTCCCCCCCAAATTAATAACAGACGAGGTCAGAGTCGGCCAGCACCACCGAGACGTTGACCTGGGCCGGCCGCGCCGCTGCCCTGTCCAGGCTCCTCTGGACGAATTTCAGACCAAAACCGTCGTGTCCCACCACGCAGGCGAAGACGTCGCCGCGCCGCCACTCCCCGGCAGGCACTGTCAACTTGGAGTAGGCCGAGAAGGTTCCGGAAGCACCCGGGTCCGGCACCGGGCCCAGGACAGAGAACTTTCCGGGCTCCACGGGAAGGTCCTGCTGGGTCCAGGTGAGGAGGAGGTCCCGGGGGAAGAAGCCGCTGGCCAGGCAGGTGAGGGTGGCCCACTCGGCCAGCGCCAGCTCCTCGGCCGGAGGGGGGAAGGCGAAAACTTTTGGGGGGATGGTGGCGGCGCCTGGGGGGGTGGGGAGAGGGGGAACCGGTTGGGAAAAGCCATTCCCAGTTGGGTTCCCAGTTGGAAGAACCCATTCCCAGTTTAACTTCTCCATTTCCAGTTGACTTCCCAGTTGGGAAAACCCATTCCCAGTTTGACTTTTCTGTTCCCAGTTGAGTTCCCAGTTGGAAGAACTCATTCTCAGTTTGACTTCATCAATCCCAGTTGGGAAAAACTATTCCCAGTTTGACTGCTCCATTCTCAGTTGGGTTCCCAGTTGGAAAAAGCCGTTCCCAGTTTGAAGAACTCATTCCCAGTTGGAAAAGCCATTCTCAGTTGAGTTCCCAGTTTGACTTCTCCATTCCCAGTTGGGTTCCCAGTTAGAAGAACCCATTCCCAGTTTAACTTCTCCATTCCCAGTTTGGCTTCTTCATTCCCAGTTGGATTCCCAGTTGGGAGAACCCATTCCCAGTTGAGTCCCCAGTTTTTTTCCATTCCCAGTTGGGTTCCCAGTTAGAAAAACCCAATCCCAGTTTGATTTCATCATTCCCAGTTTGAACTCATTCCCAGTTGGGTTCCCAGTCTGACTTCTGCATTCCCAGTTTGACCAAACCATTCCCAGTTGGGAGAACCCATCCCCAGTTTGCCTTTTCCATTCCCAGTTGTTCTTCTTCGTTTGTTCCCAGTCAAAGTTCCCAGTTTGACTTCTTCGTTTCCAGTTGGGAAAAAACCATTCCCAGTTTAACTTCACCACTCCCAGTTGGTCAAACCATTCCCAGTTGAGTTCCCAGTTTGAATTCTCCATTCCCCGTTGACCAAACCATTCCCAGTTGGGTTCCAGTTGAGTTCCCAATTTGACTTCTCGGTTCCCAGTTTGACTTCTCCATTACCAGTTGGGTTCCCAGTTTGACTTCTCCAAATTCTGCTCCCAAAACCGCCAATTTTCACCCCAAAACCGGAAAAGAGCTCCCCCAAAACTGCAAATTCTGACCCCAAAACCATAAATTTTCACCCCAAAATGAGCGATGACCTCAAAACCCCAAATTCCCACCCCAAAACTGCAAATTCTGACTCCCAAAACCCCCAAATCCCTCAAAATCTCCCCAAAGTTCTCCCTGGATTGATCACTGAATTCTGACCCCAAACAGCAAAATTTTGACCCCAAAATAAGCGACGACCTCAAAACCCCAAATTCTGCTCCCAAAACTGCAAATTCTGACTCCCCAAACCCCAAAATTTGACCCAACCCCCCCCCCCCAAATTCGCCACAAAATCCCCTGGAGTGATCGCTGAATTCTGGTCCCAAAACCGCAAATTCTGAACCCAAAATCCCAAATTCTGACCCCAAAATCAGAAATTACCTCCTCAAAACATGAAAAATTGAAAATTCTGACACCAAAATGGCAAATTCTGAACCCAAAATGGCAAATTCTGGCCCCAAAACTGGGAATAACCTCAAAAAACCTCAAATTTCACTCCCAAAACTCCAAATTCTGACCCCAAAACTGTGAAATCCAACCCCCAAAACCAGGCACAACCTCCTCAAACCCACAAATTCTCAACCTCAAAACTAGAAAATTTCACCCCAAATCTGCTTTAAAACCGGGAAATATTCCCTTAAAAACAGGGAATAACCTCAAAAAAATGCAAATTTTGCTCCCAAAACTGGAAATTCTGACCCCAAAACCACTTTAAAACTTAGAAATATCCATTTAAAAATGGGGAATAAACTCAAAAAACCCTGAATTCCTACCCCAATTCTGCAAATTCTGACCCCCAAACCAGAAATAACCCCAAAAAGCTCAGATTTCCCTCCCAAAACTGGAAAATTTCACCCCCAAAATGCTTCAAAACCAGAAAAAAGCCCCACCTAAAAACGGGGAATAACCTCGAAGAACCCCACAAATTCCACTCCCAAAACTGCAAATCCAGACCCCAAAACTGGGAAATTTCACTCCAAAACCACTTTAAAACTGGGAAATATCCACTTACAAACAGAGAATAACCTCAAAAAATTGCAAATTCCAACCCCAAAATTGTGAATTCTGACCCCAAAACCGGAAATAACCTCAAAAAAACCTCAGATTTTGCTCCCAAATCTGCAAATCCTGACCACAAAAACACGAAGTTTTTCCCAAAATTGCAAAATCCAACCCCAAAAATGGAAAATCCCGCCCCCAAACCACCCAAAACCTGCAAAACAACCACCCAAAATCCCCCAAATCCCCGCCCCCAAAACCCCAGAAATCCCCTTAAATCCCCCAAAAATCCCCTTAAACCCGCATCCCCTTAAAAAAACCCAAAAACCTCTTAAACCCCCCCCAAAACCACTAACCACCACCCCCAAAAAACTTTAAAACCCAAAAAAACCTAGAAAAAAAAACCACAAAAATCCCTGAAAAAAACCTCAAAAAGCCCCAAAAAATCCCCTTAAAATCCCCTTCAAAACAAAACAAAACAAACAAAAAATCCTCTTAAAAAAAACCCCAAAAAACAAAAAAACAAAAAAAACAAAAAAAACAAAAAAAAAAAAAAAAAAAAAAAAAAAAAAAAAAAAAAAAAAAACAAAAACCCCAGAAACAAAAACCAAAAAACCCAAAGAATTCCATGGAAAAAAAACCAAAAAACCCAGAAAAAAATCCCCAACCGCCCCAAAAAATGCTAAAAAAACTCCACAAAAAAGCTCCAAAAACCCCCAAAAAAGGTCCCAAAAAACCCCTCATAAATCCCTGAAAAAAAGAAAAAAAAAAAAAAAAAGACCCCAGAAAAACAAAAAAAAAACAAAAAAAGCCAAAAATCCCACAAAAAAAGTAAAAAAAACCCTTTAAAAAAACCCCAAAACTCCAGAAAAAATGAAAAAACTCCAAAAACTCCCTGAAAAAAATTCCCAAAACCCCAAAAAAAAACCCAAAAGCCCAAAAATCCCCAAAAAACCCCACAAAAATCCCTCAAAAAAACCCCCCAAACCCCAAAAAATCCCTTAAAACTACCAAAAAAACACTTTAAAAAACCCCAGAAACACCCCCCAAAACCACTAAAACCCACAAAAAAGCCCCCAAAACAATCCCTGAAAAAAAACCCCAAAACCCCAAAAGACTCCAGAAAAAAAAAAGAACCAAAAAAAAAACAAAAAAAAAAAAACCAAAACCCCCCAAAACTCTCCTTTAAAAACCCCCCAAAGCCCCAGAAAAAAAAAACCAAAACCACAAATTCCCTGAAAAAAACTAAAATCTCTGAAAACCCCCCAAAACCCCCCCAAACCCCCCAAAATTCCCAAGAAAACCCTTTAAAAATCCTTTAAAAACCCAACCCCCCCCCAAAAAAAAAAACCCCAAAAACCTCCACGAAAATCCCTGAATAAAACACCCAAAAATCAAAAAAATCCCTTAAACCTGCACCTAAAACACCCCTTAAAAATCCCAAAAAACCCCTAAAGTCTCCCCAACCCCCCCCAAATCCCCCCAAAGCACTGACCGGTCTCCTTGCGCACGGTTTGGCTCAGCGGCTCCGCCCCCAGCTCCTCCACGCCCACCTGGCAGGTGAAGGCGTCGCCCGAGTTCCAATCCTCGGCGCAGATCCCCAGGACGCTCCGCAGCTCGAACAGCCCGCTGGGAAGCTGCTGGGCGGGGCCCTCGGTGGCCACGCCCAGTGCCCCGCCCTCCGGAGAGCGGCTCCAGGTGAATTTGGCCCGGGGGGATTTCAGGTTGGAGGCCACGCAGGTGAGGTTGGGGCTGCTGGACAGGTAGAGGTCCTGCAGGGAGGGCGGCAGCAGCGACACCGATGGCGTCGGTTTGGGACCTGGAGAGAAAGAATTCGGGAGTTTTTGGGAGAAAATATGAAGATCCTGGGCAAAAATCCAATATTGGGTGGAAAAAATGGTGATTTTGGCTAAAAAGGGTGAAAATTTGGGAAAAAACCGGCTATTTTTGGAGGGTTTCTCACGGGAAAAGGTTTGGGATTCTTGGGGTTTGGGAGGAAAACTGGGGTTTTCTCCCAGTTTTCACCCAGAAATTTGGGGTGAAAAACAGGGGTTTTGGTGAAGACTGAGGGGTGAGACAGGAAAAAAAGCAGATTTCGAGTGAAATTCCTGGATTTTGGGGATTTTTTTGGCGAAATTCCTGCATTTTAGGAGGGGAAAATGAGGATTTTTGGAGGAAAGAGGATTTGGGTAGAAAAAGAAGAAATTTAAGAAAAAATTGAGAAATCTTTTGAAAAAAGGAGAAAAAACTGAGAAAAAATGAGAAATTTGACCAAAAAAGGAGGGAATTTGAGGAAAAATGGGAAAGTTGGGTGAAAAAATGTGGAAATTTGAGGAAAATTGAGGAATTTGGAAAAATAAAGGAGAAAATTTGGTGAAAAAAGAAGAAAACTTGGTGAAAACGAAGACATTTGAGAAAAACCAGGAAAATCTGGTGGGAAAAGGAGGGAATTTGGGAAAAAAAAATCAGTGAAAAATGAGGATATCCGAGAAAAATGGAAAAAACTGGTGAAAATGAAAAAATTCATAAAAAAAAATTGGAAAATCCGGCTGGAATAGGAGGAAATTTGGAAAAAATCTGAGAAAATTTGGTGAAAAAATTAGGACATTTGAGAAAAATGAAAAAAATTGATGAAAATGAGGAAACATGGGAGAAAATGGAAAATTTGGCTGGAACATGAGGAAATTTGAGAAAAAAACCAGACAAATTTGAAGAAAACTAAAAAATCTGAGAAAAAATTAAAAATTTTGAGAAAAAAATGAGGAAATTTGATGTAAAAAAGGAAGAAATTTGAGAAAAAAATGGAAGATTTTGGCAAAAATGAGGAAATTCAAAAAATAATTTTAAAAATCATTGGCAATAGAACAATTATTTGGCAATAAAATGCAGAAAATTAAAAAAATTGAAAAATCAGAAAAGAATTGGAGAAAACAAGAAAATTTGAGAAAAATTGAAAAAGTCAGAAAAAAAGAGAAAATCTGGTGTAAAAAAGAAGAAATTTGAGAAAATTTTGTGAAAAAAAGAAAGAAATCTTGGGAGAAAACCCAAAATTCCAGCAAATTCCTTCAATTTTGGTCAAAATCCCCCAAAATTTGGGAAAATTCCCCCCAAAACCACCCAAACCCCCCAAATCCCCTCCTACCTTTACAGAAGGTGCTGATGTTGGCCTCCCGGGGCGTGGCCAGCTGGGCGTGGCCGGCCCGGCAGGTGAAGGTGGCGCCCCCTTCCCACAATTCCCGGCTGACGTTGACCCGGCCGCTCAGGGTCTCCTGCTCAGCCCCGCCCTCTTGGCAGGTGGAAAGCTCCGCCTCCAGGTGGGCGGGGTCACCATTGACCAACCAGGTGAGGGAGGCGTGGGCGGAGCCACGCCCCCGGAGCTGGCAGAGCAGGAGGACGTCGGAGGCGGGGTGGGCGGGGCGGGGGTCGCCCAGCAGGGTCACCGAGAAATCCGGGGTGGGGCAGAGGGTGGGACCTGGAGGTTGGGGAGGGGACAGGTAAGAAAAAATGGAGATGGAGACAAAATTCGTTGAAATGGACCCAAAATTTGTCAAAATGGACCCAAAATTTTCAAAATGGAGCCAAATTTCAGTGAAATGGACCCAGAATTTGTCTAAATGGAGCCAAAATCCACCCAATTCGACCCAAAATTCACCCAAATTTGATCCAGGACCCAAAATTGATCCAGGTGCAGCAAAATTCACCCAAATGGACCAAAAATTCAAGAAAATAGACCAAAAATTCAATGAAATTGAGTCAAAATTCACCCAAATGCACCCAGAATTTGTCAAAATGGACCCAAAATTTGTCCAATTTGAGCTAAAATATGTCCAAATGGAGCCCAAATTCAATGAAATGGACCCAAAATTCAACTAAATGGACCCAGAATTTGTCCAGGTGGGTTGAGAAAAAAAATTGATCCAGGTCAGTGAAAAATTCATCCAGGTGGGAGAAAAATTCACCCAAATGGAGCCAAAATTCACCCAAAATGGGCCCAAAAATCAACCAAAGGAACCAAAATTTGTCCAAATGGACCCAAAATTTATCCAGGTGACCCCCAGGTGACCCCAAACCCTCTCAAGTGACGCCAAACCTCTCCAGGTGACCCCAAACCTCTCAGGTGACCCCAAACCCCTTTCAGGTGACCCCCAGGTGACCCCCAGGTGACCCCACGCCCCTCACCTGTGATGTCCAGGCCGGAGCTGCTGCCCCTGTGCTCCACCTGACACCGGAAGTTCCCGGCCTTGGCCTCGGCCTCGCTGACGGTCACGCGGGAGCTCAGCCCGAAGCTTCCGGTCCCCGTCTGCACTTCCGGAAAGTTCCGGGCCCCACCTGAGGCCACGCCCTTCCAGGTGAGCTGGGCTGGCCGGGGGAAGAAGCCGGAAGCCAGGCAGCCGAAGGTCACCTGATCCTCGCATTCCCGGCAGGAAACCAGCGGGAAGAGACGGGGGGCGTGGGCGGGTTCTGGGGGCAGAGGGAGCGAATTAGCATAAGGGAGGCCATGCCCACAGATAAATTTTTAAGAAAACCCAAAAAAACCCCAAAAATCCTAAAATTGCCCCAGAAGTCAATCCAAAATGTCCGCCAACCCCCTCACGGTAAAATGGTGGGAAAACGCTGAGGGAATGGGCTTGGCCTCAAGGGAAACCCCCCTAATTAGCATAAGAGGCCATGCCCGCTTTCGATATTGACCAAAAAACCCCGAAATAACCCCAACCACAAAAACCTCAAAAACAAATCCAGGAAATGGTGGCCCCGCCCTGTCTGGGAGTGACATCATCGATGACGTCACCATGCCACACCCCCACCCCCTCCTTCCTCTGAGGCAGCCTCAGGTGAGGTTTGGGCTGAATTTGGGCGATTTTGGGTAAATTTGGGGCGATTTTGGTTAAATTTGGGGCGATTTTCTCGATTTTTGGGGTGAGGTTGGAATTTCATGGTCGGTTTTGGTGTGAATTTGGGGGAGTTTGGGGCCCAAACTTGGTTTTAGCAAACCCTCACCTGCCTGGGATCACCTGAGTAGATTTGGGGCAAAAATCTCAAATTTGGGGTGATTTTGGGCAATTTTTGGGTGATTTTGGAGTTTGAGACTTAATTTTGGGCTGAATTGGGGTGATTTTGGGACCCAAACTCGGTTTTAACAAAGCCTCACCTTCCTGGGATCACCTCAGAGGATTTCAGGTAAAATTCATGATTCTTTGGGGTGAATTTGTGCAGTTTTGGGCAATTTTGGTGGTTTTTTTTAATTTAATTTTGGCATTTTAGACTCAGTTTTAGGGGTGAATTTGGGGGATTTTGGGGCTTAAACTCTGTTTTAACAATGCCTCACCTGCCTGGGCTCACCTGGGCAGATTTCAGTTAAAATTCTGAATTTTGGGGCAATTTTGGGCAGTTTTGGGCAATTTTGGGGTGATTTTGGGGCAATTTTGGAGTTTGAGATTCAATTTTGGGGTGAATTTGGGGGGTTTTGGGGCTCAAACTCGATTTTTGCGAAGCCTCGACTGCCTGTGATCACCTGAGAGGATTTCAGGTAAAAATCTTGGATTTTGGGGTGAGTTTTGTCAATTTTTGGGCAATTTAGGGTTTTTTTTTTCATTTTGGAATTTGAGACTCAATTTTGGGGTGAATTTGGGGGATTTGGGGGCTTAAACTCGGTTTCAGCAAAGCCTCACCTGGTTTAGATCACCTGAGAGGACTTGGGGTAAAATTCTCAAATTTTGAGCAATTTTGGTGATTTTTGAGCAATTTTTTTGAGTTTTAAGCTCAATTTTCAGGTGAATTTGGGGGATTTTGGGGCTCAAATTCTATTTTAGTGAAGCTTTACCTGGTTTAGATCACCTGAGAGGATTTGAGGCAAATTTTGTGAATTTTGGGCAAATTTTGGGCAAATTCGGGTGATTTTGAGCAAGTTTGCTGTTTGAGACTCAATTTTGGGGTGAATTTGGGGCATTTTGGGGCTCAAACTCGATTTTAGCGAAGCCTCACCTGCCTGGGATCACCTGAGAGGATTTCAGGTAAAATTCCTGAATTTTGGGGGTGAATTTGGGTGATTTTGAGCAATTTTGGGTGATTTTGGTGGGGTTTTTTTGTTCTGGTCTCATTTTTGGGGTGAATTTGGGGAATTTTGGGTTAAACTCGGTCTCAGCCAAGCCCGGCCTGGCTTTGGGGGATTCCCAGGAGCTCCCGGCTCCGTTTTGGGCTGAAAAATCCCAAATTCGGGGGTGGCTCTGGTGGGGCTCCCAAACCTTCCCGGCATTCCCAGTTCAGACTAGTCCAGAGCAGATTCCAGCCCCAGCACTCCCAGTTTAGACCAGTTCAGGCCGGTCCAGACCAGTTTAGACCAGTCCCAGCTCCAGAAGTCCCGGTCTGGACCAGTTTGGACCAGTTTGGACCAGTTCGGACCAGTTCGGACCGATTTGGACCGGTTTAGACCAGTCCCAGCTCCAGCGCTCCCAGTCCAAACCAGTCCAAACCAGTTTAGACTGGTCCAGACCAGTTTAGACCTGTCCCAGCTCCAGAATTCCCAGTTCAGACTAGTTCAGACCAGTTCAGACCAGTTCAGATCGGTTTAGACCAGTTCAGACCAGTCCAGACCAGTTTAGACCAGTCCCAGCTCCAGAATTCCCAGTCCAAACCAGTCCAAACCAGTTCAGCCCAGTTTAGCCCAGTTTGGACTGGTCCGGACCAGTCTGGACCTGTCCCAGCTGCAGAATTCCCAGTTCAGACCAGTTCAGACCAGTTCAGACCAGTCCAGCCTGGTCTGGACCAGCCCCAGCATTCCCAGTTCAGCCCAGTTCAGCCCAGTCTAAACCAGTACAGACCAGTTTAGATCAGTCCTAGCTCCAGCATTCCCAGTCCAAACCAGTTTAGACCAGTCCAGCCTGGTCTGGACCAGCACCAGCATTCCCAGTTCAGCCCAGTTCAGCCCAGTCTAAATCAGTACAGACCTGTTTAGATCAGTCCCAGCTCCAGCATTCCTAGTCCAAACCAGTTTAGACCAGTCCAGACCTGATCTCAGCCCCAGCACAACCAGTTTGGACCAGTCCCAGCTGCAGAATTCCCAGTTCAGACCAGTTCAGACCAGTTTAGACCAGTCCAGATCCGATCTCAGCCCCAGCACAACCAGTTTGGACCAGTTTGCACCAGTCCCAGATGCAGAATTCCCAGTTCAGACCAGTTCAGACCGGTCCAAACCAGTTCAGACTAGCCTGGACCAGTCCCAGCTCCAGCATTCCCAGTACAGCCCAGTTCAAACCAATTTGGACCAGTCCCAGCTCCAGCATTCCCAGTTCAGACCAGTTCAGGCCAGGTCAGCCCAGGTCAGTCGAGTTTGGACCAGTTTAGACCAGTCCCAGCTCCAGCACTCCCAGTTCAGACCGGTCCAAACCAGTTTAGACCAGCCTGGACCAGTCCCAGCCCCAGCATTCCCAGTACAGCCCAGTCTGGACCAGTCCGAACCAGTCCAGACCAGTTCAGCCCAGTCCGGACCAGTTTAGACCAGTCCCAGCCCCAGTACTCCCAGTTTAGACCAGTTCAGCCCAGTCCAGACCAGTCCAGCCCAGTTTAAAGCAGTCCAGTCCAGTTTAAACCAGTTCAAACCTGATTTCAGTCCCAGCACTCCCAGTCCAGACCGGTTCAGACCAGTCCAGCCCAGTCCAGCCCAGTCCAGCCCAGTCCAGACCAAGTTAGACCAGTCCAAAGCCCAGTCCAAAGCCCAGTCCAGCCCATCCCAGTTCAGACAAGTCCAGACCAGTCCAGCCCAGTTTAAACCAGTTCAGACCAGTTTAGGCCAGTCCAAAGCCCAGTCCAGCCCATCTCAGTTCAGCCCAGTTCAGCTCAGTCCAGACCAGTTTGGACCAGTCCCAGCTCCAAGCTTTCCCAGTTTAGACCAGTTCAGTCCAGTTTGGACCAGTTTAAACCAGTTCAAACCAGTTTAGAGCCAGTCCCAGCCCCAGCGTTCCCAGTCCGGACCAGTCCAGACCAGTTCAAACCAGTATAGACCAGTTTAAACCAGTTCAGACCAGCCCAGTCCAATCCCAGCTCTGAGAACCCCAAAATCCGCTCAAAATCCCCCAAATTTACCCAAAATGTCCCCAAACTTGCCTGAAACTTCCCCCAATTTCCCCCAAATTTTCCCAATTTTTCCCCATCATTCCCCCAAATGCCCCCAAATTCCAAAAAAATCCCCAAAATCTCCCCGAAATTCCCCCCAAATCCCCCAAATTTTCCACAAAACACAAAAAAAATCAAAAATCTTCCCAAAAATTCCTAAAAACTCCTGAAAATTCCCCAGATTCCCCCCAAATTTCACTGAAAATTTAAAAATCCCCGTATTTTCCCAAAATTTTCCCAGAATTTCCCCAAATTCCCCAAAATTACCCCCAAAATTACCCTCAAAATACAAAAAAATCAAAAAATTCCCCCCAAATCCCCCAAATTCCTCAAAATTTCCCAGAATTTCCCCATATTCCCCAAAAATTAAAAAAATGCCATAAATTTCCCCAAATTTTCCTCAGATTTCCCCCAAAATGCAAAAATTTCAATAAATTCCTCCAAAATTCACCCAAATCCCCCAAATTTCCCCCAAATCTACCAAAATTTCCCCTAAATCCCTCAAACCTCCCCCAAATTCCCCCAATTCCCCAAAATAAAAAAATCCTCTAAATTTTCCCCAATTTCCCCAAATTTTCCCCAAAATGCAAAAAATTTCAAAAAACTCCCCCAAAATTCCCCCAAATCCTCCAATTTTTTCCCCCAAATCCCCAAAATTTCTCCTAAATTCTCCAAAATTCTTCAAAATTTCCCCCAATTTCTCAAAATTGCCCCAAATCCCCAAAATGAAAAAAATCCCAAAAATTTGCCCAGATTTTCCCCAAATCCCTGAAATTACCAAAATTTCCCCCAAAATACAAAAAAATTCAAAACTTCCCCACAATTTCCCCCAAATTCAACAATTTCCTCCCAAATCCCCTGAAATTCCCCAAATTCCTTCAAAATACCAAAAAAAATCCCAAAAATTCTGAAAAATTTCACCTAAATTCCCCCAAAATTAAAAAAATCCAAAATTCCCCCAAATTTTCCCCAAATTCCCCCAAAATTTCACCTAAATCCCCCAAGATCCCAAAATTTTCCCCAAAATATAAAAAATTTAAAAATTCCCAAAAAATTCCCCAAATCCCCAAACAAATCCAAATATTTTCCCCAAAATTTCCCAGAATTTCCACCGAATTTCCCAAAATTCCCCCAAAATAAAAAATTCTCCCAAATTTGCCCAAAATTTTCCCCAAAATACAAAAAAAAATTTTAATCCCCCTAAATTTTCCAAATTTCCCCCAAATCCCCCGAAACAAAAAAATCCTAAATCTTCCTCCAAATTTTCCCCAATCTCCAAAATCAAAAAAAATCCCCCCATAATTCCAAAATTTTCCCCAAAAATCCCAAAATTCTCCCAAATTTTCCCCAAATTGCCCCACATTTCCCCCCAAATTCCCCCAAATTACGCCAGAATCTCCCAAATTCTGCAAATTTTCCTAAAATTTCCCCCAAATTCCCCTCAAAATTCTCCAAAACTTTCCCCAAATTCCCTCAAATCTCCCAAAATTCCCCAAATTTTCCTAAATTACCTCCCAATTCCTCAAAATGACCCCAAAACCTCCCAGAAATCCCAAGAATTCCCCAAAATCTCCCTCAAATTGCCCAAATCCCCCAAAATTTCTCTAAATAATGCAAAATCCCCCCAAATTTTCCTCCAAATTCCCCAAAATTCCTTAAATTTCCGAAATTCTTCTCAAATCCTCCTCAAATTCTCCTCAAATTCTCCAAAACCTCCGAAAAATCCCTGAAATTTCTCTCCAAATTCTCTCAAATCTCCCAAAATTCCCCTAAATTTTCCTCAAAATCTCCCAAATTTTCCTAAATTCCCCCCAAATTCCCCAAAATGACACAAAAGCTCCAAAAATGCCCCCAAATTTCTCTCTAAATTCTCCAAATTTTCTGAAATTTCCCCCAAAATTCCCCTCAAATTCTCCAAAATTCCCCAAAACTTCCCCCAAATTGCCTCAAATCTCCCAAAATTCCCCCAAATTTTCCTCCAAATTCCCCAAATTTTCCTAAATTTCTTCCCAAAATTCCCCCAAAATCTCCTAAATTCACGCAAAATTCAGTTTAGATGACCCAAAATGAATCCAAACTTCCCCAAATTCCCCAAATTTCCTGAAATTCCCCCAAAATTCCCTATCTCTAACATCAAAAAGAAAAGGAGGGTAATCACAGTGGGTGATTTTATATTGTATTGTATTGCATTGTATTGTATTGTATTTTATTGTATTGTATTGTATTGTATTACATTATATGAATGTTATTATTATTATATATTATATTAATATTATATAATATTTATTACATTTATTACTTTATGTTATACTGTATTGTATTATATTACATTATATTATAATTTTATTATAATTTTATTATATTATTTTACATTATATTACATTATATTACATTACATCATATTATAATTTATTAAATTATATTACACTACATTACATTACATTATATTGTATTCCACTTTATTCCATTATATCATATTATAATTTATTATATTATATTACATTACATTACATTACACTACATTACATTATTACAGACTAAAATATCACCGATTCAGCCCTCTGATCATTATTCCCATTATTTTGATGACGATGACGATGATTATTATTATTAAATATATATTACAATATGATCATTGCATTGATTACCCACTGCTGATACTCCAGGCTGGCAGTGATGAGATCGAAAAGAGGAGTCAGGGCAATTAAAAGGGTCTTGAGGGTACTGGGACAAGTGGTTGATAGGGCAGGAGCACAGGTGGTCATTTCCTCAGTTTGGTGGGAGAAGATGGCAAAGGGAATAGGAGAACCCACATTATCAACAAGTGGCTCAAGGGTTGGTGTCATCAGCAGAATTTGAAGTTCTTTGATTATTGCTGTGGGACACACAGGAACGAGGCAGAGAGTGCATTCTGAAGGCTGCGTGATCTCTCCATGCAAGAGAGAGACCCCGGTTTATTTTTCTAATTCCTAATATACTTTCTCAGATGTGCCCACCTCAGAGGTGGGACCCTTGGGAACCACTGGTCCGTTCCAGAGACCATCACTGAAGTCCCTCCTCTGGGAACAGATGTGGAAAACACACAATAGTTTACATTGCATGTCCTTGTGTGTGAAAACTGTGCCTGGGAATGGAATTCCCAAAACCAAAACATGCAGACACGAGCATGGCAACATCTCACCCTTTCAGTTTATATAAAAAGAAAGGAAAAAAGACAAATGCAGATTTTTATATCTGCTTGTGGAGAAGTCTTCGATTGAAGACTCGTAGATTTCTCCACTTATCGGCTCTCATTCTGGTCACAGTTTCCAATTTGCCTGTTGGCCAGTTTGCAGGGACTGTCCCTGCTTTTTCCCCCTTTTTTTTTTTTTTTTTTTTTTTTTTTTTGAAAACATGTTGTGACCAGTTGCCGAATCCTTGTTGGGTGAGATGCTGTGCCATGCAATGCAATGACCCTCATTACAAAATCCATCCCGATCCTGCCCCCCCCAAACCCCAGCCAAAAATCCCGCCCCCAGAGGTCCACAACACTCCCCCTGGAATGCAAGCAAAACCACAGGGAAGAGTCCTCTCGGAGTCCGATCATGGGATGCTAGCTGTCGAAGCAGTGCTCCATCTCCCCTCCATGCATCATGCAGGTCTCTGGAGGGGTGGTGTTAGGGAGGTACAGGATACACGACTTGGGACGTTCACCAGGCCAGGAATGCCGTGCAGGGAGTCAGGGTGCTCGGCAGATGCGAGGCAAACATCCCAGCACCAGGTCCCAGTCCTGAAACCAAGGGTCTGCAAAAGCACAGGTTACACGATCCCTGGAATTCCCTTGGGTATCTGAGAGAGAGCCACGAATCCCTCTCAGCCCGCTTTCTGAACAGCACAGAAGCAGACAGAGAAAACCGGGTCTCACTCTGAGCACCTGCCAGGTGGGCTGGTGCCATGTCAGCGCCAAGGGAGGTCATTTGGGTTCCCAAAGAGCAGTTCTCCACACCCCAGCGTCTCAGTCCCCATGCCATAGGTTGCACTTCGTTCCAGGGAGAGCTCAGCCTGGAGCGCACGGTGACACGGCAGGGGTCCACGACAGACGCAGGTGGAGCCGCAGTCGGCGGAAGCTCGGCAGTGTTGCCAGGCAACAGAGACGCCGACGGGGGACAAGCGCCGGAGCGGCAGCCGGTGGAATCGCGGGGCCGCCGGCTTTCGGTCGGCGGGGCTTCTTCCGCTGCCGCGCTGCCGGGGGAGGGGTCGGCCGTGGCCGGCCCAGCGCAGGGTCCCCCCGCGCGCCCCCCCCGCACCCGCGGGCGGGCGGCGTTCTCGGCCGAGCGGCCCCGTCGGGCCCCGCGGGGCGGGGGCGGGGTCGCGGCGGTCCCGGCTGGGCAGCCCCAGCGGGCCCCGCGGAGCGGGGGCGGCTGGCCCCCGCCCGTCTCCCCCGGCGGCCCCAGGACGGGGCGGCTCCGGGCGCCGCGCGGCATTTTGGGGGCGGAGTCTCCAGCCGAGCTGAGCCGGAGGGGGCTGAGGGGCGGGGGGGCATCGGGGGCAGCTCCCCCTCCCTCCTGTGGCAGCTGCAGAGAGCCGCACCGCCCTGCACTCCCTTCTGCCTCTTTTTTGGGGCAGGCACCTGGGGGATGGGCGACTCCCGTCCCCTCTTCCTCCCGGGCTTTTTCGAGCCCGGACCGCCGGGGTGGGGTCCCCGGGGCGGCGCCAAGGTCTCAACGGGCTTTTTCCATGGGAAAGCGTGGCGCGGTGGCCGTGGGGCGGGGCGCGACAGCGTCTCGGGACCCCCGACCCCCGACCCCCTCCCACGCGCGGCCGCTCGCGAGGAAGAGTAGGGGGGTGTCGGGGAAGGACGCATTCTCGGCAGTCGATTCGCAGACTGACGCTGGGCGCCTCCGCGTTTGCCCGGGGTTTTCCCCCCCTCCTTCCCAGAAGAAGGCTGACAAGCGGGGGGAAAGGACAAACCCAGGTCTTCTGAAGGCGGCTTCGGGAGACTCTCCGAGCTGTCAGCAGCAGTCTGGAGACTTGGATCCTCTTCCTCTGAATCGGGAAGGGAGCTGAAAAGAAATTCTTCTCCTGACATTTCAAAAACCTTCATGGACCTTTCCCATATCAGTGATAATTTCATTATCATATCTAACTCTTCATTCACAGTTTGACCCAAGAGAGACCAAAATGACCTATACCGCGCTCTTCTGGGGTTCGGGATAAAACCCTGGTTTTTCCCCCATCTGTATAGTTGTGTTAGATGTTCTGAGGTTATACCTACTTCCCAACGTCCGAGGTACAACCCCCACATCGTTAACACGTAGTTATCTTCCGGTCCTAGAGGCCGGTTCATTTTTTCAAATTTCTTCTCCCTACGGAGAGAAATAAAAATCACTTTTTCTTTAAAAAGGGGACAAGGTATTTTTTACCTTGTTCACGCGGCTGCAGGTCACGTCAGGGTCACCATATATAACTGGTGCGGCGCCAAGGAACGAGACAGGGAGTGCATCAGTGAAGGCTGCGTGGTGCTCTTGCAGGCAAGAGACCACACCTTTATTTTTTGACTCCTTTTGTACATTTTACAAGTTGCCCACCCCAGAGGTGGGACCCTTGGGAACCACTGGTCATTTTCCAGAGACCATCCCCGAAGCCCCTCCTCTGGGAACAAATGTGGGAGCTTCGATGGTTTACAGAAGATGACCTTGTACATCAACACTGTGCCTGGGAATAGAATTTCCCAAAACCAAAACAAGCAGGCATGAAAGCATGGCAACATGCCAGCACCTTGGCCATGGCTGGGGCTGAGCCCTGTGGGAGCTGCAGCTGCTGCTGTGCCCTTGCCAGGGGCTGAGGCCGTGGGGCCCCTGCCCAGAGCAGCCTGGCCTGAGCAGAGCTGTGGGGCCAGAGGCGGCTGGGCTGTGCTGGGGAGAGGCCCTTGGTGCTGCAGAGAGCTCAGGGCAGCTGGCAGAGCTTGCAGGGAGCTGGGCTGGGCTGAGAGAGCCTGGCACAGACACCATCAGTGTCCATCTCAGCCTGGGTGACCCTGCAGGGGCCAAGAAAAGCACCCCAGGGTCTGCAAGTTCTCTGTGTGGGAGCTGAGCTTATGGCCCCTGGAGCCTTCCCAAGTGCTGGGGCTGCACCTCCAGCTGCAGAGAAGATGGGACAGATGCGAGCAGAGACAAAGAATACCTGCTGGTTTTTTTTTTTTTTTTCTTTATTTGTACAGGATACCTGGATCTATATGTAGAGGAGATGTTTTGTGTCAGATAACACTGGAAGAGTGATAAGAAGCGTATTTTTTAAGCTCAAAATAAAATTTCCTGCATAATAAACAATGAGGGAAAAAAGGACACATATGATCAGAAGGGCATCTGAGTTTTTCAGAGGATGAGAGACTCCTTGATGTTCCAATAGACAAACCTGTTGAAATCCTTCCCTCAGCACTTCCTTGAGAAGAGAGGTGACCAACAGAGGCCAAGGCCAGCCAGAATTCTGTCCTGACAGCTTTTGTCTCTGAGAATCCCTGCATATAGGAAATTTTTTAGAAGAAATACCAATTTTGGCTGTGGAAACCTAGAAAAACAGGTGGTTTGTTTCTATAGGAAAGGAAAGCACAGAGCCTCTGCTCCAGAGGTTAATGGGAGGCAGCCCTCAGCATTCCAAGATCAGCTGGACCTCTCAGATGGCCCCTGGGAGGCCAAACCAGCCAGATCTGTTCCATCTCCCCTTGGTTCCATGAGGCCCAGCAGGGTCACAATGGCCCTTTAGTTCTGAGGTGCCGCACAGTGTCACCATGGTCTCAGAAATTCCATGGGGCCTTGCAATGCCACAATGCTCTCCGTGGATCCACGGTGCCCAGCAGAATAAGAATGGCCCTGTGATTCCATGAGACTGCACAGTGTCACAATGGCTCCTTGTTTTTTCGAGGGTCCTCAGGATCACAATGGCCCCTTGGCTGCATGAGGCCCAACTCTGTCACACTGGCCCCTTGCTTCCATTGGGCCCCGTAGGGTCACAGTTGTCACCCCTTGTTTCCATGAGGCCTTCAGTGTCACAGGGGTCTCCTTGGTACCACAGTATCACAACTGACCCTTGGTTCAATGAGGCCCTGCAGTGTCACAATGGTCTCCTTGGCTCCACAAGGTCCTGCAGACCCCCTTGGTTCAACAAGGCCTCAAAGTTTCATAATGTTCTCCAGGATTCCACAAGACCCTGCAATGTCACAATGGACCTTTGGTTCCATGAGGTCTCACTCTATTCCATGAGTCCTTAGTTCCATGGAGCCCTGAAGTGTCACAATGAACCCCTTGGTTCAATGGTGCCACACAGTGCCACAATTGTCCCTTGGTTCCATTAAGCCCCACAGTGTCACTATGGACCCCTTGGCTCCCCAGGGCTCTGAAGTTCCACAATGGTCCTTTGGTTTCAAAAGGCCTCAAGGTGTGCAAATGGCCTCCAGGATTTCCTGAGGCCCTGCTGTGTCACAATGGAACTTTGGTTCCATCATGCCCCAGAATGCCACAATGGCATCCTTGGTTCCACATTGTCAGAATGGACCCTTCATCCCATGGAGACCCACAGTGTTCACTGCAGCACCCTTGATTCCATGAGGCTCTGCCATGCTCTAATGGCCCCTTGGTTCCAGTGTGTCCCAAAGTGTCAGAACAGTCTCCATTGTTCCATGAGATCCTGCAATGTCACTGTGGTCCCCTTGGTCCCACAGGGCCCCAGAATGTAGCAATTGATTCTTGATTCCATGAGGTTCCTCAGTCCAATTGCTCCTTGGCTCCATGTGGCCACACTGTGTCACAATGGCTTGTGGTTCCACAGATAGTTGCAATGGACCCTTGGTTCCATGAGACCTTGCTGTGTCACAATGGAGTTCTGGTTCCATGAGCTTTCATGCTGCCAACAACAGTCTCCTTGGTTCTGCAGTGTCACCATGGACCCTTGGTTCCAGGAGGTCCCACAGTATAACATGGTCACTTTGCTTCTCTGAGGTTCAGCAGTGTCACAATGGCCTCCTTGGTTCTACAAGGCCTTGCTGGGTCAGAATGGCCCCATCTGGTTCCAGAAGGCCCCACAGTGTCACCATGGTCTCCTTGGGTCTGCATTGTCACAATGGACTTTCCATTCCATGCAGCCCTGGTGTGTCACAATGTCCCCTTGGTTCCATGAGTTTCTGGACTATCAGCAATGGTTCCCTCGCTCAAACAAGGCCTTGCTGTGTCACAATGGACTCTTGGTTCCATGAGGCCTTTCTCTGTCACAATGTACTTTTGATTCCATGAGGTTCCATAGCGTCCCAATGGTCTCCCTGGATCTGCAGTATCACAATGGACCATTGCTTCCATGTGGCCCTGCTGTGTCAGAAAGGATTTTGATTCCATGAGAGTCTGATGTGTCACAGTAGATTCCTTGGTTCTGTGAAGCCCCACTGTCAGCAAATCTTTAAAATATCAGAAGACTCCTTAAGACACACATGGTGTTTAAGAGGGCATCACTTATTCAGGCTTAAAGGTCCAACATTTGCTAACTCATAACCATGCATGGACGTGTGATTCTAAAACAGTGTTACTTATATACAGTCACTACATGTGTATTACAATTTAGCCATCACCATAAAACCCACCCCAAGTTCCCAGGTTCACTCCTTGTTTTCTCTATCACTGCACACTTGTGCCAGATGTCTTCTTCCCTTCCAACCATCCTTGCTGGGAGCGCAGGCCCTGCATGCCTTGTTCCTGTGCCAGAAGCTCACAGGCACAGGAAAAATGGAATGAACCCTTTTGGTATCCAGCCCAAGGCTGTGTGTGCCCAGGCAGAGGCAGGCAGGACGCAGAGCTGTCAGCAAAGGAAGGGCCCAGCCAGGTGGGGCAGCCGCGGGTGACGACAGCCTGCAGGGACAGAGGCACAGGGCATGGACACCGTAGGACAGCCTGGGTTGCACAGGCCACAGGGATGGGCAGCAGCTGCAAGGCCCTGACACAGCCAACTCCTGCAGACCTTGGGCCATGGCTGCTGGCCCTGGGCCTGAGCCAGCAGGAGGGGACAAGTGACCCTTGCAGGCCTGCAAGGGCCTCATGGCCTCCTTGTCCCTGCTCAGCAGCCTGGCAGGGGCTGCCCCATGGTGCTGCCCTTGGCATTGCACATCCCCACATCCCAGTGGCCTGGGAAGAGGCCTGAGCAAGGAGGGAGGGACAGGATGTGCCTTGGCAGGGGCTGGGGCTCAGGCCTTGGCCCTTTGCATTCCTGAAACACATCCAGGTTTGTTCAGAATTAGGAACACCTTTCCCTTGTCTGTCTCCACCTGTCCTCACTGGCTGCAGTCTTCTGCTCTACCTGGAACCTGGGGAAACTTTCTCACTTGTGTTTCTCTGTGGGACCCATTAAAACTTCAAGAAAGTTTGGAGTTTCAATCTCACTTAAAGTTCTTGAGAAGTTTTTTGAGCACACTCTGAGGGACTGAATCTGATGTAAACAGCACCAAAACCCCAAGAGATTAATTAAAGTCCTTAATGAGCTGGGCTGGGCTCCTGGAAGAGAGGATGATCTTGGCAACCAAGAAGAGCTTAAAAAGCCATTTCTCTTGAGGAGCAGCTCCTCTCCCAGCCCAGCAGGGCTGAGGGCACTGCTGCAGGTTCCTGATAGCAGTGAAGCAGACAGAGGCTTAAAGAAACTGGAAGGACAATTCTGAGATTATTCACAGAGAAATCTTCAAAACTTCTGAAAATTCTGAGCTCCGTCCTGGAGAAATTTTCACCACTTCTGACACAGTCAGTCTGTGGCTGCAGGGATCTCCTCAGGCTGACCCAGGACAGGACTGAGGTGACTGTAAGGATGGCTCTGCTGCCCTTTCTGCTTTGGGGGAGGATGTGCTCCAGAGCGGGGCTGCCCTGGGCACCGTCAGAGGGACAGGGCAGGACGGCTCCTGCTGCCAGGGACGGCTGCAGGGGCTGAAGCTGGGGCTGAAGCCAGGACTGCCCAGGGCTGTCCTGCACAGCAGCTCCTGCAGCCCTCAGGGCTCTTGGCCAGCCCAGGGCATCTGCCACCTGCCAGGGGCAGCTCTCAGCCTGCCTGGGAGCTCCCATGGATGCTGGAGGGGAGCAGTGGGTGCAAGGAGTGACTCCTGCCAGGGCAGCTCCTGCTGCTGCTGCTGCTGTGGAGAGGGTGCTGTGTGTGCCAGGGCTGCTCAGAGCTCCAGCTCATGCCCAGGTCATTTCTGAGGGGACGTTTCATGAGCTCATTCAGGGCAGGAGTTTCCTGCTTGTGTCTCTGCTCTCCTGAATCTGTGCTCCCACTTTTCCCTGGCTCAGCTTGGTGGCAATGGAAACTCAGCTGTGCAGGGCAGAGCAGGGGCTGAGGCTCTTCAACCATCCCACGGAGTTTTCCTGGGAACCTCAGCAAGTGCCTGCAGCTGCCCAGGCTCCAGATCCATGCAGCATCAGCTTTCCATGGTGCCCAGGCATGGGGGAGCTGTTCTTTAATGCCTGCAGCCAGGAGCAGCTGCAGGGCAGAGCTGGCCCAGGGGCTGGGCTGGGCTCTGGCAGCTGTGGCAGGGAAGGAGCCCGGGCCCACAGGAACAGCTCGGGCTGGGACAGCTGCAGCAGCAGAGCCCTGGGCAGGGAGGGAGGGAGGCAGTGCTGAGGGCAGCCCTGCTGCTGCTGCTGCTGCTGCTGCAGGGGAGATGTGGCAGCTGCCAGCCCTGCCCTGCAGGGCAGCACTGGCCTGAGCAGCACAGCTGCTGTGTCCCCTGGCAGCCAGCACAGCCCTCAGCCCGGGGGCTGGGGGCCCTCAGTCCCCTCCTGGGCCGGCAGAGCAGCTCCAGAGATGAAGGGCATCTCTGCTGCCATGTGCCCATTGCCTGCTGCCCATGGCCTGAGGGCCACTGTCCTGCACTGCTGCTGCTGTCCTTGGGATGACATCCAAGCTGTCAGCTGCCTCCAGGGGACACTGGGGGACAGGAGTGACCTTGGCCAGATGTGGAGCTGAGACTCTGAGAGAGGCTGAGCCACTTTGCTCTGCTGTGGCTCCCTCTGCTCTCAGCTGTGTCAGGCTGATTTCCAGGGGAGCACAGTGACTGCCCTCCATCTCAGAAAGGGCAGCTGGGGACAGATGGAGGGACAGAGCAGCTCCCCTCACCCTTCACTGAGTTACAGCCAATGCTCTTGCCTTGCACAGTTCTCTCTGATCTCCCTGGGCACAGCAGGAAACCCTCTCAAACTGCCTTTGGCCATCACTGTTCCATAGCCCTGGCACAGGAGACGCTGCCAAGCTCCTCTGCCTCAGGAGCACTTTGGGCTGATGAAGTCCAACCCCAGGCCTGGCCCCTGTCCCTGTTCCCATGGCCCCACTGCTGCAGAGCAGAGCTGAGCCCTGGGTGTCCATGGGCAGAGCCCCTGCTGGTGACAGCAACTGGGCCAGATCCCAGCAGAGCTCCAGGCACGGGGCTGAAGGAAGGGCTCTGAGAAAAGGAGAATTGGGTGGCACAGAGCAGCAGGGGCAGGGCTGGGAGAAAGGGCTTGGACATTGGTCAGTAAAGTCTCCCCTGACTTGTCACTGTGTCCTCCTTCACCAGGAGTCCATGGGCAGAGTAAGGAAATGTCCAACAGCAGCTCCATCAGGCACTTCCTCCTGCTGGCATTGGCAGACAGGCGGCAGCTGCAGCTCCTGCACTTCTGCCTCTTCCTGGGCATCTCCCTGGCTGCCCTCCTGGGCAACGGCCTCATCATCAGCGCCGTAGCCTGCGGCCACCACCTGCACAGCCCCATGTTCTTCTTCCTGCTCAACCTGGCCCTCACTGACCTGGGCTCCATCCTCACCACTGTCCCCAAAGCCATGCACAATTCCCTCTGGGACACCAGGAACATCTCCTACACAGGATGTGTTGCACAGCTCTTTCTCCTTATGTTCTTCCTCTCAGCAGAGTACTATCTCTTGACCATCATGAGCTACGACCGCTACGTGTCCATCTGCAAACCCCTGCACTACGGGACCCTCCTGGGCAGCAGAGCTTGTGCCCACATGGCAGCAGCTGCCTGGGCCACTGCCTTTCTCAATGCTCTCATGCACACAGCCAATTCATTTTCCCTGCCCCTGTGCCGGGGCAATGCCCTGGGCCAGTTCTTCTGTGAAATCCCACAGATCCTCAAGCTCTCCTGCTCACACTCCAACGTCAGGGAACTTGGGCTTCTTGGGTTTTCCATCTGTTTATCTTTTGGTTGTTTTGTGTTCATTGTTTTCTCCTATGTGCAGATCTTCAGGGCTGTGCTGAGGATTCCCTCTGAGCAGGGACAGCACAAAGCCTTTTCCACCTGCCTCCCTCACCTGGCCGTGGCCTCCCTGTTTGTCAGCACTGCCATGTTTGCCTACCTGAAGCCCCCCTCCATCTCCTCCCCATCCCTGGATCTATCCCTGTCAGTTCTGTACTCAGTGGTGCCTCCAGCCCTGAACCCCCTCATCTACAGCCTGAGGAACCAGGAGGTCAAGGCTGCAGTGTGGACACTGATGACTGGCATATTTCAGAAACATTAAAGTACTGGTCAGTTTCAGCAAATCACGTGCATTAAAAGTCATCTTTAATACTTCTTGTTGATTTAGTTCTTGTTTTTTTCCTGTATTTTATAATTTTAATAATAAAAGCCATTTATTGTTCCTTTTCGCATTTTGTTTTTTTCCAACTCCCTTCTTCCCTCAGACTATATCAATGGGGGGTTGAGATCTTGGTAGCTTTACAGGAACTCAAGGAATTTCCCAGCAAAATTTTCTGCAGAGATGCCCCTTTGTTTCCCTTCTCTGCAGCTGCAGCAGCAATGTCTGTGTGCAGAGCTGGGGGCAGATCAGTGCTGGCACAGCAGCTGTGGCCAGCAGCAGCAGCAGCACTTGGTGCTGCCAGTGCTGCTGCCGTGGCCCTGCCCCGCTGCCCTCCTGGCCCTGCTGTTGCTGTAGGGCCTGAGTGCTCTCGGGGCCGGGCACAGGGCTGGGGGTGGCAGTGCCGGGGCTGCAGCAGGGACAGGCCATGGGCACTGCTGGCACAGCAGCAGTGCTGAGGCCTCAGGCCAGGGCCTGGGGGCTGCAGGCTCCTTGCCCAGGCTCTCTCCAGAACACATTGCCCAGGCCAAGGCTGAGCAGAGAAAAGCCCCGGCAGCAGCCCCAGGCTGGCCGTGGGCAGGCTGGGGGCAAACAGCACGGCTGGGGCTCTGCAAGGGCCCTGGGCAAGCACACGGCAAGGAGCAGCAGAGCAGGGCCTGATCCATCCCCACTGCGCTGGACACCCCAGGCCAGCGGCCCACAGCCTCCTCATGCACCTGCCAACAACATCCCCCCTCTGCAGCCCTGGCCTCTCCCCCAGCTCACACAGCTGCCGCAGCCTTGCAGGCACAGCCACGGCAGCACTGCCTCAGGAGCCCCTGTTTGCCCTGCCCAGAGCAGGCCTGAGCACCCCCATGGGGTTGGTGTGGGGAGATGAAGCTGAGGGAGCACAAATGCCGGCAGTGCCTGGGGCCAGGAAGGGCTGGGCCACAGCAGGGAAACCCCTCAAGTTTGTGGTGGCCTCTGAAGTCAGAGCCAAAGTTTGTTCCCATCAGCTGTGAGTTTGCTGTGCCACTGCAGATGTTGTTGCTCAGAGCCAGGGGAGCCTGGCAGCCACCCCCAAACTGCCCTGACCATTCCCTTTGCTTCACCTTGGCTTTCTTGGCTCTTCCCTGGTACAAATTTCTTCCTGCTTCCCACCCCTATCCCCTCCCCTGCAAATAGCCCATCCCTGGTTGCCCTTTTCCTTTCTGGCCCCACTCCCCATTTCAGTTCCTCACTTGGCACCATGGGAACATCCCTTGGGGAGCAGGATCATCCTCTAAGTGCTTCAGGAATTGTCTGCAGGCTCCTGCAGTGCCTCGTGCTGCTCCCTTGCCAGAGGCACCCCAGGCCAGGGGGGCACATCTGGGCTGCTGTGTCTGGCTGTGGGGCTCCCTGGTGCGGGCAATGAGGAGGAGCTGCAGAGGCTCTGCAGGACTGACAGGATGGGCTTTGGGGCTGTGAGGAGAAGCTGAGGCACCTTGGCTGCTGCACCTTCTGAAGAGGAGGCCCAGGGCTCATCCTGCAACTGCTGCTGTTTCAGAGAATTACAGCATTAGCATGGTTAGAAAAGACCTTGGACATCATCAAGTCCAACCTGTGCCCTGACACAGTTGTGTCTCCCCTGAGCCTCCTCTTCTCCAGGATAAACAACCCCAGCTCCCTCAGCCACTCCTCACAGGACTTGTGCTCCAGACACCTCACCAGCCTTGTTGCCCTTCTCTGGACATGCTCCAACCCCTCCATGTCCTTCCTCTATTGGGGGGCCCAGAACTGGACACAGCACCTGAGTTGCTGCCCAACCAGTGCTGAGCACAGGGGAAGAATCCCTGCCCTGCTCCTGCTGGCCACATCATTCACAATCCAGGCTCTTCAATGTCACAATGGATCCTTGGTTCCATCAGGTCTGGCAATGCAGCAATGCTCTCCTTCGTTCCACAGGGTCACAATGGCCTCTTGGTCCCATGGGGCACCACAGTGTCAAACCTGTTTCCTTCATTCCAGGAGTCCCTGAGGAGCAACCCTGGCCCCTTGGTTCCACTGGGCCCTGCAGTGTCACGATGGCCCCATCAGGACAGCAGGTCCTGCTCTGTCCCAATGCTCTGCATGGTTCCACAAGGCCCTGCAGTGTCACAGTGGCCTCTTGGTTCCATGAGGCCTCAGAGGGCCACCATGAATTCCTTGGTGCTGCAGTGTCACAGAGGAGCCCTGGTCACACAAGATCCTGCAGTGTCACCAGGGACCCTTGTCACAACCCACTAATGCAGGCAGGGTCGTGATGGTTCAAGTGATCTCAGAGCACGAGTAACACAGCAGGGAAGAATAACAATTTGCTCTCAACAGCAGTAAACTTTATTAAGTGCAAACAGGACTATATGTGACAGAGGGAAAGGGAGTGGGAGGAGAGAGAGAGATAAAGAGAGAGAAAAAGGGGGGGATACAGCTACCAACGGAGAGACAGAGTCCTTGTGGTGCATGCTGACCAATAGATGTATCTTCCTCCTTGGGGAGATCTCCAGTTCGGGTTATCTTGAGGGGTCTCTTTATAGTCCTTTCCAAAGCAAAAGGCAGCTGGCCAGAAGGTGGGGAGACCAACAGCAGGTGCATTGAGACAGGACAAAGTGCTCTGATGCTTGTCCATGTGTAGAGCAAATGTCCACTCAGGGAACAGGTACAGGGCAAGTACAGGACAAACCAGTCCAAAACCAGTCTGCCGTGGTGTGCCCATTGTTTCCACGTGGGTTCCCATGGGGTTGCAATGGTCCAATGAGTGCACCTGCAGACAATGTTTGGCAGACATCCCACCTCAGCCAGACCAGAACTCCTGTATTTTTTGTGTCCCAGTCTCTTTTGGGGTCTTCAGTCTTCATCCTTGGTGATGGTCATGAGGCAGATGAGGGACTTTGGGACTGTCTCTTACAGGTGGTCACTGGGGTGTAGTCATTGGGGTTGTGAGTGGGATTGTTCATTGAGTTGGACAGTGTGGAGTGGTCAGTGGGGTGGTCAGTGAGGGGTCACCATCTGTGGGTGTGCAGTGGGTGTGGCCAATGGGTGCAGTCATTGGGTTGGTCAGTGGGTGTGGTCAATGAGTGTGGTAATTGGGGTGGTCAATGGGTGTGGTCAGTGGGGACTGGTCAGTCGGGTGAGTGTGGTCAGTGTGGTCATTAGGGTGTGGTCATTGGAGGGTGGGTGTG
This sequence comes from Phylloscopus collybita, assembly GCA_027886175.1. Classification (NCBI taxonomy): domain Eukaryota; kingdom Metazoa; phylum Chordata; class Aves; order Passeriformes; family Phylloscopidae; genus Phylloscopus; species Phylloscopus collybita. The sequence goes on from JAJNNQ010000120.1 coordinate 1,374,846, forward strand.
GTTAATGGGATGGGTGTGGTCGCTGTGGTTTGTGTGGTCAGTATGACTGTGCAGTCATTGGGATAGAAGTGGTCAGTGTGAGGGATGTGATCAATGGAGCAGCTGTGGCCATTTTAGGGTGTTGTCAAAGGGGTGGGTGTGGCCATTTTGATGGGCCTAGTCCATTGGTTGTGGTCAGTGGGGTGGGTGTGGTCAGTGTGGTAGTGGTCAATCAGGGGGATGTGGTCACTGGGGTGGGTGTGATCAATGCAGTGGTCAGTGGATGGGTGTGGTCACTGCAGGGGGTGCATTCCATCAGAATCCATTGTGACACAGTTTCCTCCCAGGTCCCTCCAGGCCGTGCTGTGCAATGATGGAGCCTTGTTTCTACAAGGCCTGGCCATGGCCCAGGGGCACCTGTGTCCCAAGAGGCCCCACTTGGTGAAAGTGGAGCCTTGCTCCCATGGGATTCCAGGGTGTTCCAGTGGTGTCCTGGGTTCCATGAGGCCCCTCTTTGTAACAATTGAGGCTTGCTTCCTGATGCCTGACAAATGAACATAAAAGCAGCTCCTTTTGGACCCTTGGGGATCTTTCCACACCAAACAAAACTAGAAGAGATCTCCTAACACCTAACTCAGGTGCTACAACAAACAAAATAGCACCTTCATTCAGTTAGTCACATGCCTCTGTGTCAGAACTGAGGATTCCTGGGCTCTGATACAGTGGGATTGCCTGTCTCTTTCCTGCTTCCAGGTCAGGGGAATTAAACTCAGGAGACATTGCTTTTGAAATCTCACTCTGAAATTTATTATCCTTTTCTATTAGAAACTCACGAGATGTGAGCTCTCTAACAAGTTGAGAAAGTGAGCTAAAATGGTGTCTCTTCAAGGCTATTTAAGTCCCAATTATCCAATAATCAGTTGACATCTGTTTGGGGGGTGAATTGGGTAAATCCTTGTTTATTGCTGCTGTTTTGGTGAGCTGCCTTTTTCTGCATCTTGAATGTGTGTATATGTGTGTGTGTGCGTGTGTGTAGTGAGCTTTGGTCTCCCACAGCAGTTTTGCCCATTATTGTGTATTTTTGAGGCAACACTACCATCTTGTGTTAAAAGTTATAATTGCAACAGGTTCATAGCTAGTTCATTTATGATGTAACACGGTCATCTTGTCTCAAAAGTTATAATTGCAGTAAGTTAAGAATTTTTGTATTAAACTGAGCTGTTTGTCTTCAGTGAATTGTTAAAGGTGGCCAGCGAAACTCGGGCTCGAGCCGCAAGAGCCTGGCCATCATGGGAAGCATTGTCTAAGTGATTTGTGCTTGAACCTAATAAATTTTTGAATTTAGGAGGGAACTGGGTTAATGCTGATCGAAAGAAGAGAAAGACAGAGAAGGTGTTTTAGGAAGATTGTGTTTGAGTTGAACGAATACTCATTTAGCTTTTGACTGGGAACTCGGATTCAAAGGTCAGAGGGAAGTCTAATCCCACAACTTCTCTGCCATTCCGGATAGTTTCAGAGAGAGAATAATATATCAGCATAGGTCACCTCCTCCCATTTGTCCTCTCTTCTTAAAAATAACATCAGCTGTAATAAGGTACCCAAAGATATCCAAATCCTTGGGCTCAAATTTTTCCCACAGACTGGACTCACTGTCTCACACTGATCATGTGCTACTTCCCAATTACAGTATCTCGGGAGCTCTGGGATACACTTGGGGCACCTAGGTCTTCTTCTGTGGGATATACAAGACCATCTCTTTTTGCACACTCTCCACGGGAGAAGGACCCAACCGGGATGCCATCCTGGTTCCCAATGGAAAATTGTCAGCCCACACACAGTGCAAGGGGTCACACCTATTTGTCCCCACTGCCGTGGGTTTCTGAGATTATCCTCAGCTGGGGGTAGTTCCCAGTCAAAAGCCAAATGAGTATTCCTTTGACTTGAATACAATCCTTTTAAAAGACCCTTGCTGTCCTGTTCTTTCACTCAACATTAACCTAATCCTCTCCTAAATTCAAAAATACATTCGGTTGAAGTCCAAACTACCAAGAGAGTGCTTCCCTGGATTGCCAGGCTCTTGTGCCTCGAGCCTGAGCTTCTCTGGCCACTTTTAACAATTCACTAAGGACAAACAGCTCGTTTTAATCCAAAAATTCCCAATTTACTGAAATTATAACTTTTAACACACGAGGGCCATGTTACATTAAATGAACTAGAGCGCTATAAACCTTTTGCAATTGTAACGTTTAACACAAGATGGTAGCGTTGCCTCAAAAATACACAATAACGGGCAACACTGTTGTAGAAAGACAAAAGCTCACTGTACACACACACACACACACACACACATTCGAGATGCAGAAAAAGGCGGCTCACCAAAACAGCAGCAATAAACAAGGATTTACCCAATTCACCTCCCAAACAGATGTCAACTGATTATTGGATAATTGGGACTAAATTAGCCTTGAATAGACACCGTTTTAGCTCACTTTCTCAACTTGTTAGAGAGAGCTCACATCTCGTGAATTTGTAATAGATAAAGATAATAAACTTCAGAGTGAGACCTCAAAAGCAATGTCTCCTGAGTTTAATTCCCCTGACCTGAGAGCAGGAAAGAGACAGGCAATCCCACTGTATCAGAGCCCAGGAATCCTCAGTTCTGACACAGAGGCATGTGACTAACTGAATAAAGGTGCTATTTTGTTTGTTGCAGCACCTGAGTTAGGTGTTAGGAGATCTCTTCTAGTTTTATTTGGTGTGGAAAGATCCCCAAGGGTCCAAAAGGAGCTGCTTTTATGTTCATTTGTCAGGCATCAGGAAGCAAGCCTCAATTGTTACAAAGAGGGGCCTCATGGAACCCAGGACACCACTGGAACACCCTGGAATCCCATGGGAGCAAGGCTCCACTGTCACCAAGTGGGGCCTCTTGGGACACAGGTGCCCCTGGGCCATGGCCAGGCCTTGTAGAAACAAGGCTCCATCATTGCACAGCACGGCCTGACGGGGCCTGGGAGGAAACTGTGTCCCAATGGATTCTGATGGAATGTACCCCCTGCAGTGACCACACCCATCCACTGACCACTGCATTGATCACACCCACCTCAGTGACCACATCCCCCTGATTGACCACTCCCCCACTGACCACACCCACCCCATTGACCACACCCAATGGACCAGACCCATCAAAATGGCCTCACCCACCCCTTTGACAACACCCTAAAATGGCCACACCTGCTCCATTGATCACATCCCTGACACTGACCACTCCTATCCCAATGACCACACACCCATACTGACCACACAAACCACAGCGACCTCACCTGTTGTATTCCTCTGGGAAATGGTTTTTCCCCAGAACCCCCCAAAGCCTGTAACTACTTGGTTTGACCCTACCTACCCTTATTGATAGCCAATTGGCTCAGTGCCAGCTCTCTATCCTGAGACAGAGAGTCTGGATAAACCCGTGCTCTTCCTTGTTTGGTCTCTTTGCCCTGGGCCCCCTTGGAGAATAAAGCCTTGGAATAATCCTGAGGGAAGAGCCTCTTTTGAATCTTTTATCCTATCCCCTGAGGTATTTCCCCCAAAGCTCCCCAGAAGACTGAGCTAGCACAGGAGCCCAGGGGGGCGGGCAAGGGGGGAGTGCTTCACACACCCCTCCCAATGACCACACCCACCCTCCAGTGACCACACCCTAATGACCACACTGACCACACCCACCCCACTGACCACTCCCCACTGACCACTCCCCACTGACCGCACTCCACTGACCGCCCCACTGACCATAACTACTGACCACACCCATTGACCACCCAATGACCACCCCACTGAGCACACCCACTGACCACTCCCCACTGACAACACCCATTGACCACACTCACTGACCACTCCCCACTGACCATTCCCCACTGACCACAGCCACTGACCACACCACTGCCCACACCCCAATGACCATCCCACTGATTATGCCCATTGACCACACCCACTGCCCACTACAAGGACAACCCACTGACCACACCCACTGACCACACCCACTGACCACCGCCATTGCCCTTCCCGCACTGACCACACCCAGTAATCACACCCAGTGACCACGCACTGTGCACACCCACTGATGACTCCCCACTGACCACCCCACTGACCACTCTGCACTGACCAACTCAATGAACAACCTCACTCACAACCCAAATGACTACACCCAGTGACCACCCCACTGACCAACACCACTAACCACACCAAAGTGACCACCAACTGACCACACCTACTTACTACAGCTTACTGACCACACCTCACTGTCCATTGCACACTGACCCCACCCCACTGACCACAACCACTGATTACACCCATTGACCACACCAACTGACTACAGCCACTTACTACACACACTGATCATCCCAATGATCACACTTACTGACCACACCAACTTACCACACACACTGACCACCCCACTGAACACACCCCACTGACCACACCCACCCTATTGGCCACACCCAATTGGCCAGACCCATCAAAATGGCCTCACTCACCCTTTTGACAACACCCTAAAATGGCCACAACTGCTCCATTGATTGCATCCCTCACATTGACCATACTCATCCCACACCCATTGACCACACTCAATGACCACATCCATTGACCACACCCACTTCCTACCCTAATGACCGCCCCACTGACCACCCCTCTGACCACTCCATTGACCAAATCCACTGACAACCCCCACTGACCATCCCTCACTGACAACACCCTTTGGCCACACCCAGTGACAACACCCAGTGCTCACACCCACTGACCACTCCCCACTGAATACCCCACTAACCACTCCCCACTGACCAACCAAATGACTGCACCTCACTGACCACCCCAATGACCGCACCCTAATTTCCACCCCACTGACCACATCAATTAACTACACCAACCGAAAACTCTCCACTGACTGTAATAAATTACCATCAGTAATTGTTCACTAAACCATGCTACAGAGAAAACCTTGTTATCTCATCAAGACTATTCCTTCAGACATCCAGCAAAGTAAACAAAAGATAAGCAGAAGCTGACCAACCAGTTTTTGCAGGGATGGGACCTCATTCTCACAACCACTGGGAAGACCCCCCCGCAACACTTCACAAACACAGAAGAAACAGAAACGTGTCACAGGAAGCTGCAAAGTATAAAGAGCAGAGACTTTTGGTGGTATGGCGTGAGCTGTGGTGGGACAGGAGATCCCCCGGCTGCCCAGCGCTGTTTTGCTTACTCTTGCTTGCTTAATAAATTCCAATATTATTTTAATTGGGCTTGTGTCCAGTCAATTATTGGGACACACTTATAACAAATTTGGTGCCGTGACTCGAATGAAGCAACCTGGTGTGAGTCACCATACGGGGGAGGCGCCCCGCTGACAAGCGGCCCCTGTTCGTGTAGCACCCCATCTGATCCTCTACCGACGAACCCTAAATTCGACAGTAAGCAAAAGAAAGCCGGCAACCCCATAATCTTTATGCACGAAGCCCAAACGAAGACACAGGGTGCATAAGTATAAGCCAGTTATCCGTTTGGTTAAAGTTAAGTATCCCAGACTGTGTCATTGTGAGACATCTAGTGAAAGACGAAGCGAGTGTGGGCTCATCAGTAGTGCGGTTCCCATATCCCGCGAGGGACTGGGCCACGAACAATAAGTGAAGTGTGTGTGTGTGTTTGAAGGCACACTAAAAGATGGGACAGAGGAAAAGCAAGCCCTCTAATCCCATGAGTGGGAGACCCCAAGTGAAGCTTCCCCAGATACCGCCAGATAGTCCTCTAGGACTAAAGATTACATATTAAAATAGTTACCCCTTCTAGGCGGGGTAAGAGTAAAGTAAAAATGATTCACTATTGTGTAGAAGTGTGAAGTGGAAAGCAAATTAAAAGCGACCACCTATACTAGCCTGTGTTTAGTTCCTTTGAAGATTAGATTTGTCAAGCTTTGAATATTTGTGTAAGTTCCAGGGAACCTTTTAGTTTAAAAAAGGTTACAAGAGCATAAATATGCATTTGTATTTTGTGTATTCGACATTTTTGTAGATAAAAAGCTTTGTAATTACCTGTAATCTTTGCAGTAGTATTAGAGAGCTATCCCACGCAGCTGCCCAGCTACACTTTCTAACTTAACTGTTAGAGAGTCTTTTGTCTGTCACAGTTAGGTATCGGTATTAGATGAATATTCATATTTTAATAAATCACGTGGCAAGCCAGGCAAGAGACTGCTCTCTCTAGCTGAGAAGCCATCGAGGTCTGAGACCCCTCTGGGCGCCCACCCAGAATTTAATGAGAAGAGGGCTCCTGTGTCCCTGCTAACACCCCAAAGAGAGAGCAGGACATGCCTAAGCTACGGACAAAAAAGTATGTTTAATAAATATTTAAAAAAGTACCTTTGAATACAAGCAGCTTATAAGTCATAAAGAGACGTCTTATGCAAAACAGAAGCCTAATTTAGTTAAGTAAGCTCCGCGGAGTCTGGTATTGATAGTTCTTTGTGTTTTAAGTAAGAGCTGGCAACGGCACCAGCTTTAAGTGTCCCGAGGAGCAAAAGCCTCAGCAAAGCCATAGATCTAGCTATTGTCGTTGTTCAAGAGCAATTGAAGCTCCAGTTTAGTTGTAGTTTAAAAGCGGCTCAGAGACTGTAGTTTGTAAATTCTAGGTCACGGGCGGTCCCAGACCGAGTCGCAGGAAACAGAGATTGGAATCCGGCACATCGGCTGCAATCGTAGGTTCAAGCAGTAAAATTATTGGTGTGCCGTATGTGTTGTGGTCTGTGTAGATCTGCATTGTAAGCGCCTTGATTTGTGTGCTTTTAGAGTGTGTCATTAGTATCTGATAAGTGTTTCAAGTTTGTGCCTCTTTAAAGCTGTGAAAGAATTTTAAAACCCCCACCTGATCAGCGGAGGGGTATCTGTGTGTTTGAGAAAGCGGCAAGATTTAGAATGTTTGTACCCTGTTTGCAGTGTGTGCCAAAAAGAGTGCTGTGTGTGAAGTTTGTTTGTGTGCCTAGCAGCAGGATTTTAACCAGTGTACTGTTAAGTGAAAACAGCTGTAGATAAATAAGCTGTTTATTTTGTGTATAAAACGACGAGTAGTGTAGAAAGTTTGAAATTATGCCCGGTTGAAAGATTCAGAGTTTTGTAGTCCCAGTTTGTTTTGTTTTGTTTTCCAGCCCTCTACAACCCTCCCCAAAAGTTCTAATTGTAGAGGGAAGAGGGGGGGAGAGGTTGTCTCGACTGTAGAAAAGCACACTTAATTGTTTGTGAGATCTTGAGATTGCCAGTGTGTGAAGTAGTATTTTAATGAAGAACCAGTGATCTCTGGTCGCAAAGAGAGTGCCGAGACAGTGTGGGGCCGGGGTGGCCCCACTTCCCTCCTGCAGAAAGATCTGTGCTGCTGTATCCCCATTTATGTTCTTTTGACGTATAGCAACATTTTATTAAAACCTTTAGTTAAGTGTGTTTAGAGTTGTTAATATCTAGCCAAGACCCAGTTAGCATTTTCCCCTCTAGTAGTGTGTGTAAACCCTGGGTTGTTCTAGTAGTTTAGTAAAAAGTATATGCCCAGGAGAAGAAAGCATAGAGAAGCCAGTAGAAATCTTTAGAGTAAAACAAGAGTACCCAGTATATTGTTGTACCAGAAAAATTTTAAAAATGAAAGCAAGTGAAAGTCAGGAGATTCCTGAAAGCAGTGCTCTGAGATGTATTTTAACACATTAGAAAAAACTAGTGAGTTATAGTAGTACAAAAAAACCAAGAGAGAGCTGGTTAAGTGGTGGCCTCTATATAAGCTTGATGAAAATGTAAGTAGCCTAGTAAGTAGTACACTAGACTATCAGACATTATTGTAAAATGAGGCCACCATCTGATCCTTTAGTACTAGCCCTTGAAAAAGACAATAAAGTCACTAAAGAGAAGCCCAAATAGTGTTGTAGTACCTGCTCAATAAATCAAAAGTGCACACATCCCAATAAAGTGTACCAAGCAGAAGCTCTAGAAAAAGAAACAAAAGACATAAAGTTCCCTTTTCCTCGATTATTTTTGAGATTTAAAAAAAGAGTGCTAAAGGCCATTAAAGTGACCTAATAAGAGTTGCTTAGAAGATAAAGTTTATGATTAAAGAAAAAGTGTTCCCCTTCAAGACCCAAGTTGAAATCCTAATAATAATGAACTGAGACAGTTAAAAAGATACCAAGAATTGACTGTAAAAAAGCCTAGAAAGAACAGTCCCCAAACCAGCCAGCCTTACCTGCTATCAAACAGAGCCCCTTAGAACAGGCCCCCCTTCTAAATTTCCAGATCACCTGCAAGACGCCATGTGCCAACACACCCCCATGCCTCCTAGATCTGATGAAGAGATGCAGCAAGTAATAAATTTATTTTTAAGACAGTCTACAGAAGACATAAAGTAAAAACTCCAGAAGATCCAGAGTCCAAACAGCCAAAATTTAGAAGCTTTACTAGATAAAGCCTAGAGAGTTTAGTTGTTTTGTTTTAAGTTTTTTTGTAATGGTATAGTAAAGGGGGCAACTGGTCAATCTAAAAGAGCTTATTTTATGAACCACTAAAGTATAAATTAAAAAAACAGTGAAAAACTCATCAATTTTTATGTATGCCTAATGCTCCATCTGCATTTTTTGCCAGAGATCCGCTAGAGCAAGAATAATATTCAAAAATAGAGAAATTAGTTTAGAAGTAAAAGACTGACAATATGTAAAACTGCTAAGTTTAATGCTAATAACCAAAGAAATTAAAGTTGCAAATGAAAAAGAAAACTTTAAGAAAATAATAAATCAAGTATTTCCTGAGGTATAAGCTTCTGATATACCAAGAATGCATTACTAGTACAAATTAAGCTCAAAGAAAGAAGACAGTCAGTAAAAGTTAAACAATACCCCCTAAAGAAAAAAGATAAAGAAAAGATTAGTCCAATTATTGAAAACTTTTTAAAGAGAAAACTACTGAGAAAGTGTCAGTCTAATTTCAACACTCCTATTTTGCCAAAGTGGGTACAAGATGTAAGAGCTGTTAATAAAGTAACTGAAGACTTGTATCCAGTAGTTGCCAATCCCTACACCCTGTTAACTCGTTTAACACCTAAATTAACCCAGTTTACTGTTTTAGATCTAGAAGATGCATTCTTTTGCCTATCTATCCATGAAGCCAGCCAAGAAATTTTTGAAAACTCAGCTCACATAGTGCGTATTATATATGAAGAGCAGCTGGAAGAAAATTTAGAGTCCTGAGAACCTCCTCCAAAAGAAAGACAGCTCCTCCAGTATGTAGATGACCTCTTAATAGTCACCCAGACCCAAAAAACATGCGTAGATTAGATAGTAAGCCTGCTAAACTTGTTAGGCCTGCAAAAGTATTCCAAAAGAAAGTTCAGATAGTAGAGCAGACAGTCATTTACCTAAGCTATAAAGTGAGTGCCAGACAAAAACTTAAAGCAAAATTGCAAAGAAGCAATATGCCAGACCCCAAAGCCTCAGACAGTAAAAAAACTAAAAACCTTTCTAAGCATGACAGAGTAGTGCAGACTGTAGATTTAAGCAACTCAAGCCTTTGACCAGCTAAAGAGAGCCCTCATGTCAGCACCAGCCCTGAGACTTCCAGATGTGAGTAAGCTATTCTTTTTGTTTTCTCACGAGAAGCAAAGAATTGCTTTAAGAATAGCAACACAAAATCTTAGCCTGTACCGAAAGGCAGTAGCCTCCCTCTCCAAACAGCTAAATACAGCAGCTAAGGAGTGGCCACGGTGTCTCAGAGCTGTTGCAGCAGTAGCAGCGAACATCCAAGAGATGTAAGTTCACCCTAAGCCAAAAAATAACTGTACTAGTGTCCCACACAGTGTCTACAGATCTAAAAGTAAAAAAAAAAAATTAGCTCTCCCCACAGAGATTCCTGAAGTACCAAGTTGTACTAGTAAAACAAAATAATGTTAAAATTATAGTAACTAACATTGTAAACCCAGCTTCCTTCCTCAGCAAAAGTATAAGAAAATCTGTGATCCATAATTGCCTAGAGACCACGAAGCCACCTACTCCAGCCGCCTAGATCTAAAAGACACCCTGCTTGAAGACACTAAGACCTGGTTCACTGACAAAAGCAGCTGTGTCATCAGTAAAAAAAGGCATACTGAGTATGCAGTTACCACAAGCAGAGAAGTAATAGAGTCTAAGCCATTACTAACAAATACCTCTGCACAGAAAGCTGAAATAATTACCTTAATTCAAGCCCTAGAGCTGGCAGAAAGAAAAAAAATTAACATCTACACAGACTCAAAGTATGCATTTAGTGTAGTTCATGCACACAGAGCCATTTGGAAAGAGAAAAAACTGTTAAACTCACAAAAGAAAAATATTAAGCATGCCCAAAAAATACTAAGAATATTAGATGCAGTAAAATTACCTAAAGAAGTAGCCATCATACACATCAAAATGCACAAAAAAGTAAGCTCTAAATTAGAAAAAAAGAATATGCTAGCAAATAAAAATGCAAAAGAAGTAGCAGAAAGTAAGATACCTGATGAGACAATTGAAGCAGCATTGATTCCAGATAAAAAAAATTTCTATTGAAAGTAAGTCATTATACAGTAAAAAAGATAAAAAACTTAGCAAAGTAGAGAAAAAAAGTTATAGCCAAAAAAGATGAGTTGTAACAAAAAAAAAAAGAAACTTGTAGTACCCTCCTATTTGTTGTAGTCATTAGTACAGAGAGAACATGAGAAAACACACTAAAAAATAAATGCCCTGTATAACCATTTAAAAGAAAAAATCATAGCCAAGAAATTGCAAAGCACAAATAACTTGTCAGTGTAGCCTTTGCCTCCAAACTAACCCTAAAAATACCCCAAAGCCTGAAGTAAAACAAATTGAGAAAAGCTGTAGACCTGAGCAACAATAGCAAATTGACTTTACAAAACTGCTCAGGAAGGGGGGGGTACCGTTACCTATTGGTATTAACTGATACCTTTTCAAGATTGCCAGAAGCCTTTCCTGCTAAGACAGCAAAGGCTTGAGAAGTGACTAAAGCACCACTGCAAGAAATAATACCACAATTTGGAGTTCCAGCCACCATATCCTCAGATAAAAAGCCACACTTTATTTCAAAATTGTACAGCAAATAAGTCACCACCTGAGAATAGACTGAGAATTAAACAACAAATTGTGAGGCTGGGGCAAGAAGCAAATTTGCCCTAGCCCCAAGCTTTTCCATTAGCATTATTGCAAATTCGAACAAAACCAAGGGCAAAAGAAAAGCTAAGCCCTTTTTGAAATAAGGCCATATGCAGTTCAAGAGAGAACAACATCCATTCAAGTAGGAGAAAAAACCCTACATAGATATATAGTGGCCCTAAATAAACAACTTAAAAAAATCGAAAAATATGTAACTAGAGCTCAAAACAGAAAACTAAATAGCCCTGTACATGATGTACAACCTAAAAATTATGTGTACATTAAGTCTTTTGCAGAAAAGACCTTAAAACTGCATTGAGAAAGACCATTCCAAGTGCTCCTCACTACCTTCACTGCAATTAAGATCAAAAAACAGAAAGCCTAGATCCATCATTCCTGAGTGAAGAAAGCCCCAGAGGAAGTTTGGAAGGTCACACCAAGCAATAACAAACTGAAGCTAAAGCTCACTCAGAATCCCAAATAAATAAACTAATAGTTATTATAAACATTATGCATAGACATTATGTAAAAAGTTGTAATTATTGTAGTATTCAATAAATTAATTAAAATAGTAAAAAGTAAATTAGAAGCAGCAGTTCAGTGAACAAAATAAAAAAGGGGAAAATTGTAATAAATTACCATCAGTAATTGTTCACTAAACCATGCTACAGAGAAAACCTTGTTATCTCATCAAAACTATTCCTTCAGACATCCAGCAAAGTAAACAAAAGATAAGCAGAAGCTGACCAACCAGTTTTTGCAGGGATGGGACCTCATTCTCACAACCACTAAGAAAACCCCCCCGCAACACTTCACAAACACAGAAGAAACAGAAACGTGTCACAAAAAGCTGCAAAGTATAAAAAGCAGAGACTTTTAGTAGTATAGTGCAAGCTGTAGTGAAACAAGAGATCCCCCAGCCGCCCAGCACTGTTTTGCTTACTGTTGCTTGCTTAATAAATTCCAATATTATTTTAATTGAGCTTGTGTCCAGTCAATTATTGAGACACACTTATAACACTGACCACACCCACTGACCACCCCCACTGACCACACCCTCTGACTGCACCCAATTACTACGACACTGACCACACCCATTTACCACACACCACTGACCAAACCCACTAACCAAATCCACTGACCACACCTCACTGGCCACACACACTGACCACTCCCCAATGACCACACTCTACTGACGACCCCATGCACTTCCCATCCCAAAGACACCTCCACCGACCACCCCAATGACCTCACCCCAGTGTCCATTTCCACTGACCACCCCACTGACCACACCTACTGAATACCCCAATGACCATTTGACTGCGCACACCCAATGACAGACTCAATGACCACTCACCAATGACCACTCCACTGACCACAACCCAATGACCACACACACTGATGGCACCCACTGGCTACCCCAATGACACATCTACTGCCCAGACCCCACTGACCACCCCACTGATCATACCCACTGAACACACCCGCTGACCACATGCACTGACCACCCCATTGACTACCTCAATGACCGCACACATTGACCCCACCCACTGCCCACCCCAATAACAACCCCACTCACCACTCCCACTGACCACACCCACTGACCACCTCAATCAAAACCCCACTCACCTGCCCACTGACCACTCCCCGCTGACCAACACAATGCCCACACCCCAATGATCACCCATTGACTACGCCAATGACCACACCCCACTGCCCACCCCAATGACCACCCAAGGAGAAGGGTGTCCTTTCCAGGCAGGAGGAAATACATGGCCGGGAAGAGCCAGTCGGTGTTGCAGCTTTCCCTGTATATCATTTTTCTTATCCCTTCTGTTATCAATATTGTTTCTGTTCCTGTTTGTTGCTTATCTTGTTGCTGTTCCCATTAAATTGTTCTTATCCCAGCCTGGGATCTTTGCCTTTTGTCCTTTCCATGGGAGGCTGGAGGGCAGCAAGTGGCAGAGCAGTTTTAGCAGGAGCAGAAAATTGGGGAATCCCATTCCTAAAGCCCAGCCTATGGAAACCAAGCATCCCAGCTGGTGCCAGCCCTGGTGTCCATGGCAACCACCCCTGGCATGGGGTCTCCATGGAGCTGCCAAGGCACTGACCATAACAACAGGGGGCTGGTGGTGGTTGCCATGGAAACTGACCAGAGGAACAGGGGCCTGGTGATGTTTGCCTGCTAAGGAACTGAGTTGTCACAACCCCTCAGAGGGGTTCCATAGGGATTTCCCAAGAGTCTCAAGGCTGTTCCACAGTTGGAATGTTGCAGGCAGAGACAGGGGGTCCATGGAGACCTCCCAGGGCTTTCTAAGAATGGTCAAGAGCCCTGTAGTCAGAGGCAGTCACAGCCATTCCATGGTGACATCCCAGGGCACATATTTCAGTGATCAGGTTTTTCAGAACCCTGTCTCAGCTGGACTGGAAGGACTGGAAGGTTTCCAGGGATGGGACACTGACCACTATTCTAGGAACCTGTCCTGGTGTCTCACCAACTTCACCATCAAAAATTTCCTCCTTATGTCTTCTTATCTGAACCTCCCTTCCTTTAGTTTAAAACCACCACCCTCTGTCCTATTGTGACAGGCCCTACCAAAACCTTTGTCTACCATTGCATTCCCAATGAGCCAGGTTTCCATGGCAATTGCCAGGACAGGTGACCCAGGTGTGGTGTCCCAGTGAGGGTTGCCATGGACACAGTGGCCAGCACTGCCCCTTTCTGTCTGGCTGAGCTGGCCTTTGGCCCAGCAGTGCTGTTTGCTGCTGGTTCTGCGGCGTCTGAGCAGCCAGCGTGGCACAGGGCAGGTGGCCGTGGCACAAGCCCCCAGCAAGGGATCCCCTCTGGCTCTGGGCAGTGACATCACCCCTGAGCAAGGGGCTGGGGCAGCTTTCCATGGCAACCAACCATCCCAAGGGCTCCAGGCCTTGGTTGCCATGGCACCAAGCTGAGAAACTGGTCCCTGTGGCCGCTGCCGTGGCACCTGAGGGCACCAACGAGTGCCAGTGCAATTGTACCTGGAACAGCCCCAGCACCACTGTGTCCTGAGGGGTGCCATGGCAGCCCAGGACAGCAACAGCTCTGCATGCAAGTGGCCACAGAACCTGGCTGTAGAAATGGCTCCTTGGGGTGCTTTCCAAGGAACCTTGAACTGATGGAGGTTGCTGTGGCACCCAAACCCAGCAGTGGGGTCAGGGCAGTGTCCATGGCCACAGCCCCTTGCAATGGCCCAGGGCAGGTTGGGATGATGATCCACGCTCACTCCTGGCCCAGGTCAGGGCTGCAGTGTCCTTCCCCACAGCCTGTCTGCACTGAAACACTTCCAGGGCTCTCTGCATTTCCCTTTCCCTCACTCTTGGCTCACTCACACACCTCCCAAAAACCCACCTGGAGCTTTCAGCTGGAAGGAGTTCAAAACTTGTCTGTCCTTCAGGAGTTGGTCTAATTCTGCCTTCAGCCAACTCTGGATTTGGGTTTATTGTAGAACTTCCTGTGTGTCTAAAACATTCCTTGCATGGTTCTGCCTTGGGGAAGGGGAACCTCCTTGGTGGCACCTTGGGCTTGACACACACTTGAGGAGATTGCCTGAAACTCGGGAGTTTAGGTTGCTAAGAAAGGAATTAAACCCCTCTTTGGCTGAGTGCAGCCAGTTCTCTGAGCAAGGCAGTTCCCAGGTGAGTGAAGAGAGACAGGATGGGGTTGGGAAATGTGGAGCAAGGTTCTCCACACTGGATCAGAGCTCAGGGCACAGCTTCTCTGAGCAGGCCAGACCTCCTGAGGAGACACCCTGTATTAGAAAACACGCTTGTAGTCCGCGAGAGAGATGACCGGAAGATCAGGATACTTTGGAACACGTGCTTTATTGGTCGTGGGAAGGCAGCCTGACTGAGGAAGGGTCCAGGGATTCAGTGCAAAGTCCAAGAGGGTCCAAGGGAAGGCACGCAAAGAGAGGGAACTCTCTGTTACATTCCATTTTAACCCTTTCTATCGTGAATATACTAATGAACATTAACCAATCACCTTAAGATACAAAACCTACAGAATCTACATACAGCCTATGGGAGCTACAGCATTACAATACTACTCTACATACCAAAACCTGTGAAACCCACCTTATCCCTGATACCTGAGAAGGTGCAGCCTTTCATTCATCCTTTTGTCTTGTCAGGGGTGTCACTGACCCACCCAGCCAAGGCCTTTCAGCTGCTTAATCACCTTCTTCCTGTCCATGCTTACAGTTCAAACTTTGCTTTTAATTTTATTCCTCTTGTGGGTTTAATAGTTTTAGAATCTTTTACTATTAAATTATCTCTGCAGGGCCTAGCTACTTCATCCTCCCCAACATCTCCCCCGTTCTGTTGAATCGCTAAGATACTGGAAACTGTCTTATTCATTACTCTTTTCACACAATGAAGTATACAGGGAACTGCTAATAAAATAACAACTATAACTATTAGAATAATTAAACCTACTTTACACAGTTCCTTCAGCTAGGGTGGTTGTTTATACTATTATAACTTCTGGTGTGGCACTGCCAGGTGAAGTATCGTTCTCCTTTGCAGGTAGGGCAGAGACTTGGAGCTTGTGCATCTGTTTTCTTTTTTGGGCAGTTCCTCACCACGTGGCCTGGTCTTTTGCAGAAAAAACAAGGTCCTGAGGCCACACCAGCTTGCATGACGGCCATGTTTTTGCTTTGTTGTTGAGAGTTTAAATGTAGAGCAGCTAGGATCTCAGTAAGTTTCTGATCTCTAGCTTCTGCCTGTGCAGCTTGAGCAGCTGCTTGTGCCGTTTGGGCTGTGAGAGCTTTCTCAATTTTTTCTCCTAGAGTCTTTCCAAGTTCAGCTGCCTGGATGGTAGCCACTTGTTGTGGACTTCCAATTTTGTTACAGGCATCAATCATTTCAGGCACAGTGGGTCTCTCCTTTCCTAAGGTTTTGATAACTTTTTTACACTCAGGATTGGCATTATTTTCAATAATGTCTCTTACCATCAGTGGACGAGTTATGTCATCGCTGCATTGCCTTTCTGCAGCTTGGATTACACGATCTACAAACGTGGTAAAGGGTTCAGACAGTTCTTGGGTAACTAGATTATAAGCTTTTTCAAAGCTCCCTGCTGGCTGGATCTGCAAAAAAGCTCTGCGGGCCATTTTTTTAATGTCCTCTAGAGCTATTCTTGGTAGTTTTACCTGATCATCATTGTGATCATCGGGGGGCTCACCAGATAGCTTGGACAAGGTAAGGGTGCGAAGGTCTGCAT
Source organism: Phylloscopus collybita (assembly GCA_027886175.1). Classification (NCBI taxonomy): domain Eukaryota; kingdom Metazoa; phylum Chordata; class Aves; order Passeriformes; family Phylloscopidae; genus Phylloscopus; species Phylloscopus collybita. The sequence continues at coordinate 1,391,273 of JAJNNQ010000120.1, forward strand.
CGGTGCTTTGCCTATAGGTTGCTAATATGCAGGTAAGCAGTCTTTTCCATTTGAGTTCCCACAGCATGTATTGTGAGTCTGTGAGAAGTATACTGGCGAGGTTTTTACAGTCATTTGGAGTGAACGTATGTCCTTCTAGTGTACTCCTCAGCAACTGTTTAAAATATGGGAACAAATTCCACTGTCCTTTATTGCCTTTCACAACTCTTTTATTTCTTGGGAAGGAACAGGTGCCCATGTCGTAGGTCCCCCAGCTTGCTGACTGAATATTACAGGCATGACTAGGGGATCTAGATTCTCCTCTTTGCAAATTTGGCGTCTCACTTCATGCCAGTCTGTTGCCTGAATATTGTTAAAACAGTTCTGGGGGTTGTCAAATTTTGGGATTGCTGCTGGCATGATTTCAAGGTGTGGTGTCTCATTTTGAACTGTGGGAGCTGTTCTGAGAGCTGGAGGGACTGTAGGGCTGCTGGGGAAGGTGTTTTGTGTCGGGAATAGTGAGTTAGTGTTTATAGGGGCAGGGTAATTATCATTTTACCCTTTACTTGTTAATGAAGATGTATTATTCCCTTGTCCCCCTCTGTGTATAGCATTAATGGTCATGGAGTTTTGTGTAATTGTCTCGTTTTGTGCTGGGAGAGTAGGACTTTGGGGTGCAGCTGGGCAAGCTGGGGGATACGGCAGCGAGTTGATGGCAGTTGGCTGGAGTGAAGGCAGCGGTGGTTGCTCTGGAGGGGCTGCGACAGGCTGTAGGATGGATGCAGCTTCAGACGGGCGCTGTGAGGCTGTCCTGGTAGACGGAGCAGCAGGTGGGGGCTGAATGGTGGCAGCTGGGAGAAGCGACGGTGATGCAGAGATGCTTGGAGGAGGTGGACACAGCAACGAAGGCAGATCAGCTGTAGTAGCCAGGTGTGCAGGTGGCAGCGGTGCTGCTTGAGGTGCTGGAGCTTGGTGCCCTTCCCTATCTCCCCCCGCTGCAGTATAGCAGAGCAGGGAGAAGGCAGGGAGGGGCTGTAGTACTGTTGCAGGAGGCTGTGCTGTTGTCATCTGATGCGGTGGGCATTGATGCAGCTGGAACGGCACTTGTGGCACACTGTGATGTGTGGGTTGTGTCACCATGGTGGTCGGCTGGACAGGGGGTGCAAGTGGGTTGACTTCCATCGGTGGCTGGACGAGATGTGAGGGAAGCGGCAACGGCAGTTGTCATGATGTTGAGATTTGCTCAGATGTCGGCAGCTGTGGCAGCGTTGCAGCGGGCACGTGGGCAGTGGGGAGATGCTGAAAGGGTGCCATGGCAGGTGGTGGGCTGGCTGGTGGCTGTGCAGTGGTGACGGAATAGCTGGAGGCAGGTACTGGGCCTGAGCAGGTTGCTTGCATGGCATAAGGATGGTGCATTGCTGGGATGGAATCAGGTGCGGGTTGGAGGGGTGGTGCAGGGGTCCAGACGGGCGCAGCAGGGGCAGCAGGCACGGTACTCCGGGGAAGGCAGGGCTGGTGCATTGTCAGGTTCGGTAGTGTAGGTGGGCATGGGTGGTGAGGCCAGGCTGGTGCCTTCCCCGGCACCGAGGGAGGCGTGGCTGCTGAACTCAGCGCGTTTTTCAAGACGCAGGTTGTCTCAGGGAAAAATAAAGGTGATGCAGGGGCAGCAGCGGCAGCCGCACCAGGCGCAGAAGCCCAGGCAGCTGCTGCAGGGGGAGGGGGCCATCCTCGGTCTGGTGCTGCTAGCATTGCTGCATTGGCATAGCAGGGGGTCTGGATGGGACTGAATGTGGCTTCGGGAGGGATTGGGTTGGATAGTACAGGTATGGGGGGGGTAGTGGGGTTTGTAAAAGGGATAGGGTATTGGGAGGTGTGGGGCTGTGCCTTAGCAGGGGCTGGATGGGGGTGCAGGCTGATGTAGGTGGTGGGGGAGGCAGCAGCTGGCAGGCAGGGCAGGGTCGGAGCTCCTGGGGCAGTGTGCAGAGAGGGTCGGGTTGCGGTTGCTAGGGGCGGGGTAGGGGGCGGGGCGGGACGGGAGAGTGGGGCGGGGGTTGCTAGGGGCGGGGTAGTGGGCGGGGCGGGATGGGAGAGCGGGGCAGGGGTTGCTAGGGGTGGGGTAAGGGGCGGGGCAGGACAGGAGAGCGGGGCAGGGGTTGCTAGGGGCCAGGTATCAGCAGGGGGCGGGGCTGGCATAGGGGCTGTAGGAGCAGTGGTGGAAGGGCATGGAAACCGTACCGGGGAAGTTGTGAGCATAGGAGGGGCAATGGGCAGTCGTGGGGTGACAGGCACAGGGCATGTAGGGGCGGGGGGCACGGTGAGGGGTGGGGGGGCGGCAGTGGGCAGAGAGAGGACGGCTTGGGGCTGGGGCGGCACCGAGGGAGGCGTCGGGCCAGCGGGGGTGAAGGGGGCGGGGGGAGGGGTCGCAGCTAGGGACAGGCTGGATGTATTTGCACTTGAATGAGAGACAGCATGGGCGATTAGGAGAGTCGGAGCAGAGCAGGGGGAGGGGGGGTGCGCGGGCAAGGGTGCCTGTGTTGGGGGGGGGATAGGAGCGGGGAAGGGAGACGCCGGTACCGCGGGGGGAGGAGATGGCGGCGCGAGAGCGGGGGTCGGGAGGGGGGGTGCAACGGAGAGGGAATGCGACAGGCGGGACAGGGCTGGGGGGGAAGCGGCGTTCGCAGAGACAGCGTGAACGGGTGCAAGGAGGGCAGGGACAGGGGCCGCTGGAGGGGGGGAAGTCATTGCGGGGAGAGGAGAAGGGGGCACAGCGAGGAAAAGTGCCGCGGCAGCCGGGGTCGGGCGGGGGGCTGCGGGGATCGGGGCGGAGGGAGCGTGCACGTGGACCGGAGGGACGGCAGGGCTCGGGGCTGCGGGGGGGGCTGCGGCCACGTGGCAGGGGGGCTGGGAGGGCACCGCAGCTGCCACGTGCTCTGGAGAGTGGCGGGGGGGAGGGGACGGGGCAGCAAGCCCTGGGGAAACAGAGGGAATGGACTCTGTGCACTGCGAAAGTACAGAAAAGAGCTGGACTAAGGCTCTACACGTGGGCAGATGTTCTCCAACAGCGAAATTTCGATAGGAAATCTCATTAAAAAGCTTATTTCCCACTGATTCACAAAAGTGACTCGTAAAAACAGTTGATCGATCAGCATTAGGAAAATTATTCAGAGTCCACGTTAAAAGACCCTTTAACTCCTGCTTGGGCAGAGAGATTGAATGAGCTTTTAGCAAATGCTTTAGCTGCTTGTAAAAATCTATATCTGAGGCAGAAAAACCCTGACCCATTTTTACAAAAGGTTTATACTTACCAGAAGTCAGTCGAGGAGGGAGGGAGAGAGAGAGAGACGTCCCAAAACAACTCCAACAAACGGTGCTGGCCAGGCACCACGTGTCCTCTCAGGGACACCAACAGATCCCTCGTCGTCGGGGATCCTTACAGGAGTTTTTCCACAAGCTCCGAAGCAGCTGCTACTTTGTAACAGCCTTGCGGGGCTCACCAACTGCTGTAGGTGCCTGAAAGCTTCGGCTGAATGTTGCTTTCAGCAACGACTCACCGGCTTCTGGCACCACCGCAGTCTGCGAATATTTTAAGAGCTCCAGGCAGAGCTTTTCCTTAGCTTGCCTGTGCTCGCCCGTTTCAGGGAAACCCACAGCTGTGCTTAAGGGTCCCTGGGGCTAAAAATATTTAAGCGCTTCAAGTCCTGGTGCTCTCAGCACTGGACATGCGCTCGGGAGTCTCTCGAGGTAAGGAAACAGTTTTCAGATTACCATAGACTAGGATGAGTCAGGCTGCTCCGGCGGTTTCCACGTTGGGCGCCAGATATTAGAAAAGACGCTTGTAGCCCGGCGAGAGAGATGACCTGAAGATCAGGATCCTCTAGAACACGTGGTTTATTGGTCGTGGGAATGCAGCCTGACTAGGGAAGGGGTCCAGGGATCCAGTGCAAAGTCCAAGAGGGTCCGATGGAAGGCAGGCAAAGAGAGAGCGAACTCCCTGTTACATTCCATTTTAACCCCTTCTATCGTGAATATGCTAATGAACATTAACCAATCATCTCTAGATACAAAACCTACAGAATCTACATACAGCCTATGGGAGCTACAACATTATAATACTACTCTACATACCAAAACCTGTGAAACCCACCTTATCTCTGATACCTGAGAAGGCGCAGCCTTTCATTCATCCTTTTGTCTTGTCAGGGGTGTCACTGACCCACCCAGCCAAGGCCTTTCAGCTGCTTAATCACCTTCTTCCTGTCCATGCTTAAAGCTCAAACTTTGCTTTTAATTCTATCCCTCTTGTGGGTTTCATAGTTTTAGAATCTTTTACTATTAAATTATCTCTGCAGGGCCTAGCTACTTCATCCTCCCCAACATAACAGGAATGTGTATTTCTTAGAAACTTAAAAATCTTTCTCCATTACTGTAGTGGGAAACTTTCCTAATGAACTGCAGCAGACCAGAGGGAAATCAAGGCACAGCCATGGTTTGTCAGGACTTGCATGATCCTAATGAGCCCCATGGTGCATTCGGTGCTGAGCCCTCAGGGCCTGAGAGGAGATTGCACAAACCTTTCCAGGAGTCCAAGTCAGAAGCAAAACCCAAAGTGTCTTAAGGCATTCATGGGTTGCACTGAGGTCCATCCCGAACACAGGCTCCTCATGGAGTCGTTGGAGGAGAGAACTGGAGGCCAGGATTGCACAAAAACCTCTCAGAGACTTAGTGTGGGAAGGAAATTCCAAAGCACCTTAAAAACTTTGAGTATCTCAAAGCATTAACGAGCCCCACTGAGTGTCAGTGCAAAGCTCTCAAGGGACTCATTAAAGCAGATAATTGGAGGCCAGGATTGCACAAAAACTTCTCAGAGACTCAGTGCCAAGAAAAAAAGTACTTTAGGAAACTTTGAGTACCTTAAAGTATTAATGAGCCCCACTGAGTGTTTTTACGGACTAACAAACCCAAGGGACTTGTTAAAGTAGATAATTGGGGCCAGGATTGCACAATCTTTCTCACAGAATCAGATTTAAAAGGGAAACACCAAGTACCTTCAAATAACTGAAGTACCTTGAAGCATTAATGAGCCCCACTGAGTGTTGTTACTGAAAAAGCCTCTCAAGGGACTAATTAAAGCAGATAATTGGAGGGCATTATTGCAGAAACTTCTCAGAAACTCCAAGGCAAAGGCCAAACCCAAAGTCCTTTGGAGAACCTGCAGTGTCTGGGAGCATTCAGGAGCCCCCCCCAGGGCCATTCCTGACCAAAGCTCCCCAGGGACTCTTTCCAGCAGATCCTTGAGGCCACTGGGCTGTCAGGGGGATGCTGAGGGCAGGACAAGGGGCTGAGAGTGCCCAGCCTTGCTGGGGCTGTGCCAGAAGGCCCCAGGACCTCAGGACAAGGTGTCTCCTGACAGCCCTTGGTGGCACAGACCCTGCTGTGCCCCAGGGCACCAAGACTTGGCTTCTCTTTGTCCCCTCCTGGAATCACTGCCTGCAGTTCTCTGCTCTGCCTGGGGACTGTGGACACTTTCTCTGTTGTTTCCCTCACTGGGACCCATTAAAACTTGCAGAAACTTTGGAGTTGGATTTTGACTTGGAGTTCTAGAGAGGTTTCGTCATCTCCCTTTTAGGGACTGATGTTCAGGGCCTCAGCACAAGCTCCAAGAGGGTCATTAAAGTCCTTGTGCTGTGTCTGTGCTGCTCAGCTGGGCTGGGCCAGGCAGAGAGGCAGCTCCTGGCAACCAAGAGGAACCTTAAAACCACATTTCTCTTGCTGAGCAGCTTTTCTCTCAGCCCAGCAGGGCTGGGGCACTGCCTGCAGCCACCCCGGGCACAGCACACAGGCACAGAGGGGTTCAGCTCAGCCTGGGCTGGCAGCACAGAGCAGAGCTCACTCAGGGCTCACTGGAGGAGAAACCCTCACAGCGTTGGGAACAGTCACTCTCTGGCTGGGGGAAGATAAGCTGCAGTTCCTGCAGGGATCTCCTGAAGCTGCCACATCCCACAGCTCTGGAGGACATTTGCCAAAAGAAGGTGAGCCTGGGATTGCTGTAAAGATCAGGAGCTTTCCTGAGAGTGTTTTCAATTTCCTGCTTGGAGCAGTGTAGGAGAGTTGGGGTGATGACAAAAAAATTTTTGCATTTTATGCATTTTTCATATATTCATAGCTCTGTTAACTACTATTATGTAGTTATAAAACTATAATCTTTAATTTACTCTATTCAACTGCTATTGCATATACTTATTATAGTGTACATATACTTATATACTCTAGTATATATACATATACATATATGTACATATGCTTATATACTATAGTATATATTGTATAGTATACATATATATACTTATATACTTATAGTATACACTTACTTAAGTATAATTCTTAATTAATTCTACCATGTTTCCACCCTTTCTATTAAGTTTTAGAAAAATATACTGACCTTCTAATTACATTCCTGAACTACTGTGTACTCCTATTATCAGGAAGATTCCACAAAAAGAACATTTTGGTTTTTCAACCAGACTGTGAGCAGTCATAAAAAAGTGGAGCAAAGAAGCCCTTGGACCAACTCCAGTGGGTTGATCCAGAGATGTGTAACAGGGGCAACTGAATCTCCTATTGGATGTTCCTGTTAAATATCCTAATTAATCAACCTTAATAAATTGTTGAAATCAGGGGCTGGGTGTGCCCCATCCCCACTGGGACACCTGGAAGCTTCCAATAAAGGTCTGGTTTTTACTTTTCTGTTCTAATGCTGTTACAAGGGTTTGGGGTTTTTTTGGGTTTTTTTGTTTTTTTCTGTTTTCATTATAGGCAACAGGAGGATGAGAGCAGCAGAACAGGAATTGCAATCACAGAATCACAGAACATTCTTAGTTGAATGGGACACTCAGGATCATCAAAGGAATGTTTGAACATTTACAGAGACTCCAGCACTGTAACTTTGGGTGGTCAGTCTCTCTGCTGGGAGGCTCCTAAAGGGCCTTCAGCCCCTCCTCAACCCTGGACAGCAGAAGCAGCAGCAGCATCACCTTAGCAGGGCCCAGCAGGGCTCTCCTGAGCTGCCCTTGCCCAGCTGCAGACAGAGCCTGCCCCAGCCAGGGCCCTGCAGACAGGCAGGTTTCTGTAGGGCCGGGCCCAGGGCACAGAGGCTGGGATGGGCTCTGTCAGCGCTGGCAGGGACAAGGCTCCTCTCAGCAGGGAAATATCCAGGCCCAGGGAGATGCTGAGGGAAGGAGAGGGGGCTGAAGAGAGCAGTGCTGGGGGCAGGAGGGCCCTGTGGGTGTGTGGGAGGTGCTGTGCACAGCTGGGCACGGGAACACTGTCCTGAGTGCCCGGCTGTCTCTGCCCTGCCCTCCCAGGCACAGCCCCACCACATCTTCTCTTGGTTCTGCACTGCCCTGAGATTGTCCCTGTCATCTGGTGCTCTCAGGGAGGCTCTGGCATTGGCAGCAGCTGAGTCAGGCACTGCCCTTGGCATTGCTGCCAGGCAGCAGTGGCCATGGCCATGGGGTGTCCAAGCTTCCCTGGGACCTGTGGGGCTCTGGGCAAAGCAGTCCATGGGAAAGGGGAATGGGCTGAGCCCCCTCCCTGAGATCCCATCATGGGCACACTCAGGGATCTCCTTGCTGTGTCCTTGCAAGCTCTGAGCTGCCCTCCTGGCTGCAAATCTGTGCCAGAGCCCCTGGGAGTTCCCTGAATGTGCCCCGGGGAAGTGCAGAGATGCCAGAGCTGAGGAAGTGCTGCTGGGTTTGCCCAGGGAGCCGTGAGTGTCCTTGGCAGAAGGGGGTGCTGAGACCTTGCCCAGAGCCCTTTGGAGAGGGGGAGACATTCAGGGATCCCTCTGCTCTGGGCAGGGTCTGGTTTATCCCAGGGTGACCGGGAGTGTGACTGTGCTCTGACTGCAGCCAAAGCTGCAAACCCAGGGCAGGTGGGAACAAGCCCATCCAGCGCCTCACCTTGCCCAAGGCACAGGGAATTCTTTGCCTCTCACATCTCTCCATGGCAAACTCTGATTGCAGCAGAAATGCTGGGGATTTCTGACCTCAGAACATCAGGAATGGTTGTGGGAAGGAAAGAAGCCTAAAACCAACTCCTGTCATTTGTTTTTTTTAGACTAGGGTTTGGAGGTGCTACTGAGACTTTCTGCATTAGGAGTGATTCCCCTGACAAATCGTGAATATCCAGCCTTGTCCCTCTGCCACATGGCCACAAACCCAGGGCAGCAGGGCAGGGATGGCTCCTGGAGAGCCCCCACACACAGACCTGGCTGCTCCTGGCACACTCAGACAACACAACTGGAGCTCAGGAAGGGACCTGGGTGAAAGTTTTCCCAGAGCAGGAACAAGGGTGGGGGAGTCACAGCAGGACAGTCTACAGGGAATGGCCCCGGTTTGGCTCAAAGCAGCCTCTGCTACCTTGTCCCGTCCTTTCTCCATGACCAGGTGCCCATGTGCAGCCAGAGCAAATGTCCAACAGCAGTTCCATCAGCCACTTCCTCCTGCTGGCATTGGCAGACAGGCGGCAGCTGCAGCTCCTGCACTTCTGCCTCTTCCTGGGCATCTCCCTGGCTGCCCTCCTGGGCAACGGCCTGATCATCAGCGCCGTAGCCTGCGGCCACCACCTGCACAGCCCCATGTTCTTCTTCCTGCTCAACCTGGCCCTCACCGACCTGGGCTCCATCCTCACCACTGTCCCCAAAGCCATGCACAATTCCCTCTGGGACACCAGGAACATCTCCTACACAGGATGTGCTGCACAGGCCTTTTTCTTTCTGTTCTTCATTGCAGCAGAGTACTATCTCCTGACCATCATGTGCTACGACCGCTACGTGTCCATCTGCAAACCCCTGCACTACGGGACCCTCCTGGGCAGCAGAGCTTGTGCCCACATGGCAGCAGCTGCCTGGGCCAGTGGCTTTCTTACTGCTCTGCTATTCACAGCCAATACATTTTCCCTGCCCCTGTGCCATGGCAATGCCCTGGACCAGTTCTTCTGTGAAATCCCACACATCCTCAAGCTCTCCTGCTCACTGTCCTACTTCAGGGAATTTGGAGTTATTGTGTTAAGTGCATTTTTTTCATTGTGTTTTTTTGTGTTCATAGTTTTCTCCTATGTGCAGATCTTCAGGGCTGTGCTGAGGATCCCCTCGGAGAAGGGACGGCACAAAGCCTTTTCCACCTGCCTCCCTCACCTGGCTGTGCTCTCCCTGTTCATCAGCACTGGCATTTTTGCCTACCTGAAGCCACCCTCCCTGTCCTCCCCATCCCTGGATCTGGCCCTGTCAGTTCTGTACTCGGTGGTGCCTCCAGCCCTGAACCCCCTCATCTACAGCCTGAGGAACCAGGAGCTCAAGTCTGCAGTGTGGGCACTGATCACTGGACAATTTCAGAAACATTAAACTGCTGACCAGTTTCTGTAAATCATTTGTAATAAAAGTCATCTTTGATAGCACTTGTAGGTTTGGTTTTCGAGGATTTTTCTCCTGTGATTTGGTTTCTCAACACTGTCCAAAAATAAAGACCATTGTTTGTGCCATTTCTCATTTTGATTCTCTCCACCTTCACTTTTCCCACACTGTGTCAATGGGGAGCTCTGCGCTTTGTGGCTTTAAAGGAAATAAAGGATCTCCCAGAAAAGTTTTCACTGGAGATCCCCCTTTTGTTCCCTTCTCTGTAGCTGCAGCAGCAATGTCTGTGTGCAGAGCTGAGCACAGGGCAGGGCTGGCACAACAGCTCTGCTCCTGCTGGCCACACCATTCCTGATCCAGGCCAGCTGACATTGGCCTTCTTGGCCACCTGGGCACACTGCTGCCTCATGTCCAGCCTGCTGTCCAGCAGTCCCTGCAGGTCCCTTTCTGCCTGGCTGCTGTCCAGCCACTCTGTCCCCAGCCTGTAGCACTGCAGGGGTTGTTGTGGCCAAAGTGCAGGACCTGGCTCTTGGTCTTGTTCAACCTGACATTGTTGGATTTGGGCCCTGGATCCAGCCTGTCCAGGGCCCTGTGCAGAGCCCTCCTGCCCTCCAGCAGATCCACACTCACACCTGCAGGAGAGATGGCCAAGGGCTGGGCAGGGCTGGCAGGGCCACAGGCACCCAGGCCTTTGTCCCCTGGGCTCTGCCAGCGCCTCTGCAGGCCCCACAGAAGGAACTTTCCTTGCAGGAAAGCCTGCACTTGGCTTCTGCCTGGCCCCTCCCTCAGCAGCCTGGCAGGCCTTGCAGCTTTAGGACATTTGTCCTTGCTGCCCCTGCCATCCCCCTGCCCCACCAACAGCCCCCAGCCAGCCGCGAGGGACAGGCCCTGCTGTGCCAGGCCTGGGCTCAGGCCTTGGCCTTTCTGCTCCCTCCAGCCAGCCCAGGCCTTGCTCAGCATTGCAGTCCCTGCTCACAGCCTTGGGCTCCCTGCAATCCTGGCCTCAAGGAGCTGCTCTCACCAGTGCCTGGGCAGCCTTTGGCACTCCCTGCCCTCACTGGGGCCCAGGGATGCTCCAAGGGACTTGGAGTTTTGCTTCAGACTCCTTCAGCAGCTTCTTAAACCTTCTCTCTGTGCTTGGGGGTCCTGGACTCAGCTGCAAATTCACCATGGGTCTCATGAAAATACAGGGCGCCCTCAGCAGCTCCTTACCTTCCTTCAATTGTCTTTGAGCCTTCAAGGCTTGTGCAGCTGACTGGAGTCAGTTTGGTGTTGTAGTAAGGAGGGAGATTTGAAAGTCCATCTCATGATTTTTGGTTTTTTAAACACATGAATATTTTTAAAATTTTTTGTTCATTGAAGAGGTGACAGAAACGATCTCCAAGTGATCTTGATGCTGAAGATTTCTTTAGAAGGTCTGGGCACGGAGAAGAATGAGCCCCTTGCAGGCTGACCCTGTTTGGACAAGCTGCTCCTCACCCCAACCTCACCATGTCTGACATTGCCCACCTGGCACTGACATCCCTGTGCCCTGCAGCACAACCTTGTCCCCTGAGCTCTGCAGCTGCCTGTCCCAGCCCATTGCACCATGTCCCACCTGCTCTCCTCAGGCCTCTGCCTGCACACAGGCCCAGGAGAAGTTTTCCTCTTGGTGAGGAAAGAATGGAAAAGCCTGAGCAGGTTTCCTAAACAACAAAGCCCACTCAGGAACCACAAGCCCAGGACAGGCTGCCTGGAATGATGTCACCTTTCGACAAGGGACAGTGTCACCAGAAATTGTCTCCGGAAGCAGAATCCTCTGAGTCTCTCAGCTGAATTCTCTGTCCCTGTCCTGGATCTCTGTTGCAGATGGAAGCTGCTGGTGCCATCCTCAGCTTGAACCCTTCTTTGGAATGCTGACAGAGGTTCCCAGGTGTGTAAAGTAAGAATTGCTCAATGTTGATGCAAAGCTTTTGTGTTCCTCCTGGAACCAAGGAGACTCTTGAGACACTGGAAGGCCTTGTTTCACCAAGGGTCCATTGTGACACAGCAGAGGGCTCATGGAATCAAGGAGACAATTGTGACAGTAGGGAGCCTCCTAGAAACAAGTCTCTGTTGTGGCAGTCATGGAATCAAAGAGACATTTTTGTGACACAGCCAGGCCATGTGGAACCAATGGTCCATTGTTACACTGCAGAGTCAAGAAGAACATGGTGACACCACAGAACCTCATGGAACCAAGGGTCCTTTGTGGCATAGCAGGGCCTCGTTGGAACCCAGGGGACCATTGTGACAGAGCAGGGCCTCGTGGAACCAAGGGTGCATTGAGGCACAGCAGGGCCTTGCTGGAACCAAAGAAACCCCTGCTAAAAGCAGGGTAACTCCTAGAACCAAGGAGTCCATTGGAACAGCATAAAACCTATGGAACCAAGGGGCCATTGGGACAAAGCAGGGCCTCATGGAACTAAGGGGACATTCTGACCCATTGGGACTGCATGGAATGATTTCCCCATTATGACAAGGCAGATCCAAGGAGACCACAGAGACACTATGGAACCTCATGGATCCAAGGGGCCATTGTGACACCAAAGAACTTCATGGAATCCAGAGTCCATTGTGACATAGCAAGGCCTCATTGGAAGAAAGGAACCATTGTTGACAGTACAGAAACTCATTGAACCAAGGGGCTGTGGTGACACAGCAGGGACACATGGAACCAAGGAAACCAGTGACATTTAAGAACCTCATGGAACCAAAGGTTCATTAGGACACTGCAGAAACAAGGAGACCATTGCTGACACTGTGGAAGCTCAGGGAACCCAGCAGCCATTGTTACACTCCAAAATGTTGTTGAACCCAAGAGACCATTGTCCAACTCCAGAACCTCATGGCACTAAGGCTTCACTGTGACACAGCAGGGTTCCATGAAACCAATTTTCCATTGTGACAATGCAGATCCAAGGAGACCATGGTGACACTAGGAAAGCTCATGGAACCAAGAGGCCACTGTGACACAGCAAGGCCTGGTGGAACCAAGGAGACCATTGTGGCATCATGGAATCTCATGGAACCAAGGGTCCATTGTTCCAGTCCAGAACCAAGGAGACCATTTTGATAGTACAGGACCTCATGGAATCAAGGGTCAGTTGTTAAACAGTTGGGCTTCATGGATGCTAGAAGCCATTGTGACACAGCAGGACCACATGGAACCAATGGTCCATAATGATACTTTGGATCCAAGGAGACCATGCCAATACTAGGGAATGTGATAAATGAGTATGATTTCGTGCTAATGAAAATTTAACTGTATCAATATTTTTGAAAAAGACAAATGATATATGATTAGTGTCACAAAAGCGATGTTTGCAGATGTTAATGAAAGAAAAATAGGATACAGGATGTAATTTCTGATAAGTAATATCCCAAAACGGAATAGGCCTTGAGATAATTGGAAGCTTGGCCTTGAAATGGGATGGTTCCAGGTACAGAATTTAAGTTGTGTTTTTATTTAAGGCTTATTTTTGAAATATGATGTTGGCTAACATAACACAAGGCTTGAGGTCTATGCACAACCTGTAAGGTTACCCAGAGGACAATGAGGTATACTGCTGCCATCATCCAAAAGACCACCAAAAGAAGACAGAAGAGCCCCAAAAAACAAGTGAAGCATGCACCATGAAGTACAGTGACGTAGATTTTTAGAATGGGAAATAGGAGGAAACTGACAGGAAACATTGATGAATATGTATTAGCAGATAGTATATAAATGTAGTCTGAATTGCTCTGTTTTGTACCTGAGGTGGGGTGAGAAGCCCTCCCTGTACCCCAGTCAGTTTTCCTTCTGCCTTATCAGAACCTTAACCAGATTAAATTATTATTGCCGAAGTTTTTTATATGTTTAATTTTATATTAAATTTCTATTAAAAATGTTGCTAAATTTAAATTTGTTGTTTATTTTATTTGTATTTATAACAGGTGTCTGCTTTGTTCCAGGGCTGTCAGATGGCCTTGGGGCTGACCTGGATCCTCCTGGGGAAGTTCCCTGAGGCTCAGAGCACTCAGTGCCCAGACTCCTTTCCCTGTGTCCGCTGTGTCCCCTGGGGCTGCAGAGCTCTCCTGGCTCTCAGCAGACATTCAGTCCTTGATCTCGGGCTGACCCCACCCTGGCCAGGCCTGGATGTGCCAGGGGCTGGATGAGGGAAATGGTGGGGTGGGGATGGGGACAAAGTGTGATTGATTGTCAGCCATGAAGGGTCTGGATGTTCATATCTATTCAGAGCACCATAGGAGGTGCTGGGGGTCAATATCAACTGGAGATTGCTGATATCAATCTATAAAGAGGAAAACAAAACTAAAGAGGACAAAAAAAATTAAAAACAAACACCCCTACATTTTGAAAAAATATAGTATATTTTCTTTGAATACACTTTTGAAATCTGCAGAATTAACCACAGAAAAACTGAAGACTTAAATTATTCCCAGGGGCTTCTCTTGTTAGAGTGCTTTGGAATTTTAATGAGCCTTTGGCACTGAATTCCTGAACTGAAGAGCTGAAGACTGAACAAGCCTCTGGAGAGATAAAATTCATCAGGGAATCTCCAAGTTGCTGAGGATCCATCCTCAGCAGAGCAGATTGAAGAGATTCCAGGGGTTTCCAGCTGCTCAAGAGCTGTGAGCTCACGTGCAGGCACAGGGGCTCCAGGGTGGCATCTGAGGGGTCTCTGGGCTCCTGAAGATCTCTTTGGTCACACTCAGTCACAGGGGCTCTGTGGTGACATCCCAGGGGGGCTTAATCTTCCTAAAGGTCATGAGGTGACAGTCCCAGGGCTGCAGAGTGACAGCAGAGATGTCTGTACCCTGGCAATGAGCCAATTTGTCCCAGGCAGTGGCAGGAGTCCAGTGGTGACATCCCTGTGCTCCTAAAGAACAGTGAGGTCACCGACACTGCCAGGGGCTCCATGGGGACATCCCAGGAGTGTCCAGGCTGCCAAAGAGCTGGGATGTCAGAGATACTCACAGGGGCTCCTGTAATGGGCAGAGCGGCAGCTTCAGGCAAAGTTTATTAGAGAAGCTCCTGTTGGGTCACAAGGATCACAAAGGACCCAAACCAGGACCCCCAGGCTTTCTAAACTCCTTCTGGGAGAGGATCCTGGCAGTGCCTGGATCCAATCCCAGCCCCAGACTTTCTCAAGGATTTATGCCTAAAGGATTATACAGGTGGAATTGAAACTTTGTACAACTTTGTCCCACAACAGTAAGGATGGCAAAGCAGAAGTATTTATGTACATAGAGATATGACTGATTATGATCATGATTAGACAAAAAGGTCAGAATCAGAATGATTTACTCCACAGTATAGCAGCTGTAACATGTATTTGAAGACAATGCTGTAGGAAGAAAATTTTGAAGCAATTGTATTAAAGTAAGAGCAGTTATTAACCAGAGATGGGTGTCACTCCCCCAGACCAATGACCGTGGACAAATCTCTTGAGCTCAGCCTCAGGCAGTGACCTGGAGGGGTGTCCCCACTCCAGGGAGAAATCTCCACATCCCCCCAAGAAGGGAAATGTCAGGAGATGCTGCAGTTAAAATTTGGGATGGGGCTTTTCTAGTCTGAAGTGCTGCCCTGTCAGTCAGATGTGCCCAGGCTGGGCCAGCTCAGCAGCTCTGCAGAAGCTCTCAGTGGTGTCACTGGGTTGTTGCTTTCTCTGGGGATTTGAGTAGCTCTGCCACAGCTTCAGCTCCCTCTGAGCATGTGGGACTTTTGGATGGAGGAGTCAGGCTGCTTTCAGCATTCTTCACCCCCAAAGCAGCATGATCCCCTTCTTCATTTCCCACTGGGGGCTTTACTAACAGAAGCTGGAAGTTGATTTTCTCCCCGTGGCCCAGGGCCAGCCCTGAGCTAGGGGCAGGACCTTTCCCTGGAGCTCTGCGGGCGCTGGCTCGGTTCGGCCGCAGCCCAGCAGACGGAGCTCAGAGCTCCCCGGGGGCTGCGGCTCCTCCCGAGGGGCAGCGCTGGGGCAGCTCCCACCTCTGCCCCGGGGCAGCAGCAGGGACAGCAGCCGAGGGAAGGGCTGGGGCTGGGCCAGGCCAGGCCTGGGCTGCACAGCAGCAAAAGCTTCTTCCCCCACAGGGGGCTTAGACACTGCCCAGGCTCCCCAGGGAATGGGCACAGCCCTGAGGCTGCTGCAGCTCCAGGAGCCTTTGGACACCGCTCCCAGGGATGCCCAGGCTGGGATTGTTGGGCTGTCTGTGCAGGGCCGGGCCTTGGACTCCATGATCCCGGTGGGTCCCTCCCAGCTCAGCCCATTCTGCAATTCTCACCCTTTGGCTCAGCCTTTCTGTCCCCAGCAGGAGCTGGCAGAGCTGCTGGGCTGGGGCAGGAGCAGGGCAGCCCCAGCGTTCCCCTCTCTGTGACACCACAGCAGTGACAGCCCCAACATTCCATGCCTGGAGATGCTCCAAGGGAAGTGTCCAGAGCCGTGTCCAGTCAACAGAACTGCCCGGCCACTGACCCTGAGTGACCATGGCCCTGCCAGCTCGGAGGCACCGCTGGGGCAGCTGCACCTCAGCCCTGTGATAAATGAATGATTTTGTGCTAACTGAATCGTAACTATATCAATATTTTAGAAAAAGACAAATGATATATGATTAGTGTCAGAAAACTGATGTTTGCAGATGTTTATGAAAAAATGGGATACAGGATGTAATTTGATATAAGTAAAATCCCAAAACTGAATAGGTCTTAGGATAATTGGAAGATGGGCCTTGAAATGGACAATTGGGATGGTTCCAGGTACGGAATCTAAGTTGTGTTTTTATTTAAGGCTTATTTTTGGAATATGATGTTTGCTACCATATCACAAGGCTTGGGGTGCATGCACATCCTTTTAGGTTATCCAGAGGACAGCGAGGAAGCCTGTAAGCCTTCATCCAAAAGACCACCCTAAAAAGACAGAAGAGCCGCTAGCAACAAGTGAAGCATGCACCATGAAATACAGTGACATAGATTAACCACAGAAGAATTAAAGACTGGAAATTAAATTATTTTTAGGGGCTTGTCTAGTTAGAGTGCTTTGGAATGGTAATGAGCCTTTGGCACTGAATTCCTGAACTGAAGAGCTGAAGACTGAACAAGCCTCCTGAGAGCTAAAAGTCATCAGGGAACCTCCAAGTTGCTGAGAATCCATCCTCAGCAGAGCAGATTGAAGAGATTCCAGGGGTTTCCAGCTGCTCAAGAGCTGTGAGCTGACGTGCAGGCACAGGGGCTCCATGGTGGCATCTGAGGGGTCTCTGGGCTCCTGAAGATCTCTTTGGTCACACTCAGTCCCAGGGGCTCTGTGGTGACATCCCAGGGCTCCTTAATATTCCTAAGGGTCATGAGGTGACAGACAGTCCCAGGGCTGCAGAGTGACAACAGAGGTGTCTGTACCCTGCCAAGGAGCCAATTTGTCCCAGGCAGTGTCAGGAGTCCAGTGGTGACATCCCTGTGCTCCTAAAGAGCAGCGAGGTCAGCAACACTCCCAGGGGCTCCATGGGGACATCCCAGGAGTGTCCAGGCTGCCAAAGAGCTGGGATGTCACAGACACTCACAGGGGCTCCATGGAGACATCCCAGGAGTGTCCAGGCTGCCAAAGAGCTGGGATGTCACAGACACTCACAGGGGTTCCTGTCATGGGCACAGTGGCAGCTTCAGGCAAAGTTGATTAGAGAAGCTCCTGTTGGGTCACGAGGTTCACAAAGAACCCAAATCAGGGCCCCCAGGCTTTCTAAACTCCTTCTGGGAGAGGATCCTGGCAGTGTCTGGATCTAGTCCCAACCCCAGATTTTCTCAAGGATTTATGCCTAAAGGATTTTACAGGTGGACTTGAACCTCTGTACAACTTTATCCCTCAACAGTAAGGATGGCAAATCAGAAGTATTTATGTACATATAGATATGACTGATTATGATCATGATTAGACAAAAAGGTCTTAATCAGAATGATTTACTCCACAGTATAGCAGCTGTAACATCTATTTAAAGATTGTTCCCTAGGAAGCTGTCCTGGGTTGTGGAGCCAGGTTTTGTGTATTCTATTTCCATTTGTTTGGGCGCCTGATGTCCCATCTTGATAGGGCCATTGCCACCTTCCCCAGCCTGTGCGGTGCATCTGCATTGCTATACATCTCATGTCCTGGAGGGGGGGAGGGTGGGGGGAGGGGAGGCAGCCGGGAGGGAAGGCTCAGACCGTGCCGCTGCTGCCCTGCTGCAGGAGCTGGGTGCTCTGTGTTTTTCGCCCCTGCTGTGGTGGCAAGAACTTCTTCGCCTCCTGTGCTCGCCATCCTGCTTCCCTCCTCACCACCCCGGAACCTGCTTCTTCACAGAATCATCTCTGCTCCAACAGAATCACGTCTGCCACTTCAGAAGGACTTTACTTTTGGACTGCTTTCAACATCCTGAATCACAGGGTCAGATTGAGGCTCTGACTCTGTCAGGGTTTTCTTCCAAAATTGTTGTTTATTTGTTTATTTGTTTGTTTGGTTGGGTGGTCTTGTTTCCTATCCCATTTGTATTGTTAATATTTCCTAGTAAAGAACTGTTATTCCTATTCCCAACATCTTTGCCTGAGAGCCCTTGATTGCAAAATTATAATTCGTCGGGGTGTGAGGGGTTGGCATTCTCCATTCTAGGAGAACCCCAGTTTCCCTGGCAGATACCTGTCTTTCTAAACCAGGACAATGCGGGAGCTCAGCCTGAAGCTTCCGGTCCCCGTCTGCACTTCCAGAAAGTTCCGGGCCCCATCTGAGGCCACGCCCTTCCAGGTGAGCTGGGCAGGCCGGGGGAAGAAGCCGGAAGCCAGGCAGCCGAAGGTCACCTGATCCTCGCATTCCCGGCAGGAAACCAGCGGGAAGAGGCGGGGGGCGTGGGCGGGTTCTGGGGGGAGAGGGAGCTAATTAGCATAAGGGAGGCCATGCCCACACCTAAATTTTTAAGAAAACCCAAAAAACCCCAAAAAATCGTAAAATTTCCCCAGAAGTCAATCCAAAATGGCTGCCAACCCCCTCACGGAAAAATGGCAGGAAAACGCTGAGGGAATGGGCGTGGCCTCAAGGGAAAACCCCCTAATTAGCATAAGAGGCCACACCCACCCCCGAAATTGACCAAAAAAACCCAAAATGACCCAAAACCCACAAAAACCTCAAAAACAAATCCGGGAAATGGCAGCCCCGCCCCGTCTGGGAGTGATGTCATCAATGACGTCATCAGGTCACACCCCCACTCCCTCCATCCTCTGAGGCAGCCCCAGGTGAGGTTTGGGCTGAATTTGGGCGATTTTCTCGATTTTTGGGGTGAGGTTGGAACTTCGGGGTCGGTTTTGGGGTGAATTTGGGCGATTTTGGGGCCCAAACTTGGTTTTAACAAACCCTCACCTGCCTGGGATCACCTGAGTAGATTTGGGGCAAAAATCTCGAATTTGGGGAGATTTTGGGCAATTTTTGGGTGATTTTGGAGTTTGAGACTTAATTTTGGGCTGAATTGGGGTGATTTTAGGACCCAAACTCGGTTTTAACAAAGCCTCACCTTCCTGGGATCACCTCAGAGGATTTCAGGTAAAATTCATGATTCTTTGGGGTGAATTTGTGCAGTTTTGGGCAATTTTGGGGTTTTTTAAAGTTTAATTTTGGCGTTTTAGACTCAGTTTTGGGGTGAATTTGGGGGATTTTGGGGCTTAAACTCTGTTTTGACAAAGCCTCACCTGCCTGGGCTCACCTGGGAAGATTTCAGTTAAAATTCTAAATTTTGGGGTAATTTTGGGCAGTTTTGGGCAATTTTGGGGTGATTTTGGGGCATCTTTGGAGTTTGAGACTCAATTTTGGGATGAATTTGGGGGGTTTTGGGGCTCAAACTCGATTTTTGCGAAGCCTCGACTGCCTGTGATCACCTGAGAGGATTTCAGGTAAAAATCTTGGTTTTTTGGGGTGAGTTTTGCCAATTTTTGGGCAATTTAGGTTTTTTTTTATTTTATTTTGGAGTTTGAGACTCAATTTTGGGGTGAATTTGGGGGATTTTGGGGCTTAAACTTGGTTTTAGCAAAGCCTCACCTGGTCGGAATCATCTGAGAGGACTTGGGGTAGAATTCTCAAATTTTGGGTAATTTTGGTCATTTTTTGGCATTTTTGGAGTTTTAAGCTCAATTTTGGGGTGAATTTGGGGGATTTGGGGGCTCAAACTCGATTTTAACAAAGCCTCACCTGGTTTAGATCACTTAAGAGGATTTGAGGCAAATTTTGTGAGTTTTGGGCAAATTTTTGGCAAATTTGGGTGATTTTGAGCAATTTTGTAGTTTGAGACTCAATTTTGGGGTGAATTTGGGGGATTTTGAGGCTCCAACTCTGTTTTAACAA
This sequence comes from Phylloscopus collybita, assembly GCA_027886175.1. Classification (NCBI taxonomy): domain Eukaryota; kingdom Metazoa; phylum Chordata; class Aves; order Passeriformes; family Phylloscopidae; genus Phylloscopus; species Phylloscopus collybita. The sequence continues at coordinate 1,411,028 of JAJNNQ010000120.1, forward strand.
GGCCTCACCTGCCTGGGATCACCTGAGTGAATTTCAGGTAAAATTCCTGAATTTTTGGGGTGAATTTGGGCGATTTTGAGCAATTTTGGGTGATTTTGGTGGGTTTTTTTGTTCTGGTCTCATTTTTGGGGTGAATTTGGGGAATTTTGGGTTAAACTTGGTCTCAGCCAAGCCCGGCCTGGCTTTGGGGGATTCCCAGGAGCTCCCAGCTCCATTTTGGGCTGAAAATTCCCAGATTCGGGGGTGGCTCGGGCAGGGCTCCCAAACCTTCCCGGCATTCCCAGTTCAGACCAGTTCAGACCAGTCCAGAGCAGATTCCAGCCCCAGCACTCCCGGTTTAGACCAGTTCAGACCAGTTTAGACCAGTTCAGACTGGTCCGGACTGGTTTACACCAGTCCCAGCTCCAGAATTCCCAGTCCGGATCAGTTCAGACCAGTTTGGACCAATTCGGACCAGTTCAGACCAGTTTGGACTAGTTTAGACCAGTCCCAGCTCCAGCACTCCCAGTCCAAACCAGTCCAAACCAGTTTAGACTGGTCCAGACCAGTTTGGACCTGTCCCAGTTCCAGCACTCCCAGTTCAGACCAGTTCAGACCAGTTTAGACCAGTCCAGTCCGGTCTGGACCAGTCCCAGCCCCAGCATTCCCAGTTCAGCCCAGTTCAGCCCAATCTAAACCAGTACAGACCAGTTTAGATCAGTCCCAGCTCCAGCATTCCCAGTCCAAACCAGTTTAGACCAGTCCAGACCCGATCTCAGCCCCAGCACAACCAGTTTGGACCAGTTTGGACCAGTCCCAGCTGCAGAATTCCCAGTTCAGACCAGTTCAGACTGGTCCAAACCAGTTTAGACCAGCCTGGACCGGTCCCAGCCCCAGCATTCCCAGTACAGCCCAGTTCAAACCAATTTGGACCAGTCCCAGCTCCAGCATTCCCAGTTCAGACCAGTTCAGGCCAGGTCAGCCCAGTTCAGCCCAGTTTGAACCAGTTTAGACCAGTCCCAGCTCTAGCACTCCCAGTTCAGACCGGTCCAAACCAGTTTAGACCAGCCTGGATCAGTCCCAGCCCCAGCATTCCCAGTACAGCCCAGTCTGGACCAGTCCAAACCAGTCCAGACCAGTTTAGACCAGTCCCAGCTCCATGCATTCCCAGTTTAGACCAGTTCAGCCCAGTTTAGACCAGTCCAAACCAGTTTAGACCAGTTCAAATCTGATCTCAGTCTCAGCACTCCCAGTCCAGACCAGTCCAGACCAGTTCAGCCCAGTCCAGACCAGTTTAGACCAGTCCAAAGCCCAGTCCAGCCCATCCCAGTTCAGCCCAGTTCAGACAAGTCCAGACCAGTCCAGCCCAGTTTAAACCAGTTCAGACCAGTTCAGACCAGTCTAAACCAGTTCAGACCAGTCCAGACCAGTTTAGGCCAGTCCAAAGCCCAGTCCAGCCCATCCCAGTTCAGCCCAGTTCAGACCAGTCCGGACCAGTTTGGACCAGTCCCAGCTCCAAGCTTTCCCAGTTTAGACCAGTTCAGTCCAGTTTCGACCAGTTTACAGCCAGTCCCAGCCCCAGCGTTCCCAGTCCAGACCAGTCCAGACCAGTCCAAACCACTATAGACCAGTTTAAACCAGTTCAGACCAGTCCAGTCCAATCCCAGCTCTGAGAACCCCCAAATCCCCCAGATTTTCCCCCAAAATCCCCTCAAAATCCCCCAAATTTCCCCAAAACGTCCCCAAACTTCCCTGAAACTTCCCCCAAATTTTCCCAAAAATTCCACCAAATGCCCCCAAATTCCAAAAAATCCAAAAAATGCCCCCCAAATCTCCCAAATTTTCCACAAAACACAAAAAAAATCAAAAATCTTCCAAAAAATTCCTAAAAATTCCTGAAAATTCCCCAGATTCCCCCCAAATTTCACTGAAAATTTAAAAATCCTCGAATTTTCCCAAAATTTTCCCAGAATTTCCCCAAATTCCCCAAAATTACCCCCAAAATACAAAAAATCAAAAAATACCCCCCAAATCCCCCAAAATTTCCCAGAATTTCCCAATTCCCCCAAAATTCAAAAAATGCCCTAAATTTCCCCAAATTTTTCTCAGATTTCCCCCAAAATGCAAAAATTTTAAGAAATTCCTCCAGAATTCACCCAAATCCCCCCAAATTTTCCCCAAATCCACCAAAATTCCCCTAAATCCCTCAACCCCCCCCAAATTCCCCCAATTCCCCAAAATAAAAAAATCCCCTAAATTTTCCCCAAATTTCCCCAAATTTTCCCCAAAATGCAAAAAAATTCAAAAAACTCCCCCAAAATTCCCCCAAATCCTCCAAATTTTTCCCCAAAATCCCCAAAAATTCTCCTAAATTCCCCAAAAATCTTCAAAATTTTCCCCAATTTCTCAAAATTGCCCCAAATCCCCCAAAATGAAAAAAATCCCAAATATTTGCCCAGATTTTCCCCAAATCCCCTGAAATTACCAATATTTTCCCCAAAATACAAAAAATTTCAAAACTTCCCCACAATTTCCCCCAAATTCTCCAATTTCCTCCCAAATCTCCTGAAATTCCCCAAATTCCTCCAAAATACAAAAAAGTCCAAAAAACCCCCCAAAATTCTGAAAAATTTCACCTAAATTCCCCCAAAATTAAAAAAATTCCAAAATTCCCCCAAATTTTCCTCCAAATTCCCCAAAATTTCTTAAATTTCCCAAATTCTTCTCAAATCCTCCTCAAATTCTCCTCAAATTCTCCAAAACATCCCAAAAATGCGTGAAATTTCTCTCCAAATTCCCTCAAATATCCCAAAATTCCCCTAAATTTTCCTCAAAATCTCCCAAATTTCCTAAATCCCCCAAAAGCTCCAAAAATTCCCCCAAATTTCTCTCTAAATGCTCCCAATTTTCTGAAATTCCCCCCAAATTCCCCATCTCTAACATCAAAAAGAAAAGGAGGGTAATCGCAGTGGGTGATTTTATATTGTATTGTATTGTATTGTGTTGTGTTGTATTGTATTACATTATATGAATGTTATTATTATTATATATTATATTAATATTATATAATATTTATTACATTACATTATATTATGTTATACTATATTGTATTATATTATATTATAATTTTATTATATTATACTACATTATATTACATTACATTACATCATATTATAATTCATTAAATTATATTACACTACATTACATTATATTATATTGTATTCCACTATATTCCATTATATCATATTATAATTTATTATATTATAATACATTACATTACATTACACTACATTACATTATTACAGACTAAAATATCACCGATTCATCCCTCTGATCATTATTCCCATTATTTTGATGACGATGACGATGATTATTATTATTAAATATATATTACAATATGATCATTACATTGATTACCCACTGCTGATACTCCAAGCTGGCAGTGATGAGACCTAAAAGAGGAGTGTCAGGGCAATTAAAAGGGACTTTGGGGCACTGGGACAAGTGGTTGTTAGGGCAGGAGCACAGGTGGTCATTTCCTCAGTTTGGTGGGAGAAGATGGCAAAGGGAATAGGAGAACCCACATTATCAACAAGTGGCTCAAGGGTTGGTGTCATCAGCAGAATTTGAAGTTCTTTGATCATGGGGCAACTTTTATGGCACCAGGCTTGCTGGAACTAGATGGACTACATCTCTCTGTTCAGGGCAGAATTTCAGCTCATGAGCTGGCAGAACTCATTGAGAGGGCTTTAAACTGGGTTTGAAGGGAGAAGGGGCTGCAGCTGGGCTGTCTGGGAGCAGGCCCGAGGGTGGTAAGGCCGAGTTAGGGGTGAAATGGTGAACATGCCCAGCTGAGGTGCAGGTACACCAATGCAGGCAGCGTGGGGAACAGACAAGAGCTGCTGGAGGCCATGGTGCAACAGCAAAGCTGTGATGTAGTCACCATCACAGAAACGTGGTGGGGTGACTCACACAGCTGGAGCTGGATGGCTACAAGCTCTTCAGAATAGACAGGAGAGGGAGAAGAGGTGGAGGGGTGGCCCTTTACATTGGGGAGGATTTTGATGCCACAGGTATTGAAACTAATGATGATGGAATTCAATGCCTGTGGGTAAGAGTTAAGGGGAAGGACAACAAGGCTGACATCCTGCTGGGAGTCTGTGAAAAACGACGTTTCACTTCTTTATATTAAATTATAAGTTTAATAAAAATAAAATAAAATAGAATAAAAATAGACAATAAGGAGACAAAAAGAGGTAGCTTCTCAGCTGAGGGTGCAAAGCAACACCCTGCTCGTTCTAAATTCTTTGGTATTTATCAGTCTTGGTGTTACATATTCAAAAAGAGACGAATGCATATTGAAACATCTGTTTTCTTTATCTGTTTCAAGGGTCCCCAAGAATTGCAGTTTCTTTATCTGTGCATGGCTCCTTCTAGCCAGCTAGGTGTCATAAATTCTTCTTGACCATAAAAAGGTTCAATTGTTCCTTATCAGCAATCTTCTCTCACAGGAATGCAGGATGGTTTCCTCCTGCCCTTCGGCTTGGTCTGTTTAGATGTTACAATTAGGAAATATACCTTCATTACATTTTTAAATTCCACAAATAAAAGGAAATACAACCTTCTTACACTATATATGTATAACAGTCATTTCAATATCTGCAAGAAATCAACTCCAAAATGTGCATTTATAACTGAAAACAGCAGAAAAGAGGCAGTGCAGGAAGTTCTTAGAGTGTGTGGAGGACAGCTTTTGTCACAGCTGGTGAGTGAGCCCAGTAGGGGAGGGACTATGTTAGATCTGTTTACAAATAGAGATGGGCTGGTGGGATGTGGTGGTTGCAGGCTGCTTGGGGCACAGTGAAGCACAAACATCAAGGGCAAAATGCCTTTCAACAGATTTAGTTTAAAGGGGATGTTTATTTCAGAGATGGGCTCAGGCAGGATAGCTCCCAAAGTCATGAGCACCCCTCTACAGCTTCAGCCTTCTATTGATTCACAAAAGTCACACATATTCCAAAAACGCCTCAACATATTCATCACCTGTCTCTGCCCCTTCCCCACTTGGTATTAAAATTAGTTGCATGCTTATTGTAGCTGCGTAGTCCCCCTCCTCTTTGGGTCGGTGGTTGTTAAAATGAGTCAGAGGGCGACGGGAGGAAGTTGGGAATGTCTCCCTCATTTACTAAACTTTTCACTTTCATCCCGTTGCTACGACTATTTGACCTGCTGATCCCTCCACTCTGATCTTTATTTGTTTTAGTGTCAAAATTCATGATGTATGGGTCTGTCTCCACCAGCTTTGAGTGTTATCTGACATATATCAATATCACCTAAATATTTCCATACGTGCATTGGCTCCACTTTGGCTGGCTCTGAATATTGTCACATATTATCACTCTTGGTCAACTTTTAATTCTTCTACATTGCTAACTTCTAGCTTCTAAACCCATGGTTTATTTTCTAAGTGTCTGTTTCTTTAAGCTAAACAGAATACCATGATTTACAGTTCAGTAGCTTTTTGTCCCAATCCAGGGGCATTCCCCCAGGGTTGGGGTCCCTGGGAAGGTGTACAAGGACAGGGTGGAAGTGGTTGGTTTGTGGGTTTGCCTTTGGAATTTTATTTTTTGGTGGGGGAGTGAGGGTGGGATGTGTGATGGCTGATTGGGATTTTAGTGTTTTTTGGGGGGATGGGGGCAATGTGAGATGCCCCCAGCAGTTTAAAGTTGTAGAGAGTGATAAGGTCACCTCCGAGTCTCCACCAGCAAAAACAACCCCAGCTCCCTCAGCTGTTCCTCACAGGAGTTGTGTTCCAAGCCCCTCAGCAGCCTCGGTGCCTCCTCTGGACGCACTCAAGTGTCTCACTGTCCTTCCTGAGCTGAGGGGCCAGAGCTGGACACAGCACTCGAGGTGCAGCCTCACCAGTGCTGACCACTGGGGAAGAATGACCTCCCTGCTCTTGCTGGCCACACCACTCCTGATCCAGGCCAGGAGCCTTTGGCTGTCTTGGCCACCTGGTGTCTTGGGTTAAAGGTATTTTAGGAAATACTGTTTGGATTAACCCCACCTCAGGGAAGGGTTAACCCACCCGCGGGATTGTCTTTGCTCAAGGACCTGGTTACACTTGGTGGGTAATGCAGAAAGATGGAAAAACCAGTTGTGTACCTCAGGAAAACCTAATCCTAAGTGAGAACTGAGTGTAAAGGTTCATTTTGTATAGCAGAGTTTATTGATTTAGGTATGATGCAGATGATAATAGAATAAGGGGTGAATAATGTCTTGGGTTGTGGAGCCAGGGGTGTATATTCTATTTTCATCTGTTAAAAGCAATTGAGGAGATGGTTTTCTTTATCTCTTGTAACTCAAGGGGGGAGAGGCCGGACGCATTCTGACAATGGGGCATTAACACCTCCCCAGGCTATACCCCACATTCCATTATCCTATTGTGAGATGCACCACATCCCCCCTGGCAGTGGGGGGGCAGGCAGTTTTCTGTCTGGATAAAACTGAGACACAGGAACACAAAAACATCCAGCTTTCACCTGATTTTCTGGGAGGAAGACCGGACGTCATCTCACCATCCCCACAGCCCATCTCACCATCACCAGACCCCTCCTCACCACCCCTGGACCCTTTTGCTACAGGATCATCTCTACTTCACCAGAACCACATCTGCCACTCCAGAAGGACTCACCTTTGGACTGCTTTCAACACCCTGACTAACAGGGGGTCAGGTTGTAGCTCTGACTCTGTCAGTGTTTTCCAAAATTGTTGTTTGCTTGTTTGCTGGCTTGGTTAGGTGGTTTTGTTTTTCTACTACATTTGTATTGTTAATATTCCTAGTAAAGAATTGTTATTCCTATTCCAAATATTTTTGCCTGAAAGCCCTTGTTTGAAAAATTATAATTTGGCGGGTGTGTGGGTTTACATTCTCCATTCTCCAGTTTCCCTGGCAGATACCTGTCTTTTCAAACCAAGACAGGCTCCCAAGTTTCACAATGGTCTCCTTGACTTCATTGGGCCCCACAATGTCACAATAGCCCCTTGGTTCCATGAGGTTCTGTAGTGTCACCGTAGTGTCCTTGGACCTGTTATAGATGAAAATAATGATTTAGGTAATTTGGGTTAAATGTTATAGTTAATAATTATAAATATGTAAGGGCTATTAAGCAAACTGCAGAAATTGCAAATATGTAGAAGCTATTAAGCAATAATGGCTAGTTGCAGAAACCACAGAAGTAAAGAAGTTAGAAAGAGCCCGGCCTTGGTGCAGGATAATATAATGTAACTTTGTATCATAAGACATGAAGGAAGAGAGAAAACAGGAGATATGGTGAAACCATGGTGTCCACAGTAGAAAGTCACCATGGACGTGCTGCAAGGAAGAGGAGAGACTTCATCCACCGACCACCATGAGAGGGCAGAAGACCCCAGACTCCCGGAGTTAGAAGACTCAACTATGACCAAACATGGAAAGACAGGGACCAAGGGGAGTGTGTAAACCAAAAGATTATAAAATGGGAAGCTACAGGAAAATCTTTGGAAGTTGCGTGGAGCACGAGTTGAGACTTGTGCTCTCCGGCTTTCCCAGCATGCTGCTTGCTTCAACTTCTCGCTTTAATAGAGGTTTATCTAATTAGCAATCAATTATTGGGTCTTTATATTTTTCAGCCCCAACTCTTCCTTGTGGCTGTTGCTGAAGTACCCTCAAGGGAGGCACCAAGATTGCCTGGACACAGGACCCAAACCATCCTTTAGGAAGCCATTTATGGACAGTCTCCACACACCCAGCAGCTCCCATTCCCAGTACCAAAGGTCTGATTTCCAATTTCCCTCTGTGGGCTGCTGATGGATCCAGGGCTGCTCCCTGTGCTGCTGTTGTGTCCCCGGTGCCTTTGGGCCACAGGAGTTTCACAGTGGTTCTGTTCCTTCTGGTGGTGCTGTTTCCAATGTGCTGTGACCAAAATCCATCCTCACCTTCCCAAACCCACAAGTTCTATTTCCATATGCAATTTTTGAATGCATTTTAAAACATCCAGCAGTTCAGCCTCTTTTAACCGACTGCCCTACTGCTCACACAGTGCTCTGACCTCAGGCCACTCCAGAGCCAGCGAGCTCCAGGGAAAGGCTTCCCATCCAGGAATTCCAGATGGGACTGATTCTCACATTTACATTTAAAAAGTGACATTCTGGTGTGATCTGGCCAGACTTCACCAATGCTGTTTTACAAGTGGGCAGGGTCAGCACCAAAGACACAAACACCACCTGAAGGAATCAGGGTCATTTCCTGTAGTTCAAAGCAGCAAAGGAGCACAAAAGGAGCAGCTCAGCAATGCACCCAACCATCACTACCAAAGATTGCCTGCAGTGAGTAAGAAAGATCCATCAGCAGTGACCCTCAGACTTTCCCATCACCCACACCCACACATCAGCTGGGGGAAGCTGTCACAGCCAAGGACTGCAGAGCCACTCCTGGACACTGGGAATTCCTGCAGGTGGCTCCAGCCTCAGGTGAGGCTCCAGCCTCGCTGGGAGAGGGCCCAGCTTTGATAGTGCTGAATAAACAAACTGACAGCACTTCTAGAGTGGGAACATCTGGATTCATCCTCCTCTTGGGTCCCTCCCAAAGCCTGGCCAGGGCCCAAGGAGGAACCAAGGGAGGTGACTTTGACCATGCAGCCCCAAACAAGGTCAGATGTCAGATTTCATGGCCTTGTCCAGCTTCCAAACCCAGAAAGGTCAATACATGTTTCACTAATGAGTGGATACATCTATCACAGTGCTAATGACCATGCATATTTCACTAATGAGCAGATACAAAGATAACCTTGGGTTGGAAGGTTCACCCAGAGGACACCTTTGGCTCAGGGCCTGTTGTTCAGGCCTCACTCAGGTCTCTTGTCCAGGCCTGGGATGAGCAGGGACATCTTTCACCAGATCAGGTTGTTCAGAGCCCTGTCCCAGCTGGACTGGAATGTTTCCAGGGATGGGGCATTGACCACCTGCAGCCCCCCACATCCCCCTGGCCATGGAACCTGGCTGCAGAAATGGCTCCTTGGGCTGCTTTCCAAGGAAACTGGGACTGATGGGGGTTGCCATGGCACCCAAACCCAGCAGTGGGCTCAGGGCAGTGTCCATGGCCACAGCCCCTTGCAATGGCCCAGGGCAGGTTGGGATGACGATCCACCCTCACTCCTGGCCCAGGGCAGGGCTGCAGTGGCCTTGGTGGCACCTTGGGCTGGCACACACCTGAGGAGGGTGTCTGTTCTCAGTGAGGAAACTCAGGAGTTTTACATTGCTAAAAAAATTGGAAGCCCCTCTTTGCCTGAGTGTAGGCAGCTCTCCAAGCAAAGCAGGTCCCAGGTGAGTGAGGAGAGACAGGATGGGGCTGGAGAATGTGGAGCAAGGTTGTCCACACTGGAGCACACCTCAGGGCAAAGCTTCTCTGAGCACGCCAGACCTCCTGAGGAGAGACCCCGGATCAGTATCAATCACTGGATGCTGCAATCAGCTCTGCTCTAAACAGAGTAGTAATATAAGAATGCTTTCAACCAGGAATGTGCATTTCTTGGAAACTCTTTGAAATCTTTCTTCATAACTGTAGCAAAAAAACTTTCCTAATGTACTGCAGCAGACCAGAGGGAAATCAAGACAGAGCCATGGTTTGTCAGGACATCCTTGATCCTAATGAGCCCCGTGGTGCATTTGGTGCTGAGCCCTCAGGGCCTGAGAGGAGATTGCACAAACCTTTCCAGAAGTCAAAGCTGGAAGAAAAACCCAAAGTGTCTCAAACAATTCATGGGTTGAACTGGGCTCCATCCCTAACCCAGGGTACTCATGGACTCCTTGGAAGGGAGAATTGGAGGCCAGGATTGCACAAAAACCTCTCAGAGACACAGTGTGGGAAGGAAATTCCAAAGTACCATAAAAACTTTGAGTATCTCAAAGCATTAACGAGCCCCACTGAGTGTCAGTGCAAAGCTCTCAAGGGACTCATTAAAGCAGGTAATTGGAGGCCAGGATGGCACAAAAACTTCTCAGAGACTCAGTGGCCAAAAAAAAGTTCTTTAAGAAACTTTGAGTACCTTGAAGTATTAATGAGCCCCACTGAGTATTTTTACTGAGTAACAATCCCAAGGGACTTGTTAAAGTAGATAATTGGGGCCAGGGTTGCACAATCTTTCTCACAGAATCAGATTTAAAAGGGAAATACCAAGTACCTTCAAATAACTGAAGTACCTTGAAGCATTAATGAGCCCCACTGAGTGTTGTTACTGACAAAGCCTCTCAAGGGACTAATTACAGCAGATAATTGGAGGCCATGATGGCACAAACCTCTGAGAAACTCCAAGGCAAAAGCCAAACCCAAAGTCTTTTGAAGAACCTGCAGTACTTGGGAGCATTAAGGAGCACCCCCCAGGGCCATTCCTGACCAAGGCTCCCCAGGGACTCCTTCCAGCAGATCCTTGAGGCCACTGGGCTGTCAGGGGGATGCTGAGGTCAGGACAAGGGGCTGAGAGTGTCCAGCCTTGCTGGGGCTGTGCCAGGAGGCCCCAGGGCCTCAGGACAAGGTGTCTCCTGACAGCCCTTGGTGACACAGACCCTGCTGTGCCCCAGGGCACCAAGCCTCGGCTTCTCTTTGTCCCCTCCTGGCATCACTGCCTGCAGTTCTCTGCTCTGCCTGGGGCCTGGGGACACTTGCTCTGTGCTGTCCCTCAGTGGGACCCATTAAAACTTGCAGAAACTTTGGAGTTGGATTCTGACTTGGAGTTCTTGAGAGGTTTCTTCGGGTCCCTGTCAGGGACTGATGTTCAGGGCCTCAGCACAGAGCCCCAGGAGGGTCATTAAAATCTTTGTGCTGTGTCTGTGCTGATGAGCTGGGCTGGGCTCCTGGCACAGAGGCAGCAGCTCCTGGCAACCAAGAAGAGCTTCAAAAGACATTTCTCTTTCTGAGCAACTCTTTTCCCAGCCCAGCAGAGCTCAATCACAGCTCACTGGAGGAGAAATCCTCACAGCATTGGGAACAGTCACTATCTGGCTGGGGGAAGATAAGCTGCACTTCCTGCAGGGATCTCCTGAAGCTGCCACATCCCACAGCTCTTATCCCTTCCAGGAGCACTCTGCAGGGCAGGGATGTGGCCCTGGGGCAGGGCTGGGTTTCCCTCCTGCAGCAGCCCAGGCACAGCACAGGGCAGCTCCCTGTGCCACGCTCTGCTGCAGGGCTGAGCAGCCAGGGCTGCAGCCAGGGCTGCCCAGGGCTGTCCTGCAGAGCAGGGTCCTGCAGCCCAGGGCTCTGTGCTGGCCCAGGGACTCTGCTGCCTGCCAGGGACAGCTCTCAGCCGGCCCTGGGAGCTGCTCCCAGTGCTGGGGAGAAGCTGTGGGGGGAAGGAGGCACCCTGAGCAGAGCAGGTGCTGCTGCTGAGAGGTGCTGTGTGGGGCAGGGCTGCTCCCAGCTCCACACCAGCCTGGGCACAGCTCCGGAGGACACTTGCCAAAAGAAGGTGAGCCTGGGGTTGCTGTAAAGATCAGGAGCTTTGGTGAAGGTGTTTTAAATTTCCTGCTTGGAGCAGTGTGGGGGAGTTGGGGTGATGACAAATAGATTTTTGCTTTTTATACATTTTTCATATATTCATCGCTCTGTTAACTACTTATATGTAGTTATAAAACAATGATTTTTAATTTACTCCATTCAACTACTATTGCATATATTTATTATAGTATACATATACTTACATACTCTAGTATATATACATATATGTACATATAGTAAATATATGTACATATAATATAGTATATATTGTATAGTATTGTATAATATACATATATATACATATATACTTACAGTATACATATACTTATTTAAATATAATTCTTAATTGATTCTAGCATGTTTCTTACCCTTTCTTTTAAGTTTTAGAACAATACACTGACCTTCTAATTACATTCCTGAACTACTGTATAGTCTTATTATCAGGAAGATTCTACAAAAAGAACATTTTGGTTTTGCAACCAGAGAGTGAGCAGTCATAAAAAAAAAAGTGGGGCAAAGAAACCCTTGGAGCAATGGATTGACCCAGGAATGTGTAACTGGGGCAACTGAATCTCCTATTGGATGTTCCTGCCAAATATCCTAATTAATCAACCTCAATAAATTGTTGAAATCAGGGGCTGGGTGTGCCCCATCCCCACTGGGACACCTGGAAGCTTCCAGTAATGGTCTGGTTTTTACTTTACTGTGCTAACACTGCTACAAGGGTTTTTTTTTCTCTTTTCATTATAGGCAACAGGAGGATGAGAGCAGAAGAACAGGAATTGCAATCACAGAACCACAGAACATTCTCAGTTGAAAGGAACACTCAGGATCATCAAAGGAATGTTACAACATTTACAGAGACTCCAGAATTGTAACTTTGGGTGGTCAGTCTCTTTGCTGGGAGGCTCCTCAAGGGCCTTCAGCCCCTCCTCAGCCCTGGACAGCAGCAGCAGCAGCAGCATCACCTTTGCAGGGCCCAGCAGGGCTCTCCTGAGCTGCCCTTGCCCAGCTGCAGACAGAGCCTGCCCCAGCCAGGGCCCTGCAGACAGGCAGGTTTCTGTAGGGCTGGGCCCAGGGCACAGAGGCTGGGATGGGCTCTGTGAGCGCTGGCAGGGACAAGGCTCCTCTCAGCAGGGAAATGTCCAGGCCCAGGGAGATGCTGAGGGAAGGAGAGGGGGCTGAAGAGAGCAGTGCTGGGGGTAGGAAGGCCCTGTGGGTGTGTGGGAGGTGCCGTGCACAGCTGGGCACGGGAACACTGTCCTGAGTGCCCGGCTGTCTCTGCCCTACCCTCCCAGGCACAGCCCCACCTCATCTTCTCTGGGTTCTGCACTGCCCTGAGATTGTCCCTGTCATCTGGTGCTCTCAGGGAGGCTCTGGCATTGGCAGCAGCTGAGTCAGGCACTGCCCTTGGGATTGCTGCCAGGCAGCTGTGGCCATGGCCATGGGGTGTCCAAGCTTCCCTGGGACCTGTGGGGCTGTGGGCAGAGCAGTCCATGGGAAAGGGGAATGGGCTGAGCCCCCTCCCCGAGATCCCATCATGGGCACACCCAGGGATCTCCTTGCTGTGTCCTTGCAAGCTCTGAGCTGCCCTCCTGGCTGCAAATCTGTGCCAGAGCCCCTGGGAGTTCCCTGAATGTGCCCTGGGGAAGTGCAGAGATGCCAGAGCTGAGGAAATGCTGCTGGGTTTGCCGAGGGAGCCGTGAGTGTCCTTGGCAGAAGGGGGTGCTGAGACCTTGCCCAGAGCCCTTTGGAGAGGGGGAGACATTCAGGGATCCCTCTGCTCTGGGCAGGGTCTGGTTTATCCCAGGGTGACCCAGGAGTGTGACTGTGCTCTGACTGCAGCCAAAGCTGCAAACCCAGGGCAGCTGGGAACAAGCCCATCCAGCCCCTCACCTTGCCCAAGGCACAGGGAATCCTTTGCCTCTCACATCCCACAGTGGAAAACCCTGAATGCAGCAGAGATGCTGGGGATTTCTGACCTCAGAGAACCAGCAATGATGTGTGGGCAGGAAAATAGAGGCTAAAATTCCTTCCTTCTCTCTGTGTCCTTTAGAACTGGGAGTGTAGATGGCAACAAGCTTTTCTGCATTCAGAGTGATTCCCCTGATAAATCCTCAATATCCAGCTTTGTCCCTCTGCCACATGACCACAAACCCAGGGCAGCAGGGCAGGGATGGCTCGAGGAGAACCCCCACGCAGAGGCCTGGGTGCTCCTGGCACACTCAGACAGCACAACTGGAGCTCAGTCAGGGACCTGGGTGAAGGTTTTACCAGAGTAGGTACAAGGGTGGGGGAGTCACAGTGGGACAGTCTGCAGGGAATGGCCCAGGTTTGGCTCAAAGCAGCCTCTGCTGACTTGTCCCTGTCCTTTCTCCATGAACAGGTGCCCATGTGCAGCCCCAGAAAATGTCCAACAGCAGCTCCATCAGGCACTTCCTCCTGCTGGCATTGGCAGACAGGCGGCAGCTGCAGCTCCTGCACTTCTGCCTCTTCCTGGGCATCTCCCTGGCTGCCCTCCTGGGCAACGGCCTCATCATCAGCGCCGTAGCCTGCGGCCACCACCTGCACAGCCCCATGTTCTTCTTCCTGCTCAACCTGGCCCTCACTGACCTGGGCTGCATCTGCACCACTGTCCCCAAAGCCATGCACAATTCCCTCTGGGGCACCAGGTACATCTCCTACACAGGATGTGCTGCACAGCTCTTTTTCTTTATTTTCTTTATGTCAGTAGAGTTTTCCCTGCTGACCGTCATGTGCTACGACCGCTACGTGTCCATCTGCAAACCCCTGCACTACGGGACCCTCCTGGGCAGCAGAGCTTGTGCCCACATGGCAGCAGCTGCCTGGGCCAGTGCCTTTCTCTATTCAATAATGCACACAGCCAATACATTTTCCCTGCCCCTGTGCCATGGCAATGCTCTGGGCCAGTTCTTCTGTGATGTGCCCCAGATCCTCAAGCTCTCCTGCTCCAAATCCTACCTCAGGGAATTTGGGCTGCTTGTGTTTTCTATCTGTTTGGTATTTGGTTGTTTTGTGTTCATTGTTTTCTCTTATGTGCAGATCTTCAGGGCTGTGCTGAGGATCCCCTCTGAGCAGGGACGGCACAAAGCCTTTTCCACCTGCCTCCCTCACCTGGCCGTGGTCTCCCTGTTTGTCAGCACCTCATTTTTTGCCTACCTGAAGCCCCCCTCCATGTCCATCCCATCCCTGGATCTGTCCCTGTCAGTTCTATACTCGGTGGTGCCTCCAACCCTGAACCCCCTCATCTACAGCCTGAGGAACCAGGACCTCAAGGCTGCAGTGTGGACACTGATGACTGGATGCTGTCAGAAACATTAAACTGCTGGCCAGTGTCTGCAAACCACTTGTAATAAAACCTGTGATAAAACCTGTAATTTTAATACAGTGGTTTCTGCAAGCCACTGTAATTAAACTTCCTGTTGGTTTCATTTTGAGTGTTCCTTTCTCTTTCTTTTACTTTTTTAATCTTGTCAACAATGAAATGTCAGTGTTTGTGCCACTTCTCATTTTGTTACTCTCCACCTTCATTGTGGCCAGAGACTGTGTCAATGAGGGGCTGAGCTCTTGGTGGCTTCAAAGGAACTCCAGGATCTCCCAGCCAAGTTTCCTGCAGAGATGCCCCTTTGGTTCCCTTCTCTGCAGCTGCAGCAGCAATGTCTGTGTGCAGAGCTGGGGGCAGATCAGTGCTGGCACAGCAGCTGTGGCCAGCAGCAGCAGCAGCACTTGGTGCTGCCAGTGCTGCTGCCGTGGCCCTGCCCCGCTGCCCTCCTGGCCCTGCTGTTGCTGTAGGGCCTGAGTGCTCTCGGGGCCGGGCACAGGGCTGGGGGTGGCAGTGCCGGGGCTGCAGCAGGGACAGGCCATGGGCACTGCTGGCACAGCAGCAGTGCTGAGGCCTCAGGCCAGGGCCTGGGGGCTGCCGGCTCCTTGCCCAGGCTCTCTCCAGAACACATTGCCCAGGCCAATGCTGAGCAGAGAAAAGCCCCGGCAGCAGCCCCAGGCTGGCCGTGGGCAGGCTGGGGGCAAACAGCACGGCTGGGGTTCTGCAAGGGCCCTGGGCAAGCACACGGCAAGGAGCAGCAGAGCAGGGCCTGATCCATCCCCACTGCGCTGGACACCCCAGGCCAGCGGCCCACAGCCTCCTCATGCACCTGCCAACAACATCCCCCCTCTGCAGCCCTGGCCTCTCCCCCAGCTCACACAGCTGCCGCAGCCTTGCAGGCACAGCCACGGCAGCACTGCCTCAGGAGCCCCTGTTTGCCCTGCCCAGAGCAGGCCTGAGCACCCCCATGGGGTTGGTGTGGGGAGATGAAGCTGAGGGAGCACAAATGCCAGCAGGGCCTGGGGCCAGGAAGGGCTGGGCCACAGCAGGGAAACCCCTCAGCTTTGTGGTGGCCTCTGAAGTCAGAGCCAGAAAGTTTGTTCCCATCAGCTGGGAGTTTGCTGTGCCACTGCAGACGTTGTTGGTCAGAGCTAGGGCTGCCTGGCAGCCACCCCCAAACTGCCCTGACCATTTCCTTTACTTCATCTTGGCTTTCTTGACTCTTCCCTGGTACAAATTTCTTCCTCTTGCCCACCCCTGTTTCCTGCCCTGCAAACAGCCCATCCCAGGTTGCCCTTTCCTCTCTGGCCCCACTCCCCATTTCAGTTCCTCACTTGGCACCATGGGAATGTCCCTGGGGGAGCAGGATCATCCACCAAGTGCTTCAGGAGTTGTCTGCAGGGTCCTGCAGTGCCTGGTGCTTCTCCTTTGCCAGAGGCACCCCAGGCCACGGGGGCACATCTGGGCTGCTGTGTCTGCCTGTGGGGCTCCCTGTTGTGGGCAGTGAGGAGGAGCTGCAGAGGCTCTGCAGGACTGACAGGATGGGCTTTGGGGCTGTGAGGAGAAGCTGAGGCACCTGGGCTGATGGACCACCTGAAGACGAGGCCGTGGGCTCATCCTGCAACTGCTGCAAGGGTGGTTTCAGAGAATCACAGACTCAGCAAGGTTGGAAAAGACCTTGGAAATCATCAAGTTCAGCCTGTGCCATGACACTGCCTTGTCTCCCCTGAGCCTCCTCTTCTCCAGGATAAACAACCCAACCGCCCTTCCATTGGAGGACCCAGAACTGGACACAGCACTCGAGGTGCTGTCCAACCAGTGCCGAGCACAGGGGAAGAATCCCTGACCTGCTCCTTCTGGCCACACCATTCCTGATCCAGGCCAGGAGCCATTGGCCTTCCTGGCCACCTGGGCACACTGCTGCCTCATGTCCAGCCTGGTGTCCATCAGTCCCTGCAGGTCCCTTTCTGCCTGGCTGCTGTCCAGCCACTCTGTCCCCATTCTGTAGCACTGCAGGGGTTGTTGTGGCCAAAGTGCAGGAGCCGGCCCTTGGTCTTGTTCAAGCTGACATGGTTGGATTTGGGCCCTGGATCCAGCCTGTCCAGGGCCCTGTGCAGAGCCCTCCTGCCCTTCGGCAGATCCACACTCCCAGCTGCAGGAGAGATGGCCAAGGGCTGGGCAGGGTTTGCAGGGCCACAGGCACCCAGGCCTTTGTCCCCTGGGCTCTGCCAGCGCCTCTGCAGGCCCCACTGAAGGAACTTTCCTTGCAGGAAAGCCTGCACTTGGCTTCTGCCTGGCCCCTCCCTCAGCAGGCTGGCAGGCCTTGCAGCTTTAGGACATTTGTCCTTGCTGCCCCTGCCATCCCCCTGCCCCACCAACAGCCCCCAGCCAGCCGCCAGGGACAGGCCCTGCTGTGCCAGGCCTGGGCTCAGGCCTTGGCCTTTCTGCTCCCTCCAGCCAGCCCAGGCCTTGCTCAGCATTGCAGTCCCTGCTCACAGCCTTGGGCTCCCTGCAATCCTGGCCTCAAGGAGCTGCTCTCAGCAGTGCCTGGGCAGCCTTTGGCACTCCCTGCCCTCACTGGGGCCCAGGGATGCTCCAAGGCACTTGGGGTTTTGCTTCTGACTTCTTCAGCAGCTTCTTCAACCTTCTCTCAGTGCCTGGTGGTCCTGGACTCAGCCCCAAATCCAGTGTTGGGTTGATGAATATACATAAAAGCCCTAAGGAGCTCTTTCCCTTCTTCAATTGTCTTTGAGTCTCCAGGGCTTGTGCAGCTGACTGGAGTCAGATTGGTGTTGTGTTGAGGAGGGAGATTTGAAACTGCATCTCATGACTTTTTCTTTTTTAATCAAGCTTTTTTTTATTTTCCAGATCAGTGAAGAGTGGATAGAAACATTCCCCAAGGCATCTTGATGCTCAATGTCTCCTTAGAACGTCTGGGCACGGAGAAGAATGAGCCCCTTGCAGGCTGACCTTGCTTGGACAACCTGCTCCTCACCCCAGCCTCATAATGTCTGACATTGCCCACCTGGCACTGACATCCCTGTGCCCTGCAGCACAACCTTGTCCACTGAGCTCTGCAGCTGCCTGTCCCAGCCCATTGCACCATGGCCCACCTGCTCTCCTCAGGCCTCTGCCTGCACACAGGCCCAGGAGAAGTTTTCCTCTTGTTGAGGAAAGAATGGAAAAGCCTGAGCAGGTTTCCTAAACAACAAAGCCCACTCAGGAACCACATGCTCAGGACAGGCTGCCTGGAATGATGTCACCTTTCTACAAGGGACAGTGCCACCAGAAATGAGCTCTGGAAACAGAATTCTCTGAGTCTCTCAGCTGAATTCTCTGTCCCTGTCCTGGATCTCTGTTGCAGATGGAAGCTGCTGGTGCCATCCTCAGCTTGAACCCTTCTTTGGAATGCAGACAGAGGTTCCCAGGTGTGTAAAGGAAGCGTTGCTCAATGTTGATGCAAAACTTTTGTGTTCCTCATGGCACCAAGGAGACTCTTGAGACACTGCAAGGCCTTGTTTAACCAAGGGTCCATTGTGACACAGTGGGGGCTCATGGAATCAAGGAGACAATTGTGACAGCAGGGAACCTCCTAGAAACAAGTCTCTGTTGTGGCAGTCATGGAATCAAAGAGACATTTGTGACACAGCCAGGCCATGTGGAACCAATGGTCCATTGTTACACTGCAGATTCAAGACGAACACGGTGACACCACAGAACCTCATGGAACCAAGGGTCCTTTGTGGCACAGCAGGGCCTCGTTGGAACCCAGGGGTCATTGTGACAAGGCAAGGCCTACTGGAACCATGGAGACCAGTATGAAACTAAGGAAACTCATGGAAGCACGGTGACTGTTGGGATGCTATGGAACCTCACAGAACCAAGGGTCCATTGTGACATTGTGGTGCCTCCTGGAATCAAATATTGTGAAACTTGGAGGCCTAATGGCACAAGGGTTTCTATTGTGACACTGCAGAATCTCATGGAATCATGGTGACCATGTTACACTACAGAAGCTCATGGAACCAAGCGGCCATTGTGACACATCAGGGCCACATGGAACCAATGGTCCATAGTGTGGACCCAAGGAGACCACACCGATATAGAACTTCATGGAACCAAGGGTCCATTGTGATACAGTTGGGCCCCAAGGAACCAATTGTCCATTGTGACAATGCAGATCCAAGGAGATCATGGTGACACTACAGAACCTCATGGATCCAAGGAGCCATTG
Organism: Phylloscopus collybita; assembly: GCA_027886175.1. Classification (NCBI taxonomy): domain Eukaryota; kingdom Metazoa; phylum Chordata; class Aves; order Passeriformes; family Phylloscopidae; genus Phylloscopus; species Phylloscopus collybita. The sequence continues at coordinate 1,430,114 of JAJNNQ010000120.1, forward strand.
TGACACGGTGGAGCCTCCTTGGAACAAAGGTCATTGTTGATAGCATGGCAGATGCCCATGGAAACTATGGGACATGGTGGCACTGCAGAGCCTCATGGCACAAAGGAGACCACTGCAACACAGAGGAATTTTATGGAAACAATCAGACATTTGCATACAACAGAACCAAGGAGACCATTGTTGGCAGTACAAAACCTCATGGAACTGAGGGGCCATTGTTATACAGCAAGGCCTGGTGGAACCACGGGGCCAGTGTGACACCTTGGGGCCCCATGGAATCAAATATTCCTTGTGACACAGTGGGGCTGCTTGTCACCAATTGTCCATTGTGATACTGCAGATGCAAGAGACCGTGGTGACACTATGGCAGGTCATAGAACCAAGGGGCTGTTGTGGCACACCAAGGCCTTGTGGAACCAAGGAGAGCATTGTGGAAGGAATTGAAAGTGCATTTCATTGCATTTTAGAGATAATAGAAATGTTCCCCAATGGTGGTCAAGGGCTGGTCACTGAGGGATGTCACCAGGCAGTGGCTGCCAAGAGGACTCTGTACCATGGATTTGACATTTGACCCTCATTGTTCAGCCAAATTCCCACCCAGCCCATGTTCCATTTCTTCAGCCTAGCTCTCTCCAGTCTGGCTCTGAGGAGACCACAGCAGACCGTGTCACAGGCCTGGCTGAAGTCTGGGCACACAACATCCCCTTCTTTTCCCTCCCACGTGGGTTCTACAATCCCTGCCTTGTCCTGCCAGTGCCTGGAATGGCTGCAGGAGGATTTGCCACATCCCCTTCCCTGCTGAGCCTGACCAGGCTGGGGCTCTCCCAGATCCCCTCCCTGCCCTGATTGCAGACTGGCTCCATGTCTGCCTTTCCCAGGTTCCCAGGACCCTCTGGCATGGCTCTGCCCTTTCCAAGGGGTTTGAGAGAGCTCTCCCAGTGACACTGCCCAGCCTTCTCAACAGCCCTGACACCAAAGGCATTTTCCACATCCCTCAGTTCCAGGTCAGTGCCTAGAACACAGCACCGCCCTGTCCAGGTCCTCAGGGTGGTTCACAAGGGAGGCAGCTGTGATTTCTCCCCACACACCCCCACCCCAATGGTCTCTCTGTGCAGTCCTTGGCTGTGCTGAGCAGTTTCCCTGGAGCCTCCCTGCCCTGGATGTTTCTCTCTGCAGTCCCAAGCACAGCCCAGTCAAGAATTCAGGTGGTTTCCCAGAGGATTTCACTCTCAGAGTGAAGTGGCCTCAAGGCCCTGTTTGTGCCTCTGGAATTGTGCCAGCCCCGAGTGCTGCTGATGGTGTTTGTGCTCACTCTGCTTCATCTCCCCACACACACACACAGGATGCACTGCTGAAATCTCCTCAGTACAGAGCAAACAGGCACTGCTGGCCTGGTCCCTTGGTGTCCCTCCATGCAGAGACAAACAACCTCCTGCAGGTGTGGGGAGAGGCCTGTGCTGGCCATGGAGGTTGCAGGGGCTGGTGTGGGACAAGTGCCCTGGGGCGCCTTCCCAGGCTGTCCCCAGAAGAGAGACACAGCCCAGGCCCTGCTCTGCTGCTCTCTCAGGTCCATGCCATGAGCTCTGGCTGTGCCAGGACACTGCTGTGTGCCCCCCTGCACACTCCTCCTCTGCCCCTGGGCACTGGGCTTTGCTTTGCCAGGGCATTCCTGGAGCACATTGCTGAGAGCAGCTCTGCAGGGAGAGCAAAGCCTTCCTGGGCTGCCCTCAGGAGATGCCCGTTGCCGCAGATTCTGACACAGGGAAAAAGGGGTTGAGCTGTGTGATCAGGACATCAAGGACAGGGATTCTCCAGGTCCCTGTGGCCTGGGTTGGGTTCCCCAGGGCAGGAAAGATGTCTGGCAGCTGCAGCAGGGTCAGGGAAGGGATCCAAGGTGGGGCTGCAGCCCATGGGCTGTCAGGAGAGGCTGAGGAAGCTGGGCTTGTCCAGCCCCAAGCAGGAAAGGCTGAGGTGCTCCTCAGCCCAGCCTGGCAGTGCCCCCGAGGAGGTGCTGGAGAATTCAGAGCCAGACTCTTCACTGGGGGCCTGCTGGGAGACAAAAGACAATGAGCAGAGGGTGAAAGAGGGGAGGCTCAGCCGGGACAGGAGGAAACCTCTGTTCCCATGGGCTCAGCCAGCTGCTGAGATGCTGCCCGCTCATCCTTGTCCCTTGGCATTTCCCAATCCAGACCAAATCAATCCTTGAACCACTTGGTCTGACCCAGTTACTGGGTCACCTTGGGCTGCTGACTTGCTGAGATCCTTTCCAATTCAGCTCTCTAATGATGCTGGGACAATGCTGGTCCCTGTTTTAGACTGGAGCAGAGCAGATGGGACAGGAGCCCTGCAGGGCTGTAGGGGACCTGCAGCTTGCCAGGAGCACATCTTCATTAGCTGGGTCATGAGAGCACTTTTAAGAAATGTCCCAAGTTTTCCCACCACCAGGAAAGACCAGGAATTTCATGGAACTGTACAATGGCAGGAGAAGAAATCCTGATCTTGCCCTCTATCTGTGTCACTGGCTACCTGGTGTTTTTCATGGAGCTGTGCCTTCCCTTGGCTTTGTTGGCACATCCCTCTGTGTCTCGGGCAGCTCCTTCTGCAAGGAAAGCAGGTGGGAGTTGGTGCCAAGGAGCTGAAAGATGCAGGTGCAGCCTGGAGTGGAGAGAGCTCAGATTTGCACAAGGCTGCTCTGAGTGCCAGGGGCTGGATGAGGGAAATGGTGGGGTGGGGATAGGGACAAAGTGTGATTGATTGTCAGCCATAAAGGGTCTTGATGTTCATATCTATTCAGAGCACCTTAGGAGGTGCTGGGGATCAATATCAACAGGAGATTGCTGATATCAATCTATGAACAGGAAAACAAAAGTAAAGAGGACCAAAACCCACCTGTATTTAAAATAAAATATCATATATTCTATGTCAATACACCTCTGAAATCTGTAGAATGAACCCCAGAAGAATTGAAGATTGAAATGAAATTATTCCCAGGGGCTTTTCTTGCTAGTGTGCTTTGGAATGTTAATGAGCCTTTGGCACTGAATTCCTGAACTGAAGAGCTGAACACTGAACAAGCCTCTGGAGAACTGAAATTCATCAGGGAACCTCCAAGTTGCTGAGGATCCATCCTCAGCAGAGCAGATGGAAGAGATTCCAGGGGTTTCCAGCTGCTCAAGAGCTGTGAGCTCACATGCAGGCACAGGGGCTCCATGGTGGCATCAGAGGGGTCTCTGAGCTCCTGAAGATCTGAAGACACTTAGTCACAGGGGCTCTGTGGATACAAGAAACCTCTCTGTGTCACAAGGAATATTTGATTCCATGGGGCCCCACGGTGTCCCGCAGGCCTCTTGGTTCCCCCAGGCCTCACTGTATAACACTGGCCCTCAGTTCCATGAGGTTTTGTACTGCCAACAATGGTCTCCATGGTTCTGTCATGTGCAAATGGCTGCTTGGTTCCATAGAATTCCTCCGTGTTGTAGTGGTCTTCTTTGTCCCATGAGGCTCTGCAGTGCCACAATGTTCCATAGTTTCCAAGAGCATCTTCCATACTATCAGCAATGCCCTTTGTTCCAAGGAGGCACCAAAGTGTCACAAAGGCTCTTTGGATCCGTGAGGTTCTGTAGTGTCACCATGATCTCCTTAGATCCACACTGTCACAATGGACAATTGGTTCCTTGTGGCCCAACTGTGTAATAAGGAACCCTTGTTTCCATTAAGTTCCATAGTATCAGCCTGGCCTCTTTGGATCCACACTATGGACCATTGGTTCCATGTGGTCCTGCTGTGTTACCATGGCTCCTTGGTTCCATGAAGCCCAAGTGTTTAACAAGTGACCCTTGATTCCATGAGGTTCTGTAGTGTCAAAATGGTCTCCTTGGTCCTGGACTGTAACAATGGACCCTTGGTTCCATGAGATTCCATGATGTCACAATGGTCTCCTTGATTCCATGAGGCCTTGCTTTGTCACAATGGCCACTTGGTTCCATGACCTTCTGTAGTATCACCATGGTCTCCTTGGCGCTGCCTTGTCACAATGGACAATTGGTTTCATGGAACCCTGCTGTGTCACAGTGAAGCCTCAGTGCCATGATGTTCCCCTGTAGTTGGACAATGGTCTCTTTGGTTCAACAACACTTTGGAGTGTAACAATGGCCGCTCGGTTCTCTGAGCTTCCATAGTGTCAACAATGGTCTCCTTGTTTCTGCAGTGTCCTAATGAACACTTAGTTCCATGACGTTCCTAAGTGTCACTGGTCTCCTTGGTTCCAAGTGTCCCTGCTGTGTCACCACAGCCCCTTAATTCCATGAGTTTCTGTACTGTCAACAATGGTTCCTTTGTTCCAATGAGGCCTTGCTATGTCACAATGGACCCTGGGTTCCATGAAGTTCTTTGGTATCACAATGGCCTCTTGGATCCATGCGGTTCCATAGTGTCTCCATGGTGTCCTTGGATCTGCATTGTCACAATGGACAATTCCTTCCATGCAGTCCCTATGGCCCCTTGGTTCCATAGGTTTTATGCTGTACCAATGAACTCCTTGGTTCTAGGAGTTACCCTGCTGTTAGCAGGGGTTTCTTTGGTTCCAGCAAGGCCCGGCTGTGCCTCAATGCACCCTTGGTTCCACGAGGCCCTGCTGTGTCACAATGGATCCTCTATTCCATGAGACCCTACAGAGTCACAATGGACCCTTGGGTCCATGAGGTTCCCTCATGTCACACTGGACTTCTCATTTCATGAGTTTTTCTACTGTCAACAACAATTTCCTTGGTTCCACAGTGTCACAATGTCCCCTTGGTTCCATGAGCTTCTGTAGTGTAACATGGTCACCTTGATTCCATGAGGTTCTGCAGTGTCACAATAGAAACCCGTGTCCCATTAGGCCTCCAAGTTGAACAATGTTTGATTCCAGGAGACACCACAATGTCACAATGGACCCTTGGTTGTGTGAGGCTCCATGGCGTCCCAATGGTCACCGTGGTTCCATGAGTTTCCTTATGGTCTCCATGGTTCCATTAGGTCCGACCTTGACACAATGGTCCCCTGGGTTCCAAGGAGGCCCTGCTGTGCCACAAAGGACCCTTGGTTCCATGAGGTTCTGTGGTGTCACCATGTTCTTCTTGAACCTGCAGTGTAACAATGGACCATTGGTTCCACACGGCCTGGCTGTGTCACAAATGTCTCTTTGATTCCATGAGCCCCAGGCACTGAGAGAAGGTTGAAGAATCTGCTGAAGGAGTCAGAAGCAAAACCCCAAGTCCCTTGGAGCATCCCTGGGCCCCAGTGAGGGCAGGGAGTGCCAAAGGCTGCCCAGGCACTGGTGAGAGCAGCTCCTTGAGGCCAGGATTGCAGGGAGCCCAAGGCTGTGAGCAGGGACTGCAATGCTGAGCAAGGCCTGGGCTGGCTGGAGGGAGCAGAAAGGCCAAGGCCTGAGCCCAGGCCTGGCACAGCAGGGCCTGTCCCTCGCGGCTGGCTGGGGGCTGTTGGTGGGGCAGGGGGATGGCAGGGGCAGCAAGGACAAATGTTCTAAAGCTGCAAGGCCTGCCAGTGTGCTGAGGGAGGGGCCAGGCAGAAGCCAAGTGCAGGCCCTGCAAGGAAAGTTCTTCTGTGGGGCCTGCAGAGGCGCTGGCAGAGCCCAGGGGACAAAGGCCTGGGTGCCTGTGGCCCTGCCAGCCCTGCCCAGCCCTTGGCCATCTCTCCTGCAGGTGGGAGTGTGGATCTGCTGGAGGGCAGGAGGGCTCTGCACAGGGCCTTGGACAGGCTGGATCCAGGGCCAAAATCCAACAATGTCAGCTTGAACAAGACCAAGGGCCAGGTCCTGCACTTTGGCCACAACAACCCCTGCAGTGCTCCAGGCTGGGGACAGAGTGGCTGGACAGCAGGCTGGACATGAGGCAGCAGTGTGCCCAGGTGGCCAATGGCTCCTGGCCTGGATCAGGAATGGTGTGGCCAGCAGGAGCAGAGCTGCTGTGCCCCCCCTGCCCTGCCCCAAGTTCTGCACACAGACATTGCTGCTGCAGCTCCAGAGAAGGGAACAAAAGGGGGATCTCCAATGGAAGTTTTTCTGGGAGATCCTTTATTTCATTTAAAGCCACAGAGTGCAGAGCTCCCCATTGACACAGTGTGGGAAAAGTGGAGGTGGAGAGAATCAAAATGAAAAATGGCACAAACAGTGGCCTTTATTTTTGGACAGTGTTGAGAAACTAAAACACAGGAGAAAAATCTTTGAAAACCAAACCAACAAGTGCTATCAAAGATGACTTTTATTACAAATGATTTACAGAAACTGGTCAGCAGTTTAATGTTTCTGAAATTGTCCAGTGATCAGTGCCCACACTGCAGCCTTGAACTCCTGGTTCCTCAGGCTGTAGATGAGAGGGTTCTGGGCTGGAGGCACCACCGAGTACAGAACTGACAGGGTCAGATCCAGGGATGGGGAGGACATGGAGCGGGGCTTCAGGTTGGCAAAGGCTGCAGTGCTGATGAACAGGGAGAGCACAGCCAGGTGAGGGAGGCAGGTGGAAAAGGCTGTGTGCCGTCCCTGCTCCGAGGGGATCCTCAGCACAGCCCTGAAAATCTCCACATAGGAGAAAAAAATGAACACAAAACAACACAATGAAAAAATGCACTTAACACAATAACTCCAAATTCCCTGAAGTAGGACAGTGAGAAGGAGAGCTTGAGTATCTGGGGGATTTCACAGAAGAACTGGCCCAGGGCATTGCCATGGCACAGGGGCAGGGAAAATGTATTGGCTGTGTGCATGAGAGCATTGAGCAAGGCACTGGCCCAGGCAGCTGCTGCCATGTGGGCACAAGCTCTGCTGCCCAGGAGGGTCCCGTAGTGCAGGGGTTTGCAGATGGACACGTAGCGGTCGTAGCACATGATGGTCAGGATATAATACTCTGTTGCAATGAAGAACAGTAAGAAAAACACCTGAGCAGCACATCCTGTGTAGGAGATGTTCTTGGTGTCCCAGAGGGAATTGTGCATGGCTTTGGGGACAGTGGTGCAGATGGAGCCCAGGTCGGTGAGGGCCAGGTTGAGCAGGAAGAAGAACATGGGGCTGTGCAGGTGGTGGCCGCAGGCTACGGCGCTGATGATGAGGCCGTTGCCCAGGAGGGCAGCCAGGGAGATGCCCAGGAAGAGGCAGAAGTGCAGGAGCTGCAGCTGCCGCCTGTCTGCCAATGCCAGCAGGAGGAAGTGGCTGATGGAGCTGCTGTTGGACATTTGCTGGGGCTGCACGTGGACACCTGTTCATGGAGAAAGGACAGGGACAAGTCAGCAGAGGCTGCTTTGGGCCAAACCTGGGCCATTCCCTGTCAACTGAGTCACCCACCATTGTTCCTGCTCTGGGAAAACCTTTACCCAGGTCCCTGCCTGAGCTCCAGTTGTGCTGTCTGAGTGTGCAAGGAGCAGCCAAGCCTGTGTTTGGGGGCTCTCGAGGAGCCATCCCTGCCCTGCTGCCCTTGGTTTGTGGCCACGTGGCAGAGGGACAAGGCTGGATATTCAGGATTTGTCAGGGGAATCACTCCTAATGCATACAGGCTTCTTGCTATCTGTATTCCAACTTTTAAAGGGCATGGAGAGCAGGAAGGAATTTTGGCCATTATTTTCCTGCCCACATAGCATTCCTTGTTCTTTGAGGTCAGAAATCCCCAGCATTTCTGCTACACTCAGAGTTTGCCACTGAGAGATGTGAGAGGCAAAGGATTCCCTGTGCCTTGGGCAAGGGGAGGGGCTGGATGGGCTTGTTCCCAACTGCCCTGGGTTTGCAGCTTTGGCTGCAATCAGAGCACAGTCACATTCCTGGGTCACCCTGGGATAAACCAGACCCTGCCCAGAGCAGAGGGATCTCCGAATGTCTCCCCCTCTCCAAAGGGCTCTGGGCAAGGTCTCAGCACCCCCTTCTGCCAAGGACACTCACGATTCCCTTGGCAAACCCAGCAGCATTTCCTCAGCTCTGGCATCTCTGCACTTCCCCAGGGCACATTCAGGGAACTCCAAGGGGCTCTGGCACAGATTTGCAGCCAGGAGGGCAGCTCAGAGCTTGCAAGGACACAGCAAGGAGATCCCTGGGTGTGCCCATGATGGGATCTCAGGGAGGGGGCTCAGCCCATTCCCCTTTCCCATGGACTGCTCTGCCCACAGCCCCACAGGTCCCAGGGAAGCTTGGACACCCCATGGCCATGGCCACAGCTGCCTGGCAGCAATCCCAAGGGCAGTGCCTGACTCAGCTGCTGCAAATGCCAGAGCCTCCCTGAGAGCACCAGATGACAGGGACAATCTCAGGGCAGTGTAGAACCAAGAGAAGATGTGGTGGGGCTGTGCCTGGGAGGGCAGGGCAGAGACAGCCGGGCACTCAGGACAGTGTTCCCGTGCCCAGCTGTGCACGGCACCTCCCACACAGCCACAGGGCCCTCCTGCCCCCAGCATTGCTCTCTTCAGCCCCCTCTCCTTCCCTCAGCATCTCCCTGGGCCTGGACATTTCCCTCTTGAGAGGAGCCTTGTCCCTGCCAGCGCTGACAGAGCCCATCCCAGCCTCTGTGCCCTGGGCCCGGCCCTACAGAAACCTGCCTGTCTGCAGGGCCCTGGCTGGGGCAGGCTCTGTCTGCAGCTGGGCAAGGGCAGCTCAGGAGAGCCCTGCTGGGCCCTGCTAAGGTGATGCTGCTGCTGCTGCTGTCCAGGGCTGAGGAGGGGCTGAAGGCCCTTGAGGAGCCTCCCAGCAGAGAGACTGACCACCCAAAGTTACTGCTCTGGAGTCTCTGTAAATGTTCCAACATTCCTTTGATGATCCTGAGTGTCCCTTTGAACTCAGAATGTTCTGTGATTCTGTGATTACAATTCCTGTTCTGCTGCTCTCATCCTCTTGTTGCCTAGAATCAAATGAGAAAAAAAAAAAATAATTAACCCTTGTAGCAGTGTTAGAACAGTAAAGTAAAAACCAGACCTTTATTGGAAGCTCCCAGGTGTCCCAGTGGGGATTGGGCACACCCAGCCCCTGATTTCAACAGTTTATTGAGGTTGATTAATTAAGATATTTAACAGGAACATCCAATAGGAGATTCAGTTGCACCAGTTACACATCCCTGGGTCAATCCATTGCTCCAAGGGTTTCTTTGCCTCACTTTTTTTTTATGACTGCTAACACTCTGGGTCAAAATCAAAATGTTCTTCTTGTAGGTCCCCTTCCTGATAATAAGACTACACAGTAGTTCAGGAATATAATTAGAAGGTCAGCTTATTGTTCTAAAACTTAAAAGAAAGGGTAAGAAACATGCTAGAATTAATAAAGAATTATACTGAAATAAGTGCATGTATACTATAAATATATAAGTATATATATGTATACTATGCAATACTATACAGTATATACTATAGTATATGTACATATATGTATATATGTACACTATAATAAGTATATTCAATAGTAGTTGAATGGACTAAATTAAAAATTATAGTTTTATAACTACATATTAGTAGTTAACAGAGCTAAGAATATATGAAAAATGTATAAAAAGCAAAAAATCTGTTTGTGATCACCCCAACTCTCCCATCCTTCTACAAGCAGGAAATTGAAAACACTCTCAGCAAATCTCCTGATCTTTACAGCAATCCCAGGCTCACCTTCTTTTGGGAAGTGTCCTCCAGGGCTGTGCCCGGGCTGGTGTGGAGCTGGGAGCAGCCCTGCCCCACACAGCACCTCTCAGCAGCAGCACCTGCCCTGCTCAGGGTGGGTCCTTTCCCCCAAAGCTTCTCCCCAGCGCTGGGAGAAGCTCCCAGGGCTGGCTGAGAGCTGTCCCTGGCAGGCAGCAGAGTCCCTGGGCCAGCACAGAGCCCTGGGCTGCTCTGCAGGACAGCCCTGGGCAGCCCTGGCTGCAGCCCCGGCTGCTCAGCCCTGCAGCAGAGCCTGGCACAGGGAGCTGCCCTGTGCTGTGCCTGGGCTGCTGCAGCAGGGAAACCCAGTGCTGCCCCAGGGCCACATCCCTGCCCTGCAGCAGCTCTGAGAGTCCTCCTGGAAGGGCCTCAGAGCTGTGGGATGTGGCAGCTTCAGGAGATCCCTGCAGGAAGTGCAGCTTATCTTCCCCCAGCCAGAGAGTGACTGTTACCAATGCTGTGAGGATTTCTCCTCTACTGAGATGTGAGTGAGCTCTGCTGGGCTGGGAATAGAGTTGCTCATCAGGAGAAATGTCTTTTGAAGCTCTTCTTGGTTGCCAGGAGCTGCTGCCTCTGTGCCAGGAGCCCAGCCCAGCTCATCAGCACAGACACAGCACAAGGACTTTAATGACCCTCTCAGGGCTGGTGCTGAGGCCCTGAACATCAGTCCCTGAGAGGGAGATGAAGAAACCTCTCAAGAACTCCAAGTCACAATCCAACTCCAAAGTTTCTGAAAGTTTTAATGGGTCCCAGTGAGGGACAGCACAAAGAAAGTGTCCGCAGGCCCCAGGCAGAGCAGAGAACTGCAGGCAGTGATGACAGGAGGAGACAAGGAGAAGCCAAGTCTTGGTGCCCTGGGGCACAGCAGGGTCTGTGCCACCAAGGGCTGTCAGGAGACACCTTGTCCTGAGGCCCTGGGGCCTCCTGGCACAGCCCCAGCAAGGCTGGGCACTCTCAGCCCCTTGTCCTGCCCTCAGCATCCCCCTGACAGCCCAGTGGCCTCAAGGATCTGCTGGAAGGAGTCCCTGGGGAGCCCTGGTCAGGAATGGCCCTGGGGGGCTCCTGAATGCTCCCAGGCACTGCAGGTTCTTCAAAGGACTTTGGGTTTGGCTTTTGCCTTGGAGTTTCTGAGAGGCTTCTACAATCATGAACTCCAATTATCTGCTGTAATTAGTCCCTTGAGAGGCTTTGTCAGTAACAACACTCAGTGGGGCTCATTAATGCTTCAAGGTACTTCAGTTATTTGAAGGTACTTGGAGTTTCCCCTTTAAAACTGACTCTGTGAGTAAGATTGTGCAATCCTGGCCCCAATTATCTACTTTAACAAGTCCCTTGGGATTCTCAGTCAGTAAAAACACTCAGTGGGGCTCATTAGTACTTCAGGGTACTCAAAGTTTCTTAAAGAACTTTTTTTTACACTGAGTCTGAGAAGTTTGTGAAATCATGGCCCCCAATTATCTACTTTAACAAGTCCCTTGGGATTCTCAGTCAGTACAAACACTCAGTGGGGCTCATTACTACTTTAAGGTACTCAAAGTTTCCTAAAGAACTTTTTTTTTGGCACTGAGTCTCTGAAAAGTTTTTGTGCCATCCTGGCCTCCAATTATCTTCTTTAATGAGTCCCTTGAGAGCTTTGCACTGACACTCATTGGGGCTCATTAATACTTTGAGATACTCAAGGTTTTTAAGGTACTTTGGAATTTCCTTTCCACACTGAATCTCTGAGAGGTTTTTGTGCAGTCCTGGCCTCCAATTCTCTCCTCCAAGGAGTCCACGAAGAGCCTTTGTTGGGGATGGACCTCAGTGCAACTCATTAATGCCTCAAGACACTTTGGGTTTTTCTTCTTACTTGGACTACTGGAAAGGTTTGTGCAATCTCCTCTCAGGCCCTGAGGGCTCAGCACCAAATGCACCGTGGGTCTCATTAGGATCAATCAAGTCCTGACAAACCATGGCTGTGCCTTGATTTCCCTCTGGTCTGGTGCAGTTCATTAGGAAAGTTTTTTTGCTACATTTATGGGGAAAGATTTCAAAGAGTTTCCAAGAAATACACATTCTTATTATAAAGGGTTCTTATATTACTGCTCTGTTTAGAGCAGAGCTGATTGCAGCATTCAGTGATTGATATTGATCCAGGGTCTCTCCTCAGGAGGTCTGGCTTGCTCAGAGAAGCTGTGTCCTGAGGTCTGACCCAGTGTGGACAACCTTGCTCCACATTCTCCAGCCCCATCCTGTCTCTCCTCACTCACCTGGGACCTGCTTTGCTTGGAGAGCTGCCCACACTCAGGCAAACAGGGGCTTCCTGGTTTTTTTAGCAATGTAAAACTCCTCATTTTCCCCGCTGAAAACAGACACCCTCTTCAAGTGTTTGTCAGGCCCAAGGTGCCCCCAAGGCCACTGCAGCCCTGCTCTGAGCCAGGAGTGTGGGTGGATCATCATCCCAACCTGCTCTGGGCCATTGCATGGGGCTGTGGCCCTGGACACTGCACTCACCCCACTGCTGGGTTTGGGTGCCACAGCAACCCCCGTAAGTTCAAGTTTCCTTGGAAAGCACCCCAAGGAGCCATTTCTGCAGCCAGGTTCCATGGCCAGAGGGATGTGGGGGACTGCAGGTGGTCACTGCCCCATCCCTGGAAACATTCCAGTCCAGCTGGGACAGGGCTCTGAACAACCTGATCTGGTGAAAGATGTCCCTGCTCATCCCAGGCCTGGACAAGAGGCCTGAGTGAGGTCTGAACAACAGGCCCTGAGCCAAAGTTGACCTGTGGGTGAACCTTTCAACCCAAGGTTATCTTTGTATCTTCTCCTAAGTGAAATATGCATGGTCCTTAGCACTGTGATAGATGTATCCACTCATTAGTGAAACATGGATTGACCTTTCTGTGTTTAGAAGCCAGAGAAGGCCATGAAGTCCAACATCTGGCCTTGTCTGGGGCTTTATGGTCAGAGTCACTTGCCTTGGTTCCTCCTTGGGCCTTGGCCAGGCTTTGGGAGGGACCCAAGAGGAGGATGAATCCAGATGTTCCTGCACTAGAAGTGCTGTCAGTTGGTTTATTCAGAGGGTCAAAGCTGGACCCTCTCCCAGCAAGGCTGGAGCCTCACCTGTGGCTGGAGGCACCTGCAGGAATTCCCAGTGTCCAGGAGTGGCTCTGCAGTCCTTGGCTGTGACAGCTTCCCCCAGCTGAGGTGTGGGTGTGGGTGATGGGAAAGTCTGAGGGTCACTGCTGATGGATCTTTCTTACTCACTGCAGGCAATCTTTGGTAGTGATGGTTGGGTGCATTGCTGAGCTGCTCCTTTTGTGCTCCTTTGACTCAGTTCCCACTCACCCCTGAGCTTCAGCCCTGGCTTGCAGTATGCTCGGGGGGAAACTGAGGCAAGGACAAAGATAAAAGACAAAAGGTGCTCTTAATCCTTCAGGAACACAGTCCCACAGTTTAATGCAGAACCTACTCCTTGCAGCTTGGGGGAGTTAAGAGAGGAGTTAAGAGAGGAATTAAGAGACAGATTCCCTGCCAGAGGGCAGTTTTATGCCCTCTGCCAAGGAGGGGGAGGGGAGGGGGTCTACCAGCGTGTGGGGGCTGACCTGGGGCAGGTGAGGCATAGGTGGTGTCAGGGAGAGGGGATTCAGTGCAGGGGCTCATGGGAAGGTACAGAAAATACTTTGTGTGAACACATATAACAGTTAACAGTATAACCCAGTATAATATAACAAAGTGAACAAACTACTTAGTGCAATACAACATCTCACCCTTTTCTGTTACAATAAAACTGAAAGACATGCTTCAGGCCTATTCTGAGGCAGAATAGTTTTTGCCCACCACTTTTGATTTGCAGGCAGTTTTGGCTGTTCTTGGCCTGCAAGCTCTGCATGGCTGACTTCTGAGGTGGTAGGGATTAAACCATTGAGGGCCTTTAAAAGTAGGCAGTGGAGAATTCCGAACACCCACACAATTAAAAATAAGACAACAAAAACCAACAGGATTGTAAAAGGAAATACGCACATAAAGCATATTAACAATCTGAGATCTGCTGGAAGTAACCCAACTTTTAAGAAGGCTCTGTCTTCTCTTTCCGACAGCGTCTTCTTTTTGAAGCGACAGCTGCTTGCTTCTCATCATCTTCCGTTGGTGCTAGATTTTTGGGAACAAAAGGTTTCCCCCACTTTTGGGGTATCCAGCCTGGGCCCAAGGCGGTGGATACACACACGTAGCCATGTCCCCAGGTCACGAGGTAATCAGGACCTTTGATCTCCCAGGTTTCTGGGTCCCTAATCAAAACTGGTGGGCTCTGTGACAGCTTAAACTGATTACTGCTGTTGAAGTGACACACCACTGGAGGACTCCTGTTTTCAAATGAACAATTCAGAATGTTAATGGTAAACATGACTTTGCAGAGTTTTTGTGTTGGTGACATCCATGCTGTGGAACTGTCTTGCCCAGCAGGACCTTTTTGAGCATCTGGTGGGCACGCTCGACCACAGCTTGGCCTGTGGGGGAGTGGGGGATGCCTGTTACATGTTCCATTCCCCACTGCTGGACAAACTGCAGGAGTTCCTTGCTTTTGTACACTGGGCCATTGTCAGTTTTGATTTCCTTAGGGATCCCCAGTACTGAAAAGGCTTGCACGAGATGTTTCTTGGCATGTGCAGCCATTTCTCCTGCGTGGGCAGAGGCATAAACTGCATTTGAATAGGTGTCAATGCTCACATGCACATATTTTGGTGGCCGAAACTAGGAATGTGTGTGATGTCTGTCTGCCACTCTTGGCAGCTTCCAAGCCCTCTGGGGTTAACCCCCACTGTCGGGGAGTTTTCGGAAGAGCGAGGCCACAATCTGCTGATAGGAGGTTTGAAAAATCCTTGCTATCAGGGAACAGTATGAGGTCTTGTACTGTGCCTGCTGTGTACTCTGCTGTTCCTATGTTGCCTTGAATTGGCAAAAAGGTAGCAAATGTAATAACTCATTGGTCCTTCTCACGGATGCTTCGTCTGGGAAGCTGAAGACATGTAACAACTTGTTGTACCTTCTTATAGATGCTGAAGATAGAAATGCTGATCATAAGAAGAACAAAGAAGAAGTTGCTACCAAAAGATGTGAACCAATGAGCAATCATTTAGAGTGCTTGAACATGAGATTTTAACCAATCAACAACTGTTTAGCTGTGCCTGCTTTTACTCTGTTACCAGATAAAAATAGGGAATAAAGAATAAATGAGGAGATCAAACCTAATCATATTGGTGTCCATTTGATACTCGGCTCCTTCCTCACAACAGTTTCCATGGGTCCCCACAGTGTCACAATGGCCCCTTGCTTCCATGAGGCCTTGGAGTGTCAAAATGGTTTCCTTGGTTCCATGGAATGCAACAATGCACAAAGAACAATGCACAACTGCACAATGACACAGTGGCCCCTTGGTTCCATGAGGCCTCAGAGTGTCACAACGGTCTCCATGATTCCAGATAGTTCTGCAGTGTCACAGTGGTGCCTTGGTTCTTTTGGGCTCCTCAGGATCACAATGGCCCCTTGGCTGCATGAGGCCCAGCTGTGTCACAATGGCCCCTTGCTTCCATTGGGCCCTGTAGGGTCACAATTGTCCCCCCTTGCTTCCATGAGGCCTTCAGTGTCACAGTGGTGTCCTTGGTACTGCAGTATCACAATGGTGTATTCAATGAGGCCCTGCAGTGTCACAATTGTCTCCTTGGCTCCACAAGGTCTTGCAGAGCCCCTTGGATCAACAAGGCCTCAAAGATCCATAATGTTCTGCAGGATTCCATGAGGGCCCTCAATGTCACAATGGACCTTTGGTTCCTTGGGATCTTGCCCTGTTCCATGAGTCCTTAGTTCCATAGGGTCCTGTAGTGTCACAATTGAGCCCTTGGTTCAATGGTGTCACACAGTGCCACAATTGTCCCTTGGTTCCATTCAGCCCCACAGTGTCACTATGGACCCCTTGGCTCCCCAGGGCTCTGAAGTGCCACAATGACCCTTTGGTTTCCCAGGGCCTCAAGGTGTGCAAATGGCCCCCAGGGTTTCATGAGGCCCTGCTGAGTCACAATGGACCTGTGGTTCCATGATGCCCCACAGTGTCACCATGGTATCCTTGGTTCCACAGTGTCAGAATGGACCCTTCATCCCATGGACACCCACAGTGTTCACTGTAGCCCCCTTAATTCCATGGGACTCCGC
This sequence comes from Phylloscopus collybita, assembly GCA_027886175.1. Taxonomy (NCBI): domain Eukaryota; kingdom Metazoa; phylum Chordata; class Aves; order Passeriformes; family Phylloscopidae; genus Phylloscopus; species Phylloscopus collybita. The sequence goes on from JAJNNQ010000120.1 coordinate 1,445,954, forward strand.
CATGCTGTAATAGCCCCTTGGTTCCAGTGGGTCCCAAAGTGTCAGAAGGGTCTCCATTGTTCCATGAGACTCTGCAATGTCACTGTGGTCCCCTTGGTTCCACAGGGCCCCGGAAAATAGCAATAGACACTTGGTTCCACGAGGTTCCTCAGTCACAATGGCGCCTTGGCTCCATGTAGCCATGCAGTGTCACAATGGCTTGTGGTTCCATGAGGCCCAACAGAGTTACAATGGACCCCTGGTTCCATGAGACCTTGCTGTGTCACAATGGAGTTCTGGTTCCAGGAGCTTTCCTACTGCCAATAACAGTCTCCTTGCTTCTGCAGTGTCACCATGGACCCTTGGTTCCAGGAGGTCCCACAGTATAACACGGTCACTTTGGTTCTGTGAGGTTCAGCCGTGTCACAATGGACTCCTTGGTTCTACAAGGGCTTGCTGGGTCAGAATGGCCCCTTTGGTTCCACAAGGCCCCACAGTGTCAACATGGTCTCCTTGGATCCGCATTGTCATGATGGAACTTCCATTCCATGCAGCCCTGGTGTGTCACAGTGGCCCCTTGGTTCCATGAGTTACTGGACTATCAACAATGGTTCCCTTGCTCAAACAAGGCCTTGCTGTGTCACAATGGACTCTTGGTTCCATGAAGCCTTTCTCCGTCACAATGTACTTTGGATTCCATGAGGTTCCTTAGTGTCACAATGGTCTCCTTGGATCTGCAGTATCACAATGGACCATTGGTTCCATGTGGCCCTGCTGTGTCACAAAGGATTTTGGTTCCATGAGGGTCCAAGGTGTCTCACTAGACTCCTTGGTTGTGCAAAGCCCCACTTTCACTAAATCTCCCAAATATCAGGATAAGACTCTTTAACAGTAATTTGGTGTTTAAGAGGGCATCACTTATTCAGACTTGAGGTCCAATAGGTGGTAACTCATAACCTTACATAGACATGTGATTCTAAAAGAGTTTTACTTATATAGAGTTACTACAAGTTTATTATAATTTTGCCATCACTATAAAACCCACCTAAACATCCCAGATTCACTCCTTGGTTTTCCATCACTGCACTCTTGAGGCAGATGAAATCTTCTTTTCTTCTAACCCTCCTTGCTGAGAAAGCAAGCCCTGCATGCCTTCTTCCTGTTCTAAAATGTCACAGGCATGGAAAAAATGGAATGAACCCTTCAGGTCTCAAGCCCAAGGCTGTGTGTGCCCAGGCAGAGGCAGACAGGACGCAGAGCTGTCAGCAAAGGAAGGGCCCAGCCAGGTGGGGCAGCCGCGGGTGACGACAGCCTGCAGGGACAGAGGCACAGGGCATGGACACCGTAGGACAGCCTGGGCTGCACAGGCCACAGGGATGGGCAGCAGCTGCAAGGCCCTGACACAGCCAACTCCTGCAGCACTTGGGCCATGGCTGCTGGCCCTGGGCCTGAGCCAGCAGGAAGAGGGGACAAGTGACCCTTGCAGGCCTGCAAGGGCCTCATGGCCTCCTTGTCCCTGCTCAGCAGCCTGGCAGGGGCTGCCCCATGGTGCTGCCCTTGGCATTGCACATCCCCACATCCCAGTGGCCTGGGAAGAGACCTGAGCAAGGAGGGAGAGACAGGATGTGCCTTGGCAGGGGCTGGGGCTCAGGCCTTGGCCCTTTGCATTCCTGAAACACATCCAGGTTTGCTCAGCACCAGAGACACCTTGGCCTTGTTTGTCCCCACCTGTCCTCACTGCCTGCAGTGTTCTACTCTATCTGGAACCTGGGGACACTTTCTCAGTTGTGTTTCTCTGTGGGACCCATTAAAACTTCAAAAAAGTTTGGACTTTGAATCTGACTTGGAGTTCTTGAGAAGGTTTTTGAGCACACTCTGAGGGACTCAATCTGATGTAAACAGCACCAAATCCCCAAGAGATTAATTAAAGTCCTTGTGCTGTGTCTTTACTGCTGAGTTGCATCAGAATCCTGGCAATCAAGAAGAGCTTCAAAAAGACATTTCTCTTGCTGAGCTGCTCCACTCCCAGCCCAGCAGGGCTGAGGGCACTTACTGCAGGTTCCTGAGAGCAGTGAAGCAGAGAGAGGCTTAAAGAATCTGCAAGGAAATGTCTGAGCTTCTTCCTGAAGACGTCTTCACCACTTCTGACACAGTCAGTCAGTGGCTGCACGGATCTCCTAAAGCTGACCCAGGACAGGACTGAGGTGACTGTAAGGATGGCTCTGCTGCCCTTTCTGCTTTGGGGGAGGATGTGCTCCAGAGCGGGGCTGCCCTGGGCACCGTCAGAGGGACAGGGCAGGACGGCTCCTGCTGCCAGGGACGGCTGCAGGGGCTGAAGCTGGGGCTGCAGCCAGGGCTGCCCAGGGCTGTCCTGCACAGCAGCTCCTGCAGCCCTCAGGGCTCTTGGCCAGCCCAGGGCATCTGCCACTTGCCAGGGGCAGCTCTCAGCCTGCCTGGGAGCTCCCATGGATGCTGGAGGGGAGCAGTGGGTTCAAGGAGTGACTCCTGCCAGGGCAGGTCCTGCTGCTGCTGCTGCTGTGGAGAGGGTGCTGTGTGTGCCAGGGCAGCTCAGAGCTCCAGCTCATGCCCAGGTCATTTCTGAGGGGAATTGTCATGAGCTCATTCAGGGCAGGAGTTTCCTGCTTGGGTCTCTGCTTTCCTGAATCTGTGCTCCCACTTTTCCCCGTCTCAGCTTGGTGGCAATGGAAACTCAGCTGTGCAGGGCAGAGCAGGGGCTGAGGCTCTTCAACCATCCCACTGAGTTTTCCTGGGAACCTCAGCAAGTGCCTGCAGCTGCTCAGGCTCCAGATCCATGCAGCATCAGCTTTCCATGGTGCCCAGGCCTGGGGGAGCTGTTCTTTAATGCCTGCAGCCGGGAGCAGCTGCAGGGCAGAGCTGGCCCAGGGGCTGGGCTGGGCTCTGGCAGCTGTGGCAGGGAAGGAGCCCGGGCCCACAGGAACAGCTCGGGCTGGGACAGCTGCAGCAGCAGAGGCGTGGGCAGGGAGGGAGGGAGGCAGTGCTGAGGGCAGCTCTGCTGCTGCTGCTGCTGCTGCTGCTGCTGCAGGGGAGATGTGGCAGCTGCCAGCCCTGCCCTGCAGGGCAGACCCTGGCCTGAGCAGCACAGCTGCTGTGTCCCCTGGCAGCCAGCACAGCCCTCAGCCCGGGGGCTGGGGGCCCTCAGTCCCCTCCTGGGCCGGCAGAGCAGCTCCAGAGATGAAGGGCATCTCTGCTGCCATGTGCCCATTGCCTGCTGCCCAGGGCCTGAGGGCCACTGTCCTGCACTGCTGCTGCCTGCACTGCAGGGGCTGGGCAGGGCTGGCCAGGGAAAGGCTTTTCCTCAGGGCCCGGCTCTCTCTCTCCTTGCCTTGCCCAGCTGCTGCTGCCATTGCTGAGGGGCTCTCTGGGAATGGCACTTCCAGCTGCAGGCTCAGGCCCAGCCCTTGGGCTGCTCCTGCTCAGGCTGAGCACAGCAGTGGGGTGTCCCAGCTCCCTGTGCCTGGGGAGCTCTGGGCAGGGCAGGCTGGCAGGCTGGGAATGAGCTGACTCTCCCTGACTTTGGGAAAGGCAGGAGCCACTCGGTGTGCCAGGGATCCCTCTGCTCTCAGCAGTGTCTCCTGCCTTTCCAGGGAAACATGGGAATGGAGCGCAAAAAGGTGCCAGTCCAGGGCAGCTGGGAACAGGAGAGAGGGACAGAGCAGCTCCTCTCAGTCTGCACTAAGGCTCAGAGAAATCTCCTGCCTCACTGGACTCTCTGTTCTCCCCAGGTGCAGCAGAACCTCTCATTCTGCCTCCTGCAATCCCCATCCTTTGACCTGCCAGCTCCTGTGCCTTAGGAGCATATGCTTTCTCCAAGTTAAATCATCAGGACTGTCACCTGTCCTGCACTGCCTGGGGGTCAGGGCCAACTCCTAGGAATCCTGCAGGTCAAGGTCTGGCTCCTCACACAACACTGGCCAGCAGCAATCAAGGCTTCAGCAACAAAAGTATAGGAAGGTCCCCTGAACACAGACAGGGGGGAGGTGTTTAGTGGAAGGGAATGGTCTATGACAAAGGACTTCCATTCTTCAATGAGAAATCTCCCCTCTAATGTCACTGTATTTCCTCCTTCTGCAGGTTGGAATGTCCAGGGCCAGCAAATGTCCAAAAGCAGCTCCATCAGCCACTTCCTCCTGCTGGCATTGGCAGACAGGCGGCAGCTGCAGCTCCTGCACTTCTGCCTCTTCCTGGGCATCTCCCTGGCTGCCCTCCTGGGCAACGGCCTCATCATCAGCGCCGTAGCCTGCGGCCACCACCTGCACAGCCTCATGTTCTTCTTCCTGCTCAACCTGGCCCTCACCGACCTGGGCTGCATCTGCACCACTGTCCCCAAAGCCATGCACAATTCCCTCTGGGACACCAGGAACATCTCCTACACAGGATGTGCTGCACAGCTCTTCTTCTTTCTGTTCTTCATCTCAGCAGAGTTTTCCCTGCTGACCATCATGTGCTACGACCGCTACGTGTCCATCTGCAAACCCCTGCACTACGGGACCCTCCTGGGCAGCAGAGCTTGTGCCCACATGGCAGCAGCTGCCTGGGCCAGTGCCTTGCTCAACGCTCTCATGCACACAGCCAATACATTTTCCCTGCCCCTGTGCCATGGCAATGCCCTGGGCCAGTTCTTCTGTGAAATCCCACACATCCTCAAGCTCTCCTGCTCACACTCCAATGTCAGGGAACTTGGGCTCATTGCAGTTAGTTCCTTTGTAGCACTTGGCTGTTTTGCATTCATAGTTTTCTCCTAAGTGCAGATCTTCAGGGTTGTGCTGAGGATCCCCTCTGAGCAGGGACGGCACAAAGCCTTTTCCACCTGTCTCCCTCACCTGGCCGTGGTCTCTCTGTTCCTAGGCACTGGCATATTTGATCACATGAAGCCCCCCTCCATCTCCTCCCCAACCCTGGATCTGGCCCTGTCAGTTCTGTACTCGGTGGTGCCTCCAGCCCTGAACCCCCTCATCTACAGCCTGAGGAACCAGGAGGTCAAGGCTGCAGTGTGCAGATTGATGACTGTATGTTTTAAGGAACATTAAACTGGCTGGCCAGTTTCTGGAAATCACTTTATATACAAGTGATTATTGTATATTTGTTGTATATGTACTGTATATTTATTGTATATGTACTGTATATTTATTGTATATTGATTTAAATAATATCTGTATTACTTTAATTACATGTCATCTTTGATACCTTACATTGATTTCATTTTGGATATTCTTTTCCTTCATTTTAGTTCATAAATCTTGTCCAAAAAAAAATGTCAGTTTTTGAGCCACTTCTCATTTTGTTTCTCTCCACATTCCCTGTGGCCACAAACTGTGTCAATGAGGGGCTGAGCTCTTGGTGGCTTCAAAGGAACTCAGTGATCTCCTAGCCAGGTTTTCTGCACAGAGGCCCCTTTGTTTCCCTTCTCTGCAGCTGCAGCAGCAATGTCTGTGTGCAGAGCTGGGGGCAGATCAGTGCTGGCACAGCAGCTGTGCCCAGCAGCAGCAGCACTTGGTGCTGCCAGTGCTGCTGCCGTGGCCCTGCCCCGCTGCCCTCCTGGCCCTGCTGTTGCTGTAGGGCCTGAGTGCTCTCGGGGCCGGGCACAGGGCTGGGGGTGGCAGTGCCGGGGCTGCAGCAGGGACAGGCCATGGGCACTGCTGGCACAGCAGCAGTGCTGAGGCCTCAGGCCAGGGCCTGGGGGCTGCAGGCTCCTTGCCCAGGCTCTCTCCAGAACACATTGCCCAGGCCAAGGCTCAGCAGAGAAAAGCCCCGGCAGCAGCCCCAGGCTGGCCGTGGGCAGGCTGGGGGCAAACAGCATGGCTGGGGCTCTGCAAGGGCCCTGGGCAAGCACACGGCAAGGAGCAGCAGAGCAGGGCCTGATCCATCCCCACTGCGCTGGACACCCCAGGCCAGCGGCCCACAGCCTCCTCATGCACCTGCCAACAACATCCCCCCTCTGCAGCCCTGGCCTCTCCCCCAGCTCACACAGCTGCCGCAGCCTTGCAAGCACAGCCACGGCAGCACTGCCTCAGGAGCCCCTGTTTGCCCTGCCCAGAGCAGGCCTGAGCACCCCCATGGGGTTGGTGTGGGGAGATGAAGCTGAGGGAGCACAAATGCCAGCAGGGCCTGGGGCCAGGAAGGGCTGGGCCACAGCAGAGAAACCACTCAGGTTTGTGGTGGCCTCTGAAGTCAGCCAGAAAGTTTGTTCCCATGAGCTGTGAATTTTTATCCCGTCTGAGAACAGTCTGCAGATGTTTCTCAGATCCAGCTCTCATGGGTTCAAGCAACAGTGATCATGTCCAGGGAGGTTACACCCACTTACAGGGAAACAGGCAGGGCAAGTCTCCTTGTTAAGCTCGAGAATCCATTTTATTCCCCTTGTCCTGGGCTGGGGAGGAGGTGAGGGCCAAGAGGAAGAACAGGGGCTGGGTTGTGAGATTTATAGGGAATTCAGGGGAGGAGTCTTAGGGTTTGGGTCAAGGACGGAGATAACACAAGGACAGTAAGATCAGATTTCAGTCTTCTCAAAACAGGGAGACTCCACAATTCCTCCATTTATAAATTGGTTATAACATGATGATTCTTGGGAATATGACCTCAAATATCACTGAGGGATGGGCAGGAGGCATCCACCAGCCAGGGAATTCTGAATCACCTCAATGCAAAATAGATTCCTATTAAATAACTGCAATGAAATAGATCACAGGCTTGTGGGTGAAAACTGTGGTTACCTAAGCTTTGCAACATCAACAGTAAATGAGAACCATCCATTCCAAAAGGAATAAATAGAAGTCGGATGCTCCAACATAAAATCAAAAGCCAGTTCCACCTCTGGCTTTGGAGGGCTGTGGGAGAGGGATGTGGGTGTGACAGTCCTGACACTTTAGAGCATGTTTGGAGTATGTTTCCACAAGTGGAAGAATCAAGGAGCAAGAATCTGAAGGACTGAACAAGAGAAGGGTGCATCCAAAGAGACAAGAGACAGGCAATTGACTGAAAATATCCAGACCATTCCTGAAGGGCAGAGCCTCCTCAGGAATCTAATTTCACTGCATTCTCTTCACATCCAAGCTGGGCACCAGAATCTGTGGGTGCCCAGGGCCCCAGGATTCCATGGCTCCAGGAATCCCTGTGTGGAATCCATGGCTCTGTGACCTCACAGCCGGACTCCAGGGCTGTCTCCTGGGTAGCCAGAGAATGTTGGTGCCAGCGGGAGGGGTGGCAGTGCAGGCACACTGACACTTGAGAGGCAACTGCTGCTGCACCTGCTGCTGCTGCTGCTGGCACTGCTGCTGCTGGTACTGCGGGCACTGCTGCTGCTGCTGTTGGCATTTCTGCTGGTGCTGGCACTGCTGCTGCCCCTGCTGGCAGTGCCCTGGGGTGGCAGAGCAGCAGCACCTGCAGCCCTGCACCCTGCGAGGCGCTGGCAGCTCAGGGCAGAGCCCAATGACCCAGCTGGGATTGCACTTGAGGATGGACATGGAGAAGGGAATCTGTGCCCACACAGTGCTCAGAGCAGGTCTGGGACAAGGAGGGAGGGAGGGAAGGAGGGTGGATGAATCCCCTTCCCACCACTACCAAGGGAAGGCCTTGGTGAGGGCAAGGGGGCCTTGACCTGACACCCAGCCCTTCAGAGACCCAGCTGCCAGCTCCGGCTCAGCCCACACTGAGCGGGATTCCATCAGGCCTTGGCTCAAGGCAGTGGCAAGGGCAGAAGTGATGGCAGCATCTGGAATGCAGCTGGAATTCCTTCTCCCCAGCCCATTTGGCAACATCTGGGCAAGGTCTCCACTGTCTGTCTGCAGCCAGCTTGGGGGCCCTTCCTCTCTTCCCCCTGCTTGGGGGACTGAGCTTGGTTTATCTGCCATCCTCAATGCTGAACTTCTGTCTCCCCCAACCTGGAGGTTCAGGGTTTGTGTTTCCTGTGTCTCACACCTTCCTCCACTTCCTCCTTCCCACCTGCTCATGGGTCTCTGGACAGCTGGCTCTGGAACTTGCAGCAGCAAAGTTTTCCAAATTTCCCAAATTCCCCTCAAAAATTCCCCAAAATGAATCCCAAAATTTACCCAAAATTTCCCCTCAAATTCTCCAAAACCTCCCAAAATTCCCCAAATTGTCCCCCAAAATCCCCAAAATCTCCCAAAATTCCTCAAAGTTTTCCTCAAAATTGCCCTAATTTTCCTCAGTTCCCCCCAAATTCCCCAAAATTCTCCCCAAATTACCCCAAATTTTCCCCAAGTTACCGTAATTTACCCAATTTCCATTAAAATCACCCAAAACGACCTCAAATGACCCAAAAGTCCCCCAAATTCCCCAAAGTTTCTGAAATTTCCCCCAAAATTCCTCTCAAATTCTCCAAAATTCTCCAAAATTCTCCAAATTTTCCCCATAATTCCTCAGTATATCCCAAAATTCCTCAAAATTTTCCTCTGAATTTGCAAAATTTTCCTACATTCCCCAAAATTACCAAAAATTTCTCCAATTTTTCTCTTAAATCTCCCAAAATCTCCAAAAATTCCCCCGAATTTCTCTCTAAATCCCCCAAGTTTGCTCATGTTTCCTCCAAAATTCCCTTCAAATTCTCCAAAACCTCCCAAATTTCCCCAAAACTTCACCCAAATTCCCTCAGATCTCCCAAATCCCCCCAAATTTTCCTCAGAATTCCCAAAATTTTCCTAAATTCCTCCCAAAATTCTTCAAGATGACCCCAAAATGACCCAAAATTTCCATGAAATTTTCCGAATACAAAGGGAGGGGACAGACTACCTCCCAATGGGAGACAAGGTGGGAGTGGAACAGGGTTGGAGGGACATGTAGGGGAGCAAATGAGGGTACCTGGGGAGGGATCCCCTCTGTCCTTGCCCTATCACTCAGTGCTCCTCTCTGAACTTTCTGGAAGCTGGGAGGAGCAGCTGGGTGACAGACAAGGCCCAGAGGAGGGGCCTGGGGGGAGAACAGAAGGAGGATTGACAACTGGAACAGAACTGTCAGGGAAAGAGAGGGGAGACAAGGGAACAGACCATCAAACAGAATATAACAGGGAGCAAAACCAACGACACAATACAACACTTCTTGAGGCAGTACAGTCTGAATCTGGGCTCTTTCCTCCTTTCTCTCTCTTTCAGGGAAGAATCAGCCATGGGTGAAGGAATCCTGCACATGTGCCTGGTGCTGATGGCCGTGGTGGGCATCAACCAGCCGCTGCAGCCCTTGGAAAAGAAGGGAATTGTTCCCCAGGGCAGGGAAGAAACCCTCCAGAGGATGAAGATGTGCAAGGTGAGACTTGGGCTGCACCAGCTGCAGTTGGAGAAGGAAATTGCAGACCTGGAAGCCACCCAGGAGGCTCCAGCACAGCCTGCAGTGCACCTGGAGAGGAAGATCCAGCGGCACACGTGTGCCGTGCTGGGCTTGGTCATCCCTGTGCTGCTCGTGCTCTGCAGGCAGCACTGGCAGGGAGCCACAGCACTGCACACAGGACAAGGACACCCTGACCTGGGGCTCCTGGCCAAAGGCTGCAGAGGAGTGACCCTCCTGACCAAGCCCTGTGTGCTGCTCAGGGCCATTTCCATCTCCATGGGCAGAACTCGAGGAGATCTCTGGGTACTTGCAGGGAGACTGCTCCGATTGCCCCTGAAATTACTTTGTTCCACCACCAAAGCCTTTGTGCTTTGTGAGGTGAACTCTTTCCTTTTTGTATTGATAGTGAGAGATAGCCTTTGTATTGATTTATTCGTTTCTTTAATGATTTGTAAAAGTAATGAGTATAATTGTTACAGGCTTTGTATTGATTATTCGAAATACTCTATAACTTTTTATAGTCTGTATAGATTGTTCACAATAATCACTCAACTAATTCTTAGAAAAAAAATGTGTTGATTGTTATACTCTCTGCATCGATTGCTTGAAATAGTCTCTGTCTTGATTCTGAAAAATATAGTAAGTAATAATAATAAATAACTATAGTAAATAATAAATAAATAATAAATAATAAATAATAAATAATAATTCTCCTAAATAATCTGTATTGATTATCATACTCTCCCGACTGATAAAAATAGTGTCTGTCTTGATTCTGACATAGTAAATAATAATAAATAATTATAGTTGATAATAAGTAATCAACAATTATAGTAAATAATAAATAATAATAAATAATCACAGACAAAAATAAATAATAAATAATAAATAATAGATAATAAATAATAAATAATAAATTTTTCTTTTAAATAATCTGTATTGATTATGATACTCTCCCTATTGATAAAAAAAATGTCTGTTTTGATTTTCAGAACTACCAGGCTTCTGTTACGAAGGTGGATTCAAACAAAGATAAAATAGAATAAAACATTAAGTAAAATAAAATAAAATAAAATAAAATTTAAAAAATAGAATAAAATGAGATAAAAATGAAATAAAAATAAAATAAAATAAAAATAAAAAATAGAATAGAATAGAATAGAATAGAATAGAATAAAATAAAATAAAATAAAATAAAATAAAATAAAATAAAATACTTTCCAAAATACGCACCCAACAGAAATATTGGTCAAAACACTGCTGGGGTGGGCAGTGAAATATAAAATTAAAAATATAAAAAAGAATAAAAAAATAAAATAAATAAAATAAAAAAAAAACCCTGAATAGAATAAAATAAAATAATAAAAAATAAAATAAAATAAAATAAAATAAATTTTAAAAATAGAATAAAAATAAAATAAAAATAAAATAAAAATAAAAATAACATAAAGTAGAATAAAATAAAAAAAATAAAAATAAAAAATAGGGTAGAATTTTAAAAAAAACAAACCCAAATTAAAATTTTAAAAAAAATTAAAAAATATAGAATAAAATAAAATATAAATAAAATTAAAAATAGAATAAAATAAAATTAAAAGTAGAATAAAAAAGAATAAAATAATTTAAATAAAAATTAAAAGTAAAAATATAAAATAAAATAAAAAATAAAAATAAAATAAAATTATAAAATAAAATAAAATAAAATAAAATAAAATAAAATAAAATAAAGTAAAATAAAATTTCATAGGAAAAATTCCAGAATTTCCCTTTTTTTCCAGCTTGGAATTTCCCAGTAATGAGGAAATTTCTCGTTCTTGACAAAGAGAGCATATCTCCTCTCTCTTGGCAAGATAAAGCAGAGCATTTAATCTCTTTCAAGGGTACATGGCTAGTCCTCTATATTCCTGGCCATTTTCTGTGCACAGAAACCCTTTTTTTCCTCTATATAAAAGAGAAAACATCACTGTTGGGTCTCGAGGCTTTGGTTTATTTGTTTGCTCTTCTTACCTTGGGGTCATTAAAGCTGAGAACAGCCAAGTTCTAAAGCAGCAGTGGGGCTGTGACTCGATGATCTTTAGAGGTCCTTTTCAGCCCCAAATATTCTGTGATATTGAGGCTCCTCCCTGAGAGGGGCCAATTTCCCACTTGCTGTTTGGGCAACCTCTCCAGACAGGTTTGTTCCCTTTTAACTTCTCACTTTCCATTTCTTCTGACCATTTTAAGTTGGAAAATCTTGCCTGACAACTCTTTTCATTTTTATTTAGAATGGCAAATGAAAGCATCTGGGACATTTCTAACTTGAGTGACATGTTTCACGGAATTTTAAATGGCACTGCCCCTCAGGATTTCTTTAAATTGCTTACCTATTTTATACTAGGTACAGAATAATGTCTATACAATCCACTATTCTAGCCAAGTATTTATCCTTGACAGATTGCACTGCACAGCAAAGCCACAGGAAATAGGAGAAAGGTGTCAAAAGGCATTAAAACCACTCAAAAGAAGGTCTTTAATCATTGCACCAAAAGGTTCCCAAAGAAAGTGTGGAAGTACAAAGTGGAAGCTCTATGTATAACTTAGTACAAAAGGAAATTCTTTGTCATTTAACCAAAGAAATTGATTTACATGTGTTGAAAAGATTAATGCTACAACAGTCACATCATTTACTTTCCAAAAGCTCAATATGGAATCACTAAATATCAAGTTTTCTCGTTCAAGCAGCAAATTTACATGGCTGGACATCTGGAGCAAAATGCTGCTGGTTATAATACAGGTACAGTCATGATGAGATGGAAAGATAGCCAGTTTTCCTGCCTTACACAAATATCTCAGATGTTACAGTAAAGCCAAGTTGACGCTTTTAAAAGCTGTTAGGCATATTTCCACTTATATTCTCAAAACCAAGATAATTTTGTTCAGAGTACTCAGGAAAGTGCGGTTTAAGGACTTAAATTTGTGTTTAGAATAGGAAGAGCCCAGCTTTTGTATTGGAACATCCAACTCTTGGGGAATATTAGCATTAGCCCCCAGCCTACTGTAACTTCTGTGGGGTAAGGGAATGTGGCACGACACCTTCCCTTGTTCTGATCTCAAATTCTGCCTTAAAAAAACATGAATGGCTGCAGTTGTGCCAAGATTTGCTTGTTTGGTTGAAACAAAACAAAGTCTTCTGGTCAAAATAGAAAATTTCTCTTCATCTCCAGAGTACATGATGTGACAGCAAGAAGAAGAAATTCCAAACTAAAGCCTGATACAAATGGACCAGTCTGTTCCTTGGTGTTTTCTTATGGATAACACCTGTCACTGCTGCTAGACATTACACAAGCATGTGAAAAGGTTTATTTAGAAATCAGGAGGCAGAAATGCATCATCCTGGACACCAGTAAGTTAAACCATTTAAAATATAAACCTTAGTACAGAAGCAGACTCCTAACAGCTTCCCCCAAGACATGGTGTTATTTAGTGACCTATGGAAGTCTAATGCCTCCAAATCAGACTCACCACTCGGCAGTCAACAAAGCCAGTGCCTAGAACACAGTAGTGGTTTTAGAGTGCCTACAAAACTTCCAGCAAATCTGCTCCAGCTTTTCTGGCACCCTTAGCACACCTGAATTTTCCATTACCTCTAGCCACAGCTCTAAAGGGAAGCTTGAATCACCATGAAACAGGGGATTCAAGGGTTAAAGGGAACATTAGAATAGTTGAGGTAGTGTTCATGAACATGTAGAATGAATTATCTCACTCTCCAAGGACGGAAGGAAAGTAGAAAGATTAGGGGGCCCCTTCGAAGGACACCTGGTGCCCATTAAAAGTTGCTGAGGTTGTGAAAATAAGAGGGGGCCTTTGCAAAATTAGATGGAACAACTTAGTAAAGAAGGAATACGCATGTGCAGATCCATTGGTTCAGAAGTTCACAAAGAGGAAGACATTGGTTCCTTTATACCTTCAAGCCCCCTGACTCAATTGGGGACCACCAGCTCAATAAAAATGACAAACTATGCAGCCGCAACTGATTTACATACAAAGCGGAGAGCGGGCGGGGACAGGTAATCAATATGTATAGGTGATATAGAATGTGCATGATTTTTGTAGATAAATAGAAGGATGAAAATTGTAAGAGGCACGCAGGATTTGGGAAGATGCTCTCCCCCTGCATCCAGCGCTGAATAAAATACCTACCTACTTTACAAGTTTAATGGGTTGTGGAGTTTTATTACTGCATATCATTTGGCACCCCAGATGGGACTTACCTTGTCATCTGCAAAGCCGGGCTAAGGGACGGAGAACTCTGTGGTGCGCCCTGGAATTTCCTGGAGGAGAACTCCGAGACCTCAGTTTGCCTATTGCAGGGACAGATAACGACCACTGGCTGGCGGCCTAAACAGTGAGTATTAATTTAATTCTAAGGGCTCGTAACAGGTACGTGTGGGTAAAAGGGTTGTTGATAAATCACAGGGGATGTCCTGTGTACAACATAGTCCCTGGGTAGATAAAAGCTTGCAAGCCTTTGGTGGAGGGATACAAACACCGGTGAGGCCTGCTCTGCTCCTTCAGCGTCCATGGGTTAAGGAGGAGGAGGGAGGGAGGAAGGAAGTTGGTGGTGAAGGGATTCGCTGACTGATAGAGCAGCCGTGGAGCAACTCTGGAGTGTGGGTTGAGTGAATTCCTGCTCCTGTATTATCGGGGCTGAGGTGGTGTGTTTGAGTCCGGACTTAGTGAGTGTGGGAACGTATGGGAACGTATGGATGAGTGAGCGGGACAAGTTTGCTTTAAGGTCACTGTCCCACTATTGTTTTGTAACCTTATCATCATTCTGTTGCAGCTTTATTGTTGTCTCATTGTGGTTTTATTGTTTTGTTACTGTTCTATTACCAGACTGTTATTGTGAACGATTTTGGGAAGGGGTAATGGATTTTTGAGGTAACACTACCATCTTGTGTTAGACGTCACTTACTGTAATAAGTGACTAGCTTGTTAACCTCATTAGTGATACAATATTGCCATCTTGTGTCACATGTTGAAATTGAAGCAAATCGAGCTTTTTAAACGAATTATCAGTTTTAACTGATTGTTAAATGTGGTTAGTGAAACCCGGGTTCGAGCTATAAGACTCTATTTAGGGAAAACAATCTCTAAATAATTCCTTTTCACTAACTGTTTGAATTTGATTTTTTTTTTAAGAATTAAGTGAACTTGGTAGACAACTAAATAGCTGGGGGGGATAATTGATTTAAGTATTATTCAAATCAGGTTGACTGTGAACTCAGGCTTGTGTGGGGAGGTCATACTCAGAACCCAGATACTGGGATTGTGTGGGGAGAAAATATTAGAAGGAGACTGTGGAATTTTGTTAAGAAAGGTTTGAGTGGATGTGAGGCAGGGTATAAAGGAGGACATAATGGGATCTGAGCAGAGCACAGAATTCCCTAAAGCCAGTCCACTAGGGTGTGTTATAGCACATTGGAAAGAAATTGCAGGGACTGGAGGTAATGAAAATAAGTTCACTCTAATTAAGTATTTTAGTCAGTGGTGGCCACTGTATAGGTTGGATGAAGGGGTAAGGTGGCCACCCACTGGGACCTTGGATTATAATACCCTGTTACAGTTAATGCTATTCTTAAGGAGGGAGGGCAAGTGGAGTGAAGTCTCATACTGTGATATGTTCTTTTCTCTCAGAAACCACCCTGAGTGGCAGAGAGATTGTGGGATTAAGGCTCCTCTTGACCCTCTAGTATTAGCTATGGAAAAAGAAAATAAGGCAAAAAAAATGGGAAAGTAAAGAGATGCTGCTCAGCTTGTGGTATTGGGCAGAGATGTATAAAATTGGACAAAGTTTACCAAACTGCACTCCAAGAACAAGATCTGTCAGACCTATTGGAGGCTCCCCCTAATGAACAAGAAAGGGAAAGGGAAGAGAGAGATGGGGATCTAGAGGCCCGCTCAACCCCTAGGAGTCCAACCCCTAGTAGTCCTATTTTGTCCCGAACTAGACTACAAGTCCTACAAGTACCCCTACGAGAAGCAGTAGGACCAGGACGAAACCCAGTGATAGTTAAAACGCCCTTTTCCTCCATTGACCTAGAAGCCCAGTCACTACAGCATGGAATCTGAGATATATTATTAAGCAATATAATCCAGATTGGTCAGACATTCAATTATTATTGGAATCGTTAACTGAGACAGAAAAACAACTGGTTTTAAAAAAAGGGAGAGATTGAGCAGAGGACTATTGTAGAACTCAGGAATTAGATGTAAAGGATTGTTTTCCTCTTGAAAAACCAGATAGGAATCCAAACAGGGATATGAAGAAATTAGAACGCTATCAGGAATGGGTAGCTCAAGGAATGAAACAAGCTATACCTAAAACTATAAATTGGTCAGAATAATATGCTATCAAATAGGGGCTTTCTGAGACACCATCTGAATTCCTGCACCTATTAAGAAGCATGATGCATTGCTATACACCTCTATACCCTAGAGATGAAATAGGAATTCAACAACAAGTGAGCCTATTCTTGGGTGAATCCACAGGGGACATTAGGCGTAAGCTTCAGAAAATAGCAGGTCCTGAGGCAGGAAACCTAGAAAAACTACTCGATGAGGCATGGAGAGTATTTAGCAACAGAGAAGAGGGATATAGGCAGAACATAAAGGAAGTTTTGGTAGTAAGGAAAGAGAAAGGGGAAGGACGTGGACAAACTCAACGAAAACAAGCAGGTCCACTCTGACTGGGCAAAGACCAGAGTGCACTTTTGTAAAGCGTTTGGGCACTGGAAGAATGAATGGCCCAAACAGAGGAGGGACAAAGGAAAGAGAACAATTGCCTATACCAAAGAAGATTGAGGAGGACCAGGAGACCTCACCCCAGCAGATCCCCTGGTTGTTACAATGGAACTGAGGAAGGAGGGAAATAAATAGAGTTTTTAATTGACACAGGAGCAACATATTCGGTATTGAACAAAGCCTTGGTGCCTGTGGGTAGGGATTATGTTAGGGTACAAGGAGCTACTGGCCAAACAGAAAAGACTTATTTCTGTAAACCCCTAAACTATAAATTTGGGAAACAGTGGGGTACTCACAAATTTCTATATACCAAACTCTCCAAAGGCTCTCCTGGGAAGAGATTTATTGGAGCAATTGCAAGCAACCGTTATGCTTAAGGATGGGGAAATTATTCTGGAGGTAAATGATGAACGATATGTGGAAGTGTTAAGCTTGATCTTGACAATCATTGAGGTTGAGGAGGAAATAAGTGAGGAAATAATTAACGAGGTATTCCCTGGAGTATGGGCTTCCAATGTGCCAGGAAGGGCAAAGAATGCACCTCCCATAGTGATTAACCTCATGGAAGGAAAACAACCACTCAGGATTAAGCAGTACCCTTTGAGAAAAGAGGATAGAGAAGGAAGTAGGCCAGTAATTGAAAATTTCCTACAACTAGGATTGCTAAAGGAATGCCAATCTGATTTCAACACTCCTATATTACCTGTCCAGAAACCTGATGGGTCATATTGAGTGGTTCAAGACTTATGGGCTGTTAACAAAATAACTGAGGATTTCTACCCAGTGGTGGCAAATCCATATACTTTGTTGACATGCTTAACACCAGAGTTACCTGTTTTACTTTTTTAGATCTGAAAGATGCTTTCTTTTGCCTCCCTCTCCATGAAGCCAGTCAGAAAATTTTCACCTTTGAATGGGAGAACAATAAAAGCAGGTGTAAAACAGCTCACATGGACGGTGCTCCCCCTAGGGGTTCAAAAAACCCCAACTTTGTTTGGGGAACAACTTGCAAAGGACCTGGAGGCCTGGGAGGCCCCACCAGAAGAAGGAAAGCGGTTGCAGTATGTGGACAACCTCCTCATAGTCACTCAGACTAAAGAAGCATGTGTGTCATGGACGGTGAGTCCATTAAACTTTTTGGGGCTCCAGGGGTACAGGGTGTCAGAGAAGAAGGCTCAGGTGGTGAAGCAAAAGGTAATTTACCTGGGGTACGAAGTTAGTGCCGGACAAAGAACTCTAGGGCAAGACTGTAAAGAAGCAATGTGCCAAACCCCACAACCCTGGACAGTGAAAGAACTGTGAACCTTTTTGGGAATGACAGGATGGTGTGGATTGTGGATCTACAACTATGGGCTGCTTGTCAAACCTCTGTACACATTGATCGCAAGCAGGAACCAAGATCTCCAGTGGACCAAGGAAGCCACCAGAGCCTTTTCCCAATTAAAGGATGCCCTTATGTCGGCCCCAGCCCTAGGACTTCCGGACGTGAGTAAACCATTTTTTCTGTTTTCCCATGAAAAACGAGGGATTGCCCTGGGGATACTGGCACAGAACCTAGCCCCATACTGAAGGGCAGTTGCCTACTTATCCAAGCAGCTAGATGCAGCTGCCAAGGGATGGCCAGGGTGCCTCAGGGCTGTAGCAGCAGTCAGTGATGAATATCCAAGAAGCACATAAATTCATCTTGGCCCAGAAAATGACTGTGCTGGTGTCTCATACAGGGTCTGCAGTACTGGAAGTGAAAGGTGGGCACTGGCTTTCTCCTCAAAGACTTTGAAAATACCAGCCATCATGGTAGAACAAGATGATATGGAAATAGTGGTAACTAATATTATCAACCCAGCTTCTTTTCTCAGTGGGAATCAAGGAGAACCAGTGCAACATGACTGTCTGGAAACCATCGAAGCCACCTACTCCAGTTGTCCAGATTTGAAGGACAACCCTTTCGATGATGCAGAAACTTGGTTTACTGATGGGAGTAGTTACATCATCTGTGGAAAGCGACATGCTGGGTATGCAGTTACCACCAGTAAAGAGGTAATAGAATCCTGTCCATTACCAACAGATACCTCTGCACAGAAGGCTGAAATAATTGCTCTGACTTTTGTCTTGGAGATGGCAAAAAGAAAGAAAATAAATATCTATACAGACTCAAGATATCCCTTTGGAGTTGTGCATGCACACGGAGCTACCTAGAAAGAAAGAGGATTATTAAATTCACAAGGGAAGAACATTAAGCATGCACAAGAAATAATGAGACTGTTGAAAGCAGTTCAGATGCCTGAGAAAGTAGCAATCATACACATTAAGGCACACCAAAGGGTGAGCTCGGAATTGGAAGAGGGAAATGAGCTGGCAGACAGAGAGGCAAAAGAAGCAGCAAAAAGTGAGGTAACAATTGAAGGCACTTTGATTCCAGATGGACAAATATCCCTTGAAGGTAGGCCAGTATACAGTAAGAAAGATAAGGAGCTTAATTGAGGATCAGAAGGGAACATACAACCAGGAAGGATGGGCCGTTACTGAGGAAGGGAAATTGGTTGTCCCTTCTCATATGTTATGGTCCTTAGTAAGGAAGGAACATCAGAAAACACACTGGGGAATGGATGCTCTATATAACTATCTTATTGAAAAGATTACTGCTAGAAATTTGTATGCCACCTTCACTCAGGTGACCAGGCAGTGTGATCTTTGCCTCCAGACTAACCCTAAGAATACCCCTAAACTGAAACTTGGTCAGGTTGGAAGAAGCAGGGGCCTGGGCAGCAATGGCAAATTGACTTTTCAGAACTTCCAGGAAAAGGGGGATATCGATATTTGCTGGTGTTAACAGATACCTTTTCAGGGTGGCCAGAAGCTTTCCCCACCAGAACTGCCAAAGCCTGGGAGGTAACCAAAATATTGTTGCAAGAAATAATACCGCGCTTTGGAGCTCCAGCCACAATGTCCTCAGATAGAGGACCACATTTTAATCTCAAAAATAGTGCAACAAGTAAGCTGCCACTTGGGCATAGACTGGGAATTACACACTCAATACCATCCTCAGTCTAGTGTCCAAGTAGAGAAAATGAATCATTGAATTAAACAGCAAATTCTGAAGCTAAGGCAAGAAGTTAGTTTGCCCTGTCCCCAATGTCTCCTATTGGCATTGCTACAGATCTGAACTAAGCCAAGGATTCAAGAAAAGTTAAGCCCCTTTGAAATGCTTTATGGAAGGCCATACGGGGTGCAAAAGGGAATCTCTGCCAAAGCTGGGGAAGAGATATTGACCACCTATCTGGTGGCCCTAAGTAAACAACTTAGAAAAATTGGAAAATATGTGTCTGAAACTCAGAGCAGAGGGCTAGATGGACCTGTGCATAATATACAGCCTGGGGATTATGTGTCTGTTAAATCTTTTACAGAAAAAACTCTGGAACCACAGTGGGAAGGACCATTCCAGGTGTTACTTACCACCTTCACTGCAATTAGGATTAAGGAACAGAACGCTTGGATTCATCATACGTGAGTGAAGAAGGCCCCAAGAGCTCCATGGAAAGCAACACTGGGTGAAAATGAACTGAGACTGAAACTTACTTGGGAAAGATGATTGGACTTAGGGCAGAAATGTAAACTTGGAAACTCTTACGATGGTAGTTATAGAAGTAACTGAAATTAATGCAAGACCGTGTGTGCACCACATATTTAGGAGAAATTTTTGTCAGGGAAAGACTTATGATGCCTGCTCTCGCAAAATGCTGAACCAGATGCTGAAGGTTACCAGTGCATCTGTCTGGGAAGGGAAAAATGTTTGGGGTTGTGAATATGCATTTGTTCAGGATGGATCCCATGAATCTCACCAAAATCCTATAGAGCTAATTCAAATAGATTCTGGGTGCTGTGAGACCTGCTGATCTACCTGTCCTGAATTTAGACTTAAAATAGAGCGATGCGCAATCAAGGGTTATAGCTTGGATTGCAATATTACTCAGGATTGTGTTGTACCCCAGGATGAGGGGGTAGTAAATCAGCCAACCCAAAAACCAGAAGAGACCACAGCTCACGTTCAAACCACCCCAAGGAAAATGATTCAGCCTACAGTCTCCAAAATTGGACCTTATGCAATTAAGAAAGTAGGGATCCAAAGACTATTACTAAATCCAGAGTGGTCCTTGAAGAGAGTAGAGATGGAAATGCCAGTAAATGCTTCTGCCATTTGATCAGAGTGTGCCCCATTCCTTAAAACTTCCTTTATGGATTGGACCATTTGGTTACAGAATTACTTCCAACAAAAGACAGACTTTACAGGAGTATTAGGAACAGGACTGGGGATCTTGAATACAATGGACTCAGAGGTACTAATGAACAAATTGGCTGCAGCTGGCAGTGATGTGGTTAAATTACAACAACCCTTACAATCTTCTTTACTAGCCCTAGGCACCAGTCAATGGAAACTGTCCAAAATATTACCAGAGTGGGAAGGGATACAAGAACAAGATCATAGACTAGTAGTAAATGCTACAGGTACAGCTAGGGAGAATATGTCTCTGGCCCTTGGATGCATACAAGCACAGTTATGGATGCAATCAGTAGCTGCCTCAATTATCAGGGAAGGTAGTGGAGGCACGTTCCCTGCTGAGGTCTGGAAAATTGTTTGGGACCATGCTTCTGATTTAGAAAGAGAACTCCAGCCATGCTGGGTCTTAGTTAACTTCACCTATGATCCTGTAACAAGCATGGTAATGACCTTTGTTTTAACTATACATAATGCATCAGTGAGTCTGATACACCCAATAGTTGCCTTAGGACTAAACCATGAAGGAACCATCCTATATCCTTCGAAACACAGGATATGGGCACAAAAACTAGAAGGGAAATTAAGGACTATTAACATAAAATCCTGTGCTGTGAGAAAACAACTAGGGTTCATATATGAAGGGAATATAAACAGTGATCAGGATACTTGTTTGGATACAGAACAGAGTATTTGTCACTTTGAAGTACACTCAACCATCAGACAACCTTCCTGGTATACATAGGCCAGGGTTGTGTGTGTCTCAGGACACCATGTCCCATCATAATGGAGGATGAACTAGTCATAAAGGAAACCAAATCCAATCCGTGCATCTGCAACTTTGTCAGAATAGAAAGATGTGATTTTTCTTATCTGGCACCAGTAGTATCCCATCAATATATAAAGGCAAATCTGACTACTATGCAAGAAATATCACCTGTGGCCATAGGGATGAATTTGACCTTGGTTAAGCAGCTATTCAGGCATGAGGATTTAAAGGAAATTCTGAAAGAAATTAGGGATTAGGGAAATTATGGGAAAAATAACTGATTATTATACACCGTGACACAGAAACCATAGGAAGGGTCTTGAAAAGGAGGGAAACAGATGCATCTCATCATTGGTGGGATACACTTTTTGGATGGTCACCGAAAGCAACAGGGCTCCTCAGTGCAATATTTCATCCAACTATTGTTTTATTAATTCTGGTTGGCGTAAGTCTGATCCTGTCCATTGTAATGCTTCTTTGGAATTGGAGGATGCTACAACAAATGGCAGCACTAACTTCATTGTCAAAGGTACACGGTAACACATTAAGGGGTGCATATTGGAGGAACAGAGAAAAGAATTTTTGTATTAAGTAAAAGAATTTACTTATTTTCTAGAAAATGGGGGACTGAAACAGGGTATTTGAGGGTTAAAGGGAATTCCAGAATAGTTGAGGTCATGAACAATAGTTGAGGTATATGAACACGTAGGATTCATTATCTTGCTTTCCAAGGACTGAAAGAAAATGAAGAGATAAGGGGCCCTTCAAAGGACACCTGGTATCCATTAAAAAGTTGCTGAGCTTGCAAAATAAGAGGGGGCCCCTTTGTAAAACTGGAGGGAGCGTCTCGGTAGAGAGGGAATACGCATGCAGAGACTTCATCAGGTCAAAAATTCATAGGTTCTGTGGAGCACGGAGCATGACGGGCGGTGTAGTCCCAGCTGCACTGGGGGTCTATTGGGCTGTGGTGCATAATGGGAGTTATAGGCAAAAAAACCCCAAGCCAAACAAAGCCCTGCCCCGCAAGCCCCAATCCCTGGTGCTGATTGGATGCGGGCGGTGTTGGACATGAGTCTCAGCAAATGGCAGGTGGCGGAGGTGGGAGGAGCCCATTGAACCATTCTAGTCCTTCCCAGTACAGCCCAGTTCTTCCCCAGTACAGGCCAGTGCATCCCTGTGCCCTTCCAGTCCCTCGGAGTACAGCCCAGTCCCTCCAAATTCAACTAAGTCCATTCCCATTCCCATTCCCATTCCCTTCCAGTTTGCCCCGGTGCCACCCGTAGTATGCCCCAGTGTCCCCCAGTCCTCCCCATGGTGCCCCAAGTATCACTCCCAGTATCCCCAATATGTCTCAGTGTTGTCCAGTATCACTCCCAGTATGTCCCAGTGTCTCACACAGCATTCCCAGTGTTCCCCAGTATGTCCCAGTCTTCCCCAGTGTTTCCAAGGAAACTGGAACTGCTCACAGTTGTTTTCAAAACTCAGGAGTTTTACATTGCTAAACAAACTAGGAAGTCCCTGTTTGCCTGAGTGTGGGCAGCACTCCAAGCAAAGCAGGTCCCAGGTGAGTGAGAAGAGACAGGATGGGGTTGGAGAATGTGGAGCAAGGTTGTCCACACTGGGTCAGAGCTCAAGACACAGCTTCTCTGAGCAGGCCAGACCTCCTGAGGAGAGACCCTGGATCAATATCAGTCACTGAATGCTGCAATCAGCTCTGCTCTAAACAGAGCAGTAACAAAAGACACCCTGTATAACAGGAATATGTATTTTTAGAAACTCTTAAAAATCTTTCTCCATTACTGTAACGGGAAACTTTCCTAATGAACTGCAGCAGACCAGAGGGAAATCAAGGAAAAGCCATGGTTTGTCAGGACTTTCTTGATCCTAATGAGCCCCATGGTGCATTTGGTGCTGAGCCCTCAGGGCCTGAGAGGAGATTGCACAAACCTTTCCAGGAGTCCAAGTCAGAAGAAAAACCCAAAGTGTCTTGAGGCATTAATGGGTTGCCCTGAGGTCCATCCCCAACACAGGCTCCTCATGGACTCCTTGGAGGAGAGAATTGGAGGCCAGGATTGCACAAAACCCTCTCACAGACTCAGTGTGGGAAGGAAATTCCAAAGCACCTTAAAAATTTTGAGTATCTCAAAGTAATAATGAGCCTCACTGAGTGTCAGTGCAAAGCTCTCAAGGGACTCATTAAAGCAGATAATTTGAGGCCTGGATTGCACAACAACTTCTCAGAGACTCAGTGCCAAAAAAAAAAATACTTTAAGAAACTTTGAGTACCTTGAAGTATTAATGAGCCCCACTGAGTGTTGTTACTGACTAAGAATCCCAAGGGACTTGTTAAAGTGGATAACTGGGGGACATGATTTCACAAACTTCTCAGACTCAGTGTCAAAAAAAGTTCTTTAAGAAACTTTGAGTACTCTGAAGTACTAATGAGCCCCATTGAGTGTTTTTACTGACTGAGAATCCCAAGAGACTTGTTAAAGTAGATAATTGGGGCCAGGATTGCACAATCTTTTTCACAGAATCAGATTTAAAAGGGAAATACCAAGTACCTTAAAATAACTAAAGTACCTTGAAGCATTAATGAGCCCCACTGAGTGTTGTTACTGACAAAGCCTCTCAAGGGACTAATTACAGCACATAATTGGAGGCCATGATTGCACAAACCTCTCAGAAACTCCCAGGCAAAAGCCAAACCCAAAGTCCTTTGAAGAACCTGCAGTTCTTGGGACCATTCAGGAGCCCCCCAGGGCCATTCCTGACCAAGGCTCCCCAGGGACTCCTTCCAGCACATCCTTGAGGCCACTGGGCTGTCAGGGGGATGCTGAGGGCAGGACAAGGGGCTGAGAGTGCCCAGCCTTGCTGAGACTGTGCCAGGAGGCCCCAGGGCCTCAGGACAAGATGTCTCCTGACAGCCTTTGGTGGCACAGACCCTGCTGTGCCCCAGGGCACCAAGACTTGGCTTCTCTTTGTCCCTTCCTGGCATTACTGCCTGCAGTTCTCTGCTCTGCCTGGGCACCTGGGGACACTTTCTCTGTTGTGTGCCTCACTGGGACCCATTAAAACTTGCAGAAACTTTGGAGTTGGATTCTGACTTGGAGTTCTTGAGAGGTTTCTTCGGGTCCCTGTCAGGAACCGATGTTCAGGGCCTCAGCACAGAGCCCCAAGAGGTTAATTAAAGTCCTTGTGCTGTGTCTGTGCTGATGAGCTGGGCTGGGCTCCTGGCACAGAGGCAGCAGCTCCTGGCAACCAAGAAGAGCTTAAAACCACATTTCTCTTGCTGAGCAACTCTTCTCCCAGCCCAGCAGGGCTGGGGCACTGCCTGCAGCCACCCCGGGCACAGCACACAGGCACACAGAGCTTCAATCACTCAGGGCTGGGAAAATGCTGAGAAGGGTCTGGGGGAGAATCACTGCCAGCCCTTGACACAGGAACCTCTGGCTGCAGGACAACGCAGCTGCAGCTCCTGCAGGGATCTCCTCAAGCTGGAACAGCCCAATGCCTACAGACTCTGTGAGTACAACTCTGAGTATTTCTGGTGCAGTGGAGGTGAAATGCTCAGGAAGCTCTGACACACTGAGAGCTTCAGCCCACTCCCAAAATATTTCCAAGACAAGGATTTATTTTAAAATGGGGACATTTCCTGAGACTTTGTTTTCATTTCTTAATATTAGATATTGGGGGAGAGGGAGAACAAATGATAAAGGTGTCATTCATTTTGACAAGTCCCAGGGACATCTGAACTCTCAGTGATCAGCAGGTGTGCAGGAGATCCCTGATGTGCTTCCAGCCCCTCCTCTGCCCATGGACAGCACCAGCATCACCTTTGCTGCGCCCATCAGGCTTAGTCTGAGCTGTCCTTTCTCCAGGCTGCCAACAGAACCTGCCCCCAGCCAGTGCCCTGCAAACAGGCAGGGTTCTGTAGGGCCAAGGAGAGTGCACAGAGATTTGGGGTCTGGGAGTGCTGGCAGGGAGAGCTCAGGCACAGGGAAACCCCTGCAGGAGGAAGATCTCCAGGAAGCAGAGAGAAGATGAGGCAATGAGAGAAAACAAACGCCAGCAATGTTGTGGCAGGGAGAGTTCAGAGATCTCCACAGGAGCCTCTCCAGTGCAGCCCCTCCCTCTGAACAAGCCCCCTCCCTCCTCTCCCCCAGCCCAGCCTCTGCCCTCAGGGCAGGGGCTCCAAGGCGTGAAGCCCCTCCTGTGCAGGCAGAGCTGCAGCAGAGCCCTGGGGCAGCTCTGCAGCCCCAGGCCCAGTTCCCTCTGCAGAGCACAGGGCTGGGAGCAGCTGCCTGGCCCTGGGGGGCTCTGGGAGGGGGCACAGCTGGCTCAGAGTGATGCTGTCCCCAGTGCCCGGCTCTGGACGATGCTGTCAGTGCAGCCAGGGCAGGAGCTGCATCTCCCTCAGTCCAATGCCAGCACAAGGACACTTGGAAGTCTCCCAGGGATTTCAGTCCAAGCTGGGAGCTTCAATCCAGGATGCAAACCTGTCCTGCAGCATCGTTCTGTTATCTGAAAGACCCCTGGGGAAAGGCAGAGGTGTTCTGACACTGAAAATGCTGTTGGGTTGGCCAAATGAGCAACTGAGTCCTTGGATACAAAAGTGGGACTGGGCTGTGGTGGATCCATCTGCTCTCAGCAGCACCTGGGGATTTTTTAGGGGAAACATGGGAAGGTGATCACCCTCCACTTGAGAAATTCTAAAGACCAGAGAAACTCTGGACAGGTCAGAATGACAGACCATGTCCCCAGACTCTGCACTCATCATTTTGCCTCACAGAACTTGCTCTGTCTTCCCTGGGGGCTGAAGAAATACTGAGGGTTTGATATCCAAGAATACCAGGAGAGATATGTAGGGAGATTAAAAAGAAAGCTGGAGAACTCTTAAACACAAAAACATGTACGTGTGCTACAGAAGAAGCTGTATGAGAAATGATTTTTTTGTGGTCAGAGGTATCTCCACTAATTCTTCACTGTCCTTTTCTCGATTCACAGGTTTCCATGGGCAGAGTGAGGAAATGTCCAACAGCAGCTCCATCAGGCACTTCCTCCTGCTGGCATTGACAGACAGGCGGCAGCTGCAGCTCCTGCAATTCTGCCTCTTCCTGGGCATCTCCCTGGCTGCCCTCCTGGGCAACGGCCTCATCATCAGCGCCGTAGCCTGCGGCCACCACCTGCACAGCCCCATGTTCTTCTTCCTGCTCAACCTGGCCCTCACTGACCTGGGCTGCATTCTAACCACTGTCCCCAAAGCCATGCACAATTCCCTCTGGGACACCAGGAACATCTCCTATGCAGGATGTATTGCACAGGTCTTTTTCTTTCTGTTCTTTATTGGAGCAGAGTACTATCTCCTGACAGTCATGTGCTACGACCGCTACGTGTCCATCTGCAAACCCCTGCACTACAGGACCCTCCTGGGCAGCAGAGCTTGTGCCCACATGGCAGCAGCTGCCTGGGCCAGTGCCTTTCTCAATGCTCTCATGCACACAGCCAATACATTTTCCCTGCCCCTGTGCCATGGCAATGCCCTGGGCCAATTCTTCTGTGAAATCCCACACATCCTAAAGCTCTCCTGCTCAGACACCAAACTCAGGGAACTTGGGCTTCTTGCTTTCACTGCCAGTTTATCCTTGTGTTTTTTTGTGTTCATTGTTTTCTCCTATGTGCAGATCTTCAGGGTCGTGCTGAGGATCCCCTGCGAGCAGGGACGGCACAAAGCCTTTTCCACCTGCCTCCCTCACCTGGCTGTGGTCTCCCTGTACCTCATCACTATAATGTTTGCTCACCTGAAGCCCCCCTCGATCTCATCCCCATCCCTGGATCTGTCCCTGTCAGTTCTGTACTCAGTGGTGCCTCCAGCCCTGAACCCCCTCATCTACAGCCTGAGGAACCACGAGCTCAAGGCTGCAGTGTGGAGACTGATGACTGGATGATGTCAGGAACATTAAACTTCTTTCAAATTCCTGCAAATCACTTGTTATAAAAATAATCTTTGATACTTCCTGTTGGTTTCATTTTAGGTTTTCTTTTCCCTTTCTTTATTTTTTTAATCTTGTCAATAATAAAATACCAGTGTTTGTGCCACTTCTCATTTTGTTTCTCTCCACCTTCCCTGTGGCCACAGACTGTGTCAATGAGGGGCTGTGCTCTTGGTGGCTCTAAGGGAACTCAAGGATCTCCCAGCCAAGTTTTCTGCAGAGATGCCCCTTTGGTTCCCTTCTCTGCAGCTGCAGCAGCAATGTCTGTGTGCAGAGCTGGGGGCAGATCAGTGCTGGCACAGCAGCTGTGGCCAGCAGCAGCAGCAGCACTTGGTGCTGCCAGTGCTGCTGCCGTGGCCCTGCCCCGCTGCCCTCCTGGCCCTGCTGTTGCTGTAGGGCCTGAGTGCTCTCGGGGCCGGGCACAGGGCTGGGGGTGGCAGTGCCAGGGCTGCAGCAGGGACAGGCCATGGGCACTGCTGGCACAGCAGCAGTGCTGAGGCCTCAGGCCAGGGCCTGGAGGCTGCAGGCTCCTTGCCCAGGCTCTCTCCACAACACATTGCCCAGGCCAATGCTGAGCAGAGAAAAGCCCCGCCAGCAGCCCCAGGCTGGCCGTGGGCAGGCTGGGGGCAAACAGCACGGCTGGGGCTCTGCAAGGGCCCTGGGCAAGCACACGGCAAGGAGCAGCAGAGCAGGGCCTGATCCATCCCCACTGCGCTGGACACCCCAGGCCAGCGGCCCACAGCCTCCTCATGCACCTGCCAACAACATCCCCCCTCTGCAGCCCTGGCCTCTCCCCCAGCTCACACAGCTGCCGCAGCCTTGCAGGCACAGCCACGGCAGCACTGCCTCAGGAGCCCCTGTTTGCCCTGCCCAGAGCAGGCCTGAGCACCCCCATGGGGTTGGTGTGGGGAGATGAAGCTGAGGGAGCACAAATGCCAGCAGCCCCTGGGGCCGGGAAGGGCTGGGCCACAGCAGGGAAACCCCTCAGGTTTGTGGTGGCCTCTGAAGTCAGCCAGAAAGTTTGTTCCCATGAGCTGTGAGATTCCTGTGCCACTGCAGATATTGTTGCTCAGAGCCAGGGCTGCCTGGCAGCCACCCCCAAACTGTCCTTGACCATTCCCTTTGCTTCACCTTGGCTTTCTTGACTCTTCCCTGGTACAACTTTTTTCCTATTGCCCACCCCTGTTCCCTCCCCTGCAAACAGCCCATCCCTGGTTGCCCTTTCCTCTCTGGCCCCACTCCCCATTTCAGTTCCTCACTTGGCACCATGGGAACGTCCCTTCGGGAGCAGGATCATCCTCCAAGTGCTTCAGGAGTTGTCTGCAGGCTCCTGCAGTGTCTCCTGCTGCTCCCTTGCCAGAGGCATCCCAGGCCAGGGGGGCACATCTGGGCTGCTGTGTCTGCCTGTGGGGCTCCCTGTTGTGGGCAATGAGGAGGAGCTGCAGAGGCTCTGCAGGACTGACAGGATGTGCTTTGAGGCTGGGAGGAGAAGCTGAGGCACCTGGGCTGCTGGGCCTTCTGACGAGGAGGCCCAGGGCTCATCCTGCAACTGCTGCAAGGGTGGTTTCAGAGAATACCAGAATCAGCAAGGTTGGAACACACCTTGGACATCATCAAGTCCAACCTGTGCCCTGACACCGCCTTGTCTCCCCTGAGCCTCCTCTTCTCCAGGATAAACAACCCCAGCTCCCTCAGCCTTGCAGGACTTGTGTTCCAGACCCCTCACCAGCCTTCTTGCCCTTCTCTGGACCCGATCCAGCCCCTCCATGTCCTTCCTAAACTGGGGGCCCAGAACTGGACACAGCACTCGAGGTGCTGCCCAGCTAGTGCTGAACACAGGGGAAGAATCCCTGCCCTGCTCCTGCTGGCCACACCATTCCTGATCCAGGCCAGGAGCCATTGGCCTTCTTGGCCACCTGGGCACACTGCTGCCTCATGTCCAGCCTGCTGTCCAGCAGTCCCTGCAGGTCCCTTTCTGCCTGGCTGCTGTCCACCCACTCTGTCCCCAGCCTGTAGCACTGCAGGGGTTGTTGTGGCCAAAGTGCAGGACCCAGCCCTTGGTCTTGTTCAAGCTGACTTTGTTGGATTTGGGCCCTGGATCCAGCCTGTCCAGGGCCCTGTGCAGAGCCCTCCTGCCCTCCAGCAGATCCACACTCTCACCTGCAGGAGAGATGGCCAAGGGCTGGGCAGGGCTGGCAGGGCCACAGGCACCCAGGCCTTTGTCCCCTGGGCTCTGCCAGTGCCTCTGCAGGCCCCACAGAAGGAACTTTCCTTGCAGGAAAGCCTGCACTTGGCTTCTGCCTGGCCCCTCCCTGAGCAGGCTGGCAGGCCTTGCAGCTTTAGGACATTTGTCCTTGCTGCCCCTGCCATCCCCCTGCCCCACCAACAGCCCCCAGCCAGCCGCGAGGGACAGGCCCTGCTGTGCCAGGCCTGGGCTCAGGCCTTGGCCTTTCTGCTCCCTCCAGCCAGCCCAGGCCTTGCTCAGCATTGCAGTCCCTGCTCACAGCCTTGGGCTCCCTGCAATCCTGGCCTCAAGGAGCTGCTCTCACCAGTGCCTGGGCAGCCTTTGGCACTCCCTGCCCTCCCTGGGGCCCAGGGATGCTCCAAGGGACTTGGAGTTTTGCTTCTGAGTCTTTCAGCAGCATCTTCAACCTCCTCTCAGTGCCTGGGGCTCATGGAATCAAGGAGACAATTGTGACAGTAGGGAACCTCCTAGAAACAAGTCTCTGTTGTGGCAGTCATGGAATCAAAGAGACATTTGTGACACAGCGAGGCTGTGTGGAACCACTGGTCCATTGTTACACTGCAGATTCAAGAAGAACATGGTGACACCACAGAACATCATGGTACCAAGGGTTCTTTGTGGCACAGCAGGACCTCGTTGGAACCCAGGGGACCATTGTGACAAGGCAGGGCCTAAGGGGACCATGGAGACCACTGTGACACTAAGGAAACTCATGGAACCATGGTGACCATTGGGATGCTATGGAACCTCACAGAACCAAGGGTCCATTGTGACATTGTGGTGCCTCCTGGAATCAAACATTGTGAAACTTGGAGGCTAATAGAACAAGGGTTTCTATTGTGACACTGCAGAACCTCATGGAATCAAGGTGACCATGTTACACTACAGAAGCCCATGGAACCAAGGGGCCATTGTGACACTGCGGAACCAAGGAAACTGTTATTGACAGTATGAAAACTCATGGAATGAAAAGTCCAGTGTGACATGATGGAACCTCATGGACCCAAGGGTCCATTGTGACTCTGTAGGGCCTCATGGAATAGAGGGTCCATTGTGACACAGCAGGGCCTCATGGAACCAAGGGTGCATTGAGGAACAGCCGGCCTTGCTGGAACCAAAGAAACCCTTGCTAAAAGCAGGGTAACTCCTAGAACCAAGGAGTCCTTTGGTACAGCATAAAACCTATGGAACCAAGGGGTCATTGGGACAAAGCAGGGCCTCATGGAACTAAGGGGACATTCGGACCCATTGGGACTGCATGGAAGGAATTACCCATGATGACAATGCGGATCCAAGGAGACCATGGAGACACTATGGAATCTCATGGATCCAAGGGACCATTGTGACACCAGAGAATTTCGTGGAACCCAGGGTCCATTGTGACATAGCAAGGCTTCATTGGAACAAAGGAACCACTGTTGACAGTACAGAAACTCATGGAACAAATCTGTTGTGGTGATGCAGCAGGATAACATGGAACCAAGGAGACCAGTGACATTTAGGAACCTCATGGAACCAAGGGTTCATTAGGACACTGCAGAAACAAGGAGATCATTGTTGACATTATGGAAGCTCATGGAACTGAGCTGACATTGTTACACTCCGAAGTGTCTTTGAACCAAAGAGACCATTGTCCAACTACAGAACCTCATGGCACTAAGGCTTCACTGTGACACAGCAGGGTTCCATGAAACCAATTGTCCATTGTGACAATGTAGATCCAAGGAGACCATGGTGACACTACAGAAGCTCATGGAACCAAGCAGCCATTGTGACACAGCAAGGCCTCGTGGAACCATGGAGACCATTGTGAAATAATAGAATCTTATGTAACCAAGGGTCCATTGTTACAGTCCAGAGCCAAGGAGACCATTTTGACACTACAGAACCTCATGGAATCAAGGGTCACTTGTTAAACAGTTGGGCATCATGGAACCAAGCAGCCATTGTGACACAGCAGGGCCCCAAAGAACCAATTGTCCATTGTGACAATGTGGATCCAAGGAGATCATGGTGACTCTGCAGAACTTCATGGATCCAAGGAGCCACTGTGACACTGTGGGGCCTCATTGGAACAAAGGGCATTGTTGATTGTATGGAAGATGCTCATGGACACTATGGGACATTGTGGCACTGCAGAGCCTCATGGAACAAAGGAGACCAATGTGACACAGAGGAATTTTATGGAACCAAGCAGCCATTTGCACACGACAGAACCAAGGAGACCATTGTTGGCAGTACAAAACTTCATGGAACTGAGGGGCCATTGTTATACAGCAAGGCCTGGGGGAACCAAGGGGCCAGTGTGACACCGTGGGGCCCCATGGAATCAAATATTTCTTGTGACACAGTGGGGCTGCTTGTCACCAATTGTCCATTGTGATACTGCAGATGCAAGAGACCATGGTGACACTATGGCAGTTCATGGAACCAAGGGGCTGTTGTGGCACACCAAGGCCTTGTGGAATCAAGGAGATCATTGTGGCAGTGCAGAACCAAGGAGGCCATTTTGACAGGACAGACCCTAATTGAATCAAGGATTTAGAAGAATCCAAAGGGTTAAGAGATTAGCTAAAGGGATAGGAGCAAGAAGCAATGGATATTAATGAAGAGTTTAGAGCAGAAGCAATGTAGGATAGTTGATCATTGCCAGATGAAGCTAGTTTGAGAAGACAATATATCATTTGCCTGACTTTGCTGTGTTTGTAGAAATTATGAGGAGAGGATGGAGTATGGTAAAGATGAAGAACATGTAGGTGCACCTGGACCCCAAAACCCATCAGAACCAGGCAGGAAAGCTTGAACTATGCCAAAGGAGTCAGAGAGCCTGCCAACAAGACAAAGCTGAAAAGTTTACTTTGAGGAAGACATTCCTTACTTCATCCTAAGGAACCACTGACCCATTTCAAAACCCACCGACCCAATTTGAGTGCAGGAGTGCAGAAGCGTGAAAGGATTTTGAGCTCATTTTATGATGAAGAGGAGAGAAGGTGGGGTTAAGTAATAAGTATGTATAGATGTGTTGAATGATTACATGAATATGTAAGATTTTGCAAATAAATAGAGAGCTGGAGCTCTTTGATTTTTGCACACATCTTTGGAAGGTTACTCCCTGTGTTGCCTGGCACTGAATTAAACATACCCCTTTTCTAACTTTACTTAGTTGGAGAGTCATTGTCTATGCTTTATTTATTTCATAATGGAACCAAGGGTCCATTGTTCTACAGCAGGGCCTCATGGAACCACGAGGCCATTGTGACACTGTGGGGCATAATGGAATCCAGGACACTGTTAATATTGAAATCCACTGCATAGAAACTTTTGAACACAGTTTTGAGTATTTAAGAGCAGGTATTCTTTATTACAGCATGCTGGTCCCTTGGGCAATCCTTCCTCCATGTGAGTGCACTGAGTGTCAAATGAACAGAGTTTTGATCACACACACTAATTATGAATTCATTAGCTATCCTCACTTCCTTTGAATTTACTTGACATAGTTGCACCCCTTCTCACAAGTTCTTATCTGGTTCTTTGGCGTCTGTCTTCAACATCCAGTGTCCTTTTTAGGTGGCTGTTCCTTGACCCCCACTTTTGAGTATGGGCAATATTATCATTTTGCAAACCTTCTGTTTGTTCAGTCTTGCAGAGCTGAGCTGACATTTTTCTTGCATTTTGAACGACTTCTCTTTGCTGGGGTTACATCTTGATCCATTTCTCCAAGGCTATGCTGTTGTGTTCTACTGTCATTGAGAAGAGTAAATGCTGTTCTGTTCTCCTGTCCTTGTCACAGCGCTCACCCCGCCTGAGGCGTGTCTGCAACCCCCCAACCTATGGGCTTAGGGTGGGAAAGTGTTCCTGAGGGAACAGGGATGGGACAGCTGGGCTGTAATGACTCAAGGGATGTTCCACTCCATGTCACACCATGATCAGCAATGAACAACAGGAAGCAGGGGGGCAAGGGGGGTAGGGGATTAATTTCTTTTTTAAGACATTTTTATTTGAAAACATGACTGACAGATAAAGAACCCTCTCCTGCCACAAGATGGTTAAACATTTTCTGCTGATAGGAGATTTCCTGTGGATTTGCTTTTTCTTCTCTTTTTGGCCTTTGCTTTTTTGTTGTTGGTTTGTCTGTTGGGGTTTTGTGTTGTTGTGGGTGGGTCTTGCTTTGGGGTTTTGTTTTTGGGTTTGGGATTTTGTTTTTCTTTTTTTGAACTGCCTTTTTTTCTGATGCATAAGTTTTTTTCTACCTTTCTTTGTGCCTTGGTTGGCACCTGATGGCAAGAGAAATTGACTCAACTCAGTCTTTTCCCACAGGAAATAAAAGCACATTTTTGCCCAATTATGTTGTGCAGTCACCATCAACTGGATAGGTTCGGTCTCAGACTCCCTATAATTTG
Source organism: Phylloscopus collybita (assembly GCA_027886175.1). Lineage (NCBI taxonomy): Eukaryota > Metazoa > Chordata > Aves > Passeriformes > Phylloscopidae > Phylloscopus > Phylloscopus collybita. The sequence goes on from JAJNNQ010000120.1 coordinate 1,479,714, forward strand.
GCAGTATCCACAAAGGAATTGAAAGTCCATTTCATGCCATTGTAGAGATAATAGAAATGTTCCCCAGTGGTGGTCAAGGGCTGGTCACTGAGGGATGTCACCAGGCAGTGGCTGCCAAGAGGACTCAGCACCATGGATTTGACATCTGACCCTCATTGTTCAGCCAAATTCCCACCCAGCCCATATTCCATTTCTTCAGCCCAGCTCTCTCCAGTCTGGCTCTGAGGAGACCACAGCAGACCGTGTCACAGGCCTGGCTGAAGTCTGGGCACACAACATCTTCTTCTTTTCCCTCCCATGTGGGTTCTGGAATCCCTGCCTTGTCCTGCCAGTGCCTGGAATGGCTGCAGGAGGATTTGCCACATCCCCTTCCCTGCTGAGCCTGACCAGGCTGGGACTCTCCCAGATCCCCTCCCTGCCCTGTTAGCAGACTGGCTCCATGTCTGCCTTTCCCAGGTGTGGGAAATGTTAAAGCAAAAGAAGATTTTTAGGAGCTGATGAAACAGGCCTCAAACAGAAAAAGCTGAGGGCTGCAGGGGCGACGTGGGCAGGCACTGGACTTGATTGCTGTGATAGCTGTTTTCTTTTTAATGAAGCATCAGTGTCATCACAGAATTTAAAGCAAGGTAGCAGTTTACAGCACTCATGTATAGCACAGCAGTAGCAACAGCAGCAGCTCCATGCAGCCCAGCAGCAGCCCACAATCGCCCCCAGCAGCAGCCCCAATAGATCCCAATAGCTGTTTTCAAAGCTCCCGTAGCTGTTTTCAATAGCACTCGATTTCTCCGTTACAAAGCATCTTAAAGACTTTTCAGCCAAGAGTATATTACTAAAAATTACAGACAGTTGTTTTAACCAACCAAATTAAGCACACGTACACCTATTTCAAACAATAGTTGTTTGTAAGCTTCTCTATTAACAATACACAATATTCTTACTAAGCTCAAGACCTTCTACTATCTTGTCTGGCATATGTTTTCTGCAGTGCTATGACTTATTCAGCCAAACCTAAAAACTCGGCCTTTGTTTTCCATGTCCTTGCTTGCTATACTATTATATACTACTGTATCTTTCTTAGATCCAATCTTTTCTCAGTTGCTGCAGATTCTGAGATCTCAGCTTTTTCTGTTTGAGGCCTGTTTCTTCAGCTCCTAAAAATCTTCTTTTGCTTTTAGGGTTTCCCACAGCTTCCCATGGCCTGGCCTGGCCAGGGCTGCCTGTGCCCAAGGCACATCTCAGCTGCCCTTGGGGGCTGCAGGAAAAGTGCAGAGCCCCAAGAGCCTCCCTGGCTGTGCTGGAGACCAAGGCTGGAGGAGGGAAAGGCAAGGCTGCTGTGGGATGGGGAGGGGATTGAATTCCAGCACACACCTCAGTTCTCTGATGATCCTGGCACGATGCTGCTCCCTGTGTCAAATTGGAGCAGGGCAGATGCTTATGGGGCAGGAGCTTTGGTTTTTCTACAAGAGTGTTGCCAGTTTTTGTGTATTTTTGAGGCAACGCTGTCATCTTGTCTTAAAAGTTATAAATGTAACAGGTTTGTAGCACTTTAGTTCATTTATGATGTAACACTCACATCTTGTGTCAGAAGTTATAATTGCAGTAAGATCAGAATTTTTGTATTGAAACGAGCTGTTTGTCCTTAGTGAATTGTTAAAGGTGGCCAGAGAAGCTCGGCCTCGAGCCGCAAGAGCCTGGCCATGCAGGGAAGCACTCTGTAGGTGGTTTCAGCTTGAACCTAATGAATTTTTGAATTTAGGAGGCAACTGGGTTAATGTTGAATGAAAGAATGGAAGGACAGCGAGGGTGCTTTTAGGAGGATTGTATTCAAGTTGCACGAATACTCATTTGGCTTTTGACTGGGAACTCAGAAACCCACGGCAGTGGGGATGAATAGGGGTGACCCTTGCATTGTGTGTGGGCTGACAATTTTTCATTGGGAACCAGGATGGCATCCAGGTTCTGTCCTTCTGTGCTGTAGAGGGTGCAAAAGGAGATGGTCTTGTATATCCCACAGAAGAAGACCTAGATGCCCCAAGTGTATCCCAGAGCTCCCGAGATACTATAATTGGGAAGTAGCACATGATCAGTGTGAGATAGTGAGTCTAGTCTGTGGGAAAAATCTGGAGCCCGAGGATTTGGATATCTTTGGAAAAGACTGTGAACAGTACCAGCTGGGTAAAGCGATTTAGGAGATCCTACTTGTGGTTTATTTTAGCTTTTTGATATTTCAGAAGTGGCTAGTTGCTTGAGCTAGTGGGGAAGAGGAGTTTTTAAATAGCCTAGAGGAAAGGGTAGAGATAATCAGAACTGAGTGTGCCCAGTGTATTTTCGTAGCCTGCGATTGCTAGGTCAAGACAAAGGGCTGAGATAAAATAAAGATGTGCCAGGGAAGAAAAAGACAATGGGTACTGGCCAGAGCAAGGACATTTCTAGAGCCAGTCCTTTGGGCTGTATTTTGGCACACTGGAGAGAACTAGGGGGATATGGGGGGATTGAGAATAAAAGAAATCTTGTGAAATTTTATACACAGTGGTAGCCACTTCATAAATTGGGAGAAGGCTGTTGGTGGCCACCCACTGGATCTTTGGATTATGATACCTTATTGCAGCTGATGTTATTTTTAAGAAGGGAGGAAAAATGGGAGGAGGTGACCTATGCTGATATGTCCTTCTCTGAAACCATCTGGAATGGCAGAGAAGTTGTGGGATTAGACCTCCCTCTGACCCCTTTGTACTAGCTTTGGAAAAAGACAACAAGGCTAACAGAGGGAAACCCAGGCAATGCTGTGATGCCTGCTCTATAAACCAGAGGTGCACACAGCCTGATAAAGTCCATCATGCAGAAAAGCAAGAACAGGAGTTAGCAGATCTGTTCAGACTAGTTCCTGAAAGGCAGGGTAGATGAAGGGAAGAAACGGATCCAAGAGAATTGAGATCCCACTTAACCCCCACTTCAGTTCCCGTAGGAAAGGAAAAGACTGAGCAGCCTATTCCCTCACTTGCCAAACCACCACACCCATGTAGTAGTGATAGTGATGATGAGTTGTGTTTCCCCCATAGCCCAGCTCCCCAAAGTAGTCCCATAGCAACCCCAACCAGAAGCAGAACAAAAGGGGTGATACAAGCACCCTTACGAGAGGCAGTGGGATCAGAGGGAACGAGGATGTCGGTTAAAGTGCCCTTTTCTACAGTCCATTTAGAGGCATGGGTGTGGAGTCTCTTGTACCCCTCCCAGGTGTGGCAGGGACTTCCCCCATGGATCCCTGCAGACATTGTGTAATATTCTCACTGGGTTTCTCAGGCCCATCACCCCCCCATGGAATCCCCTTTCCCTGTTGCCCCATTGGCTCTGGGGGCCTGGTGTCCAGTTTCTGTCTTCCCTGTGGTCAGTTGCCCCCTGCCCTGTCCCCTGTGCCACCCACGAACCTGGGACACTATATAGCTGAGAAAAACCACATGAACCCTCTCTTTGTGCTCACCCCCTCCCCAGCCTGGGTTGGGGGAAATAAAATGGATTCTCGAGCTTAACAAAGAGACTTGTCCCATCTGTTTCCCTGCTGGCAGCTGAACCTCCCTGGACACGATGATCACTGCTGCCACACGCTGCTACAAATGGTGGAGAATTGTGAGCAACCAGTGAGGACAGCACGAGCAGCACCCCATAAGTCACCCCCTGCAGGACCCCCATCTTAAAAAGGAAGACTCAAGAGTACCATGGCTGGAGACCAGGCTGAGAATGACCTTAAAAACATGGGGATAAAAGGCTTACAGGGAGGGAAATACCCAGCAAGGGGACCGGCTTACTGGGACTGAGAGATGAGACTGACATCTACCATCACAAGTCTTCTCATTCTTCATTGGAGGGAGTTTTTAAGAGCTACAAGCAGCTGGTCTGCCTGCAAAAAGGATCATGCTGGGACACTCACCAACTCTCCTGACACATTTGCTGCAGCTTATGGACAATAAAGCCCTGGTGGCCACTTATGGACAATTATGGACAATTGCATGCAAAGTGTCAGTGCCCTAGATCAGTGGTCTTCCCTCCTGTGGAACCTCACGTTTTTCAGTTTCTGTGAAGCTGCCTCTTTCCTTACCCTTTGTTCCTAAGAGTGCAGCAAGGAGTGAAAACTGCCAGGATGCCATGGAGTTGCTACTTTAACTCTGTCACCCCGTGCCCCTCTCCAGCCCTATCCTCCTTTCCCTGAAGGCAGGACAACGTCGGAAACTGTAATAAATTACCATCAGTAATGGTTCACTAAACCATGCTATGGGAAGCACCTTGTGATCTCTTCAAGACTATTTCTTCAAACATCCAGCAAAGTAAACAAAAGATAAGCAGAACTAAAATCTGAGTTACCAGTTTTTGCAGGGATCAGCTACAAGACTCCATTCTCACGACCACCAGTACTGGGAAGCGATAAAGACCCCTCCAGCAACACTTTGTACAAACACAAAAGAAACAGAAAAGATACACGTGTCACAGGAAGCTGCAAAGTATAAAAAGCAGAGACTCTTGGGTGGTAAGGCGTGAGCCTGGTGGGACAGGAGATCCCCTGGCTGCCCAGCGCTGTTTTGTTTACTGTTGCTTGCTTAATAAATTCCAATATTATTTTAATTGGGCTTGTGTCCAGTCAATTATTGGGACATACATATAACAGAAACCATCCAGAAGTGATGTGAGTGCACTACCATCCTCCCGCTGTCCTGTGTCCTCCTTCTCCCCCCTGTCTTTCCATATCTCCCGTTCCCTGCCCAGGAAGGCAGTGGCTGTGCCATCCTGACTGCTCCTTCTAAAAAATGGCACTCAGCACGCGGTTTTGAGACCCCTCTTTCCCTCCAGTCCATCTTTTCCAGTTCTGTGCCTGCCCTTTCCCCCCACCTACCTCCCCCCTTCCTGCTGTGCCTGCAGCTGCCCCCACCCCAGGCCCACATGGCAGAGGTGGTGTGGCAGAGCTGGGCAGCCCCGAGGGAGAGCCAGGCCCTGCCCTGCCAGCTCCACCACTGCTGCTTTCACCCTTCCTTGCTTCACAGTCATCGTCATCAACCCAGCAGAGAACACCTGCAACACCAGTACCAGACCCGAGACCAAACACTAAGAACTGTGTCCCTTGTGAAGAGGAGATGAAGGAACTGCACCCCTTCTGCTGAGAAGATCAAAAGCCAAGGAGATTGAACTATTAGCTCATTAAGTGAAAATGTATTAATTTATTCAGTATCATCATTTCTGTTATTTATCCTCTGTAATTAAGTCTCAAATGCCTTTCTATTGCTTGTTAATTCAGCTTAATAATGTTAATTTTATTTTTGTAAACCATTAAGTCATATTCCTGAGAATCCCCTTGTTATAACCAATTCAAAAACAGAGGAGTTGTGGAGTCTCTTGTACCATTAAAGGAATTTACAACTGCCTTGCCCTGGAAAAGTGACCCCTCCTAGGTGTAACAAAGCCTTCTCCTCCGTAGTTCCCTGCAAACATTGTGTGATCTTCTCCCTCGGTTTCTCAAGCCCATCACCCCCCCATGGTATCCCCTTTCCCTATTTCCCCATTGGCTCTGGGGGCCTGGTGTCCAGTTTCTGTCTTCCCTATGGTCAGTTGCCCCCTGCCCTGTCCCCTGTACCACCAACGAACCTGAGACACTATATAACTGAGAAAAACCACATGATCAACCCTCTTCATCTTCACTGCCTCCCCAGTTTGGGGTGGGGGAAATAAAAATGGATCCTCGAGCTTAACAAAGAGACTTGTCTCGTTTGCTTCCCTGCCAGCGGCTGAACCGCCCTGGACACGATGATCACTGCTGCCACACGCTGTTACACACCATGACCTTGTGTGTACAGGAACAGGAGATACCTGGAATTCCTTCAGGAATGTGGTATGCCCCAGAACCCACTCAGGATCAGGGTCTCTCTCGGCCTCATCATCCTCAGCTTTCAGCTGGCCAGACCCCATCCCTCCCTCACAATCCTCACCCCACCACATCCCACTGCCCATGGGCAGGAAGTGCTATCCAGCCTGGCCTTGGACACTTCCAAGGATGGGGCAGTCACAGCTTCTCTGGGCAACTGGTGCCACGGCCTCAGCACCCTCAGAGGGAAGAATTTCTTCCCAACATCCCATCTAACCCTGCCCTCATGCAGTGGGGAGCCATTCCCCCTTGTCCTGTCCCTGCAGGCCCTTGGAAAGAGTCTCTCTCATCCAAGAATTGCTGCTCCTCCCTGCTGTGGGGCAGAAGTTGGAAGTTGATTTTCTCCCCGTGGCCCCGGGCCAGCCCTGAGCCAGGGGCAGGACCTTTCCCTGGAGCTCTGCGGGCGCTGGCTCGGTTCGGCCGCAGCCCAGCAGACGGAGCTCAGAGCTCCCCGGGGGCTGCGGCTCCTCCCGAGGGGCAGCGCTGGGGCAGCTCCCACCTCTGCCCCGGGGCAGCAGCAGGGACAGCAGCCGAGGGAAGGGCTGGGGCTGGGCCAGGCCAGGGCTGGGCTGCACAGCAGCAAAAGCTTCTTCCCCACAGGGGGCTCAGCTGCTGCCCAGGCTCCCCAGGGAATGGGCACAGCCCCGAGGCTGCTGCAGCTCCAGGAGCCTTTGGACACCGCTCCCAGGGATGCCCAGGCTGGGATTGTTGGGCTGTCTGTGCAGGGCCGGGCCTTGGACTCCATGATCCCGGTGGGTCCCTCCCAGCTCAGCCCATTCTGCAATTCTCACCCTTTGGCTCAGCCTTTCTGTCCCCAGCAGGAGCTGGCAGAGCTGCTGGGCTGGGGCAGGAGCAGGGCAGCCCCAGCGTTCCCCTCTCTGTGACACCACAGCAGTGACAGCCCCAACATTCCATGCCTGGAGACGCTCCAAGGGAAGTGTCCAGAGCCGTGTCCAGTCAACAGAACTGCCCGGCCACTGACCCTGAGTGACCATGGGCCTGCCAGCTCGGAGGCACCGCTGGGGCAGCTGCACCTCAGCCCTGTGATAAATGAATGATTTTGTGCTAACTGAATTGTAACTGTATCAGTATTTTAGAAAAAGATAAATGATATGTGATTAGTGTCAGAAAACTGATGTTTTCAAATGTTTATGAAAAAAAATAGGATACAGGATGTAATTTGAGATAAGTAAAATCCCAAAAGTGAACAGCTCTTGGGATAATTGGACGATTGAGGGCCTTGATATGGAAAACAGGGATGGTTCCAGGCACAGTATTTGTGTTTTTATTTAAGGCTTATTTTTGCAATATGATCCTGGCTAACATAACACAACGCTTGGGGTGCATGCATAATCAGACATATCTATATGTACATAAATACCTCTGGTTTGCCATCCTAAATGTTGTGGGACAAAGTTGTACAAAGGTTCAATTCCACCTGTATAATCCTTTAGGCATAAATCCTTGAGAAAGTCTGGGACAGGGATTGGATCCAGGTACTCCTCGGATCCTCTCCCAGAAGGAGTTTAGAAAGCCAGGGGGTCCTGGTTTGGGTCCTTTGTGAACCTCGTGACCCAACAGGAGCTTCTCTAATAAACTTTGCCTGAAACTGCCACTGTGCCCCTGACAGGAGCCCCTGTGAGTGTCTCTGACATCCCAGCTCTTTGGCAGCCTGGACACTCCTGGGATGTCCCCATGGAGCCCCTGGGAGTGTCGCTGACATCCCAGCTCTTTGGCAGCCTGGACACTTCTGGGATGTCCCCATGGAGCCTCTGGGAGTGTCGGTGACCTCGCTGTTCTTTAGGAGCACAGGGATGTCACCACTGGACTCCTGCCACTGCCTGGGACAAATTGGCTTCTTGGCAGGGTACAGACATCTCTGCTGTCACTCTGCAGCCCTGGGACTGTCACCTCATGACCCTTAGGAAGATGAAGGAGCCCTGGGATGTCACCACAGAGCCCCTGGGACTGAGTGTGACCAAAGAGATCTTCAGGAGCCCAGAGACCCCTCAGATGCCACCATGGAGCCCCTGTGCCTGCACGTGAGCTCACAGCTCTTGAGCAGCTGGAAACCCCTGGAATCTCTTCAATCTGCTGTGCTGAGGATGGATCCTCTGCAACTTGGAGGTTGCCTGATGAATTTTATCTCTCCAGAGGCTTGTTCAGTCTTCAGCTCTTCAGTTCAGGAATTCAGTGCCAAAGGCTCATTAACATTCCAAAGCACTCTAACAAGAGAAGCCCCTGGGAATAATTTCATTTCAAGTCTTCAATTCTTCCATGGTTAATTGTGCAGATTTTAGAGGTGTATTCAAATAGAATATACTATGTTTTTATTAAATACTGGGTTTTTTTTTGTCTGCTTTAGTTTTGTTTTCCTTTTTATAGATTGATATCAGCAATCTCCAGTTGATCTTGATCCCCAGCACTTCCTAAGGTGCTTTGAATTGATATGAACATCAAGACCGTTCATGGCTGACAATCAATCACACTCTGTCCCTATCCCCACCCCACTACTTCCCCCATCCAACCCCTGGCACTCAGAGCAGCCTTGTGCAAATCTGAGCTCCCTCCACTCCAGGCTGCACCTGCAGCTTTCAGCTCCTTGGCACCAACTCCCACCTGCTTTCCTTGCAGAAGGAGCTGCCCAAGACACCGAAGGGTGTTCATTTCTTGTCAGCCAACAAAGCCAAGGGAAGGCACAGCTCCACGAAAAACACAAGTCCAGGCAGTTACACAAAGAGAGGGCAAGATCAGGATTTCTTCTCCTGCCATTGTACAATTCCAGGAAATTCCTGGTCTCTCCTGCTGCTGGGAAAACTTGGACATTTCTTACAAGTGCTCCAATGACCCAGCTAATGAAGATGTGCTCGTGCACCTGGCAAGCTGCAGGTCCTCTACAGCCCTGCAGGGCTCCTGTCCCATCTGCTCTGCTCCAGTCTAAAAGAGGGACCAGCATTGTCTCAGCATCATTAGAGAGCTGAACTGGAAAGGACCTCAGCAAGTCAGCAGCCCAAGGTGTCAGATACTGGGTCAGACCAAGTGGTTTAAGGCTTGATTTGGTCTGGATTGGAAAATCCAAAAGGACAGGGATTAGGGGGCAGCATCTCAGCTCCTGGCTGAGCCCATGGGAGCAAAGGTTTCCTCCTGTCCTGGCTGAGCCTCCCCTCTTTCACCCTCTGCTCATTATCTTTGCTCTCCCAGCAGGCCCCTGGTGAAGAGCCTGGCTCTGTGTTCTCCAGCACCTCCTCGGGGGCACAGCCAGGCTGGGATGAGGAGCCCCTCAGCCTTCCCTGCTCGGGGCTGGACAAGCCCAGCTCCCTCAGCCTCTCCTGACAGCCCAAGGGCTGCAGCCCCACCTTGGAGCCCTTCCCTGAGCCTGCTGCAGCTGCCAGACATCTTTCCTTCCCTGGGCAACCCAACCCAGGCCACAGTGACCTGGAGAATCCCTGTCCTTGATGTCCTGGTCACACAGCCCAGCCCCTTGTCCCCGTGTCAGGCTCTGGGGTTGCTCCTGTGGAACATCCTTTGGTGGAGGCTGTGGCTCCAGGTGCACCGGGGGCGTACCAGGGGACAGGGGACCCTTCTGGGCATGAACAGCATTGGACTTCTTGGGGGAAACTGTGAGGGGGAGCTGGGGCAGAGTGACCAACCCAGTGACCTCATACAGCTCTCTTGGAATGTCACACAGCCCCCCATGATGTCACACAGCTGGTCTCTGATGTCACAACCCACTCTGTGATGTCACACAGCCTCCCATGACATCACAGCAAACTCTGTCATGTCATAACCCATTTTGTAATGTCACACCTTTGCCCTGTGATGTCACAGCTGGCTCTGTGATGTCACAGACATGGCCCATGATGCTGTAGCTCCTCCATGACCTCACATATCCCACTCTGAGATGTCACAGCCCACTCTGTCACCTCATGGTTCCAGATGATCAATGGTCTGCACCTGGTGAGCTGACACAATGCTCATTCTCCAAAACCATGGCCCATGGAAACCACACAGTGCCCATTGTGTAAGAAGGGGAACTGGAAGTTCAGCAGCCTCAGTGTCCTGCCAGCTCAGCCAGGCCCACTGGAACATTGGGGTCTATGACCACCAGGGACCACCAGAGAGACCCCCAGGGCAGAAGAGGGCATGCAAAAGGGGAGGGGAAATGTGTTAATGGTTTCAGGGAAATGATTATCATATGTCTGTTTAGTCTGGGACAAGCAATGAACATGTATCCAAAATACAGAATATAAACAGAAACTTTCCTGTGCTCAGCAGGCACGGCTTTGGAGGAGCCATCCCCCTCATGCATCCAGCTGAATAAAGAATGAGAAGAGACCTCTCTCCAGAACTCCAATGCTGTTCATGCCAAGAAGGGTCGCCTGTTCCCTGGTACCCGCCCCCCGTGCACCTGGAGCCACAGCCTCCACCAAAGGATGTTCCACAGGATCGACCCCAGAGCCTGACACGGGGACAAGAGGCTGGGCTCTGTGACCAGGACATCAAGGACAGGGATTCTCCAGGTCACTGTGGCCTGGGTTGGGTTGCCCAGGGAAGGAAAGATGTCTGGCAGCTGCAGCAGGCTCAGGGAAGGGCTCCAAGGTGGGGCTGCAGCCCTTGAGCTGTCAGGAGAGGCTGAGGGAGCTGGGCTTGTCCAGCCCTGAGCAGGGAAGGCTGAGGGGCTCCTCATCCCAGCCTGGCAGTGCTCCCGAGGAGGTGATGGAGAACACAGAGCCAGGCTCTTCACCAGGGGCCTGCTGGGAGACAAAAGACAATGAGCAGAGGGTGAAAGAGGGGAGGCTCAGCCAGGACAGGAGGAAACCTTTGTTCCCATGAGCTCAGCCAGGTGCTATGATGCTGCCCCCTCATCCCTGTCCTTTGGCATTTTCCAATCCAGACCAAATCAAGCCTTGAACCACTTGGTCTGACCCAGTATCTGACACCTTGGGCTGCTGACTTGCTGAGGTCCTTTCCAATTCAGCTCTTTAATGATGCTGGGACAATGCTGGCCCCTGTTTTAGACTGGAGCAGAGCAGATGGGACAAGAGCCCTGCAGGGCTGTAGGGGACCTGCAGCTTGCCAGGTGCACGAGCACATCTTCATTAGCTGGGTCATTGGAGCACTTGTAAGAAATGTCCAAGTTTTCCCAGCAGCAGGAGAGACCAGGAATTTCCTGGAACTGTACAATGGCAAGAGAAGAAATCCTGATCTTGCCCTCTCTTTGTGTCACTGGCTGGACTTGTGTTTTTCATGGAGCTGTGCCTTCCCTTGGTTTTGTTGGCTGACAAGAAATGAACATCCCTCTGTGTCTCAGGCAGCTCCTTCTGCAAGGAAAGCAGGTGGGAGTTGGTGCCAAGGAGCTGAAAGCTGCAGGTGCAGCCTGGAGTGGAAGAAGCTCAGATTTGCACAAGGCTGTTCTGAGTGCCATGGGCTGGATGAGGGAAATGGTGGGGTGGGGATAGGGACAAAGTGTGATTGATTGTCAGCTATGAAGGGTCTTGATGTTCATATCTATTCAGAGCACCTTAGGAGGTGCTGGGGCTCAATATCAACTGGAGATTGCTGATATCAAACTATAAACAGGAAAACAAAAATAAAGAGGACAAAAAAACCCCAACCCTGCATTTTTAAAAAAATTAAGTATATTGTGTTTGAATAGACTTCTGAAATCTGTACAATTAACCACAGAAGGATTGAAGACTTGAAATGAAATTATTCCCAGGGGCTTTACTTGTTAGAGTGCTTTGCAATGTTAATGAGCCTTTGGCACTGAATTCCTGAACTGAAGAGCTGAAGACTGAACAAGCCTCTGGAGAGATAAAATTCATCAGGCAACCTCCAAGTTGCAGAGGATCCATCCTCAGCACAGCAGATTGAAGAGATTCCAGGGGTTTCCAGCTGCTCAAGAGCTGTGAGCTCACGTGCAGGCACAGGGGCTCCATGGTGGCATCTGAGGGGTCTCTGGGCTCCTGAAGATCTCTTTGGTCACACTCAGTCCCAGGGGCTCTGTGGTGACATCCCAGGGCTCCTTCATCTTCCTAAGGGTCATGAGGTGACAGTCCCAGGGCTGCAGAGTGACAGCAGAGATGTCTGTACCCTGCCAAGAAGCCAATTTGTCCCAGGCAGTGGCAGGAGTCCAGTGGTGACATCCCTGTGCTCCTAAAGAACAGCGAGGTCACCGACACTCCCAGAGGCTCCATGGGGACATCCCAGAAGTGTCCAGGCTGCCAAAGAGCTGGGATGTCAGCGACACTCCCAGGGGCTCCATGGGGACATCCCAGGAGTGTCCAGGCTGCCAAAGAGCTGGGATGTCAGAGACACTCACAGGGGCTCCTGTCAGGGGCACAGTGGCAGTTTCAGGCAAAGTTTATTAGAGAAGCTCCTGTTGGGTCACGAGGTTCACAAAGGACCCAAACCAGGACCCCCTGGCTTTCTAAACTCCTTCTGGGAGAGGATCCGAGGAGTACCTGGATCCAATCCCTGTCCCAGACTTTCTCAAGGATTTATGCCTAAAGGATTATACAGGTGGAATTGAACCTTTGTACAACTTTGTCCCACAACATTTAGGATGGCAAACCAGAGGTATTTATGTACATATAGATATGTCTGATTATGCATGCACCCCAAGCGTTGTGTTATGTTAGCCAGGATCATATTGCAAAAATAAGCCTTAAATAAAAACACAAATACTGTGCCTGGAACCATCCCTGTTTTCCATATCAAGGCCCTCAATCGTCCAATTATCCCAAGAGCTGTTCACTTTTGGGATTTTACTTATCTCAAATTACATCCTGTATCCTATTTTTTTTCATAAACATTTGAAAACATCAGTTTTCTGACACTAATCACATATCATTTATCTTTTTCTAAAATACTGATACAGTTACAATTCAGTTAGCACAAAATCATTCATTTATCACAGGGCTGAGGTGCAGCTGCCCCAGCGGTGCCTCCGAGCTGGCAGGGCCATGGTCACTCAGGGTCAGTGGCCGGGCAGTTCTGTTGACTGGACACGGCTCTGGACACTTCCCTTGGAGCGTCTCCAGGCATGGAATGTTGGGGCTGTCACTGCTGTGGTGTCACAGAGAGGGGAACGCTGGGGCTGCCCTGCTCCTGCCCCAGCCCAGCAGCTCTGCCAGCTCCTGCTGGGGACAGAAAGGCTGAGCCAAAGGGTGAGAATTGCAGAATGGGCTGAGCTGGGAGGGACCCACCGGGATCATGGAGTCCAAGGCCCGGCCCTGCACAGACAGCCCAACAATCCCAGCCTGGGCATCCCTGGGAGCGGTGTCCAAAGGCTCCTGGAGCTGCAGCAGCCTCGGGGCTGTGCCCATTCCCTGGGGAGCCTGGGCAGCAGCTGAGCCCCCTGTGGGGAAGAAGCTTTTGCTGCTGTGCAGCCCAGCCCTGGCCTGGCCCAGCCCCAGCCCTTCCCTCGGCTGCTGTCCCTGCTGCTGCCCCGGGGCAGAGGTGGGAGCTGCCCCAGCGCTGCCCCTCGGGAGGAGCCGCAGCCCCCGGGGAGCTCTGAGCTCCGTCTGCTGGGCTGCGGCCGAACCGAGCCAGCGCCCGCAGAGCTCCAGGGAAAGGTCCTGCCCCTGGCTCAGGGCTGGCCCGGGGCCACGGGGAGAAAATCAACTTCCAACTTCTGCCCCACAGCAGGGAGGAGCAGCAATTCTTGGATGAGAGAGACTCTTTCCAAGGGCCTGCAGGTTCAGGACAAGGGGGAATGGCTTCCCACTGCCTGAGGGCAGGGTTAGATGGGATGTTGGGAAGGAATTCTTCCCTCTGAGGGTGCTGAGGCCCTGGCACCAGTTGCTCAGAGAAGCTGTGGCTGCTCCATCCTTGGAAGTGTCCAAGGCCAGGCTGGATGGCATTTCCTGCCCGGGGGCAGTGGGATGTGGTGGGGTGAGGATTGTGAGGATGGGATGGGGTCTGGTCAGCTGAATGCTGAGGATGATGAGGCCAAGTGAGATCCCAATCCTGAGTGGGTTCTGGGGTATCCCACATTCCTGAAGGAATTCCAGGGTATCTCCTGTTCCTGTACACACAAGGTCATGGTGTGTAACAGCGTGTGGCAGCAGTGATCATCGTGTCCAGGGAGGTTCAGCCGCTGGCAGGGAAGCAAACGACACAAGTCTCTTTGTTAAGCTCAAGAATCCATTTTATTTCCCGCACCCCAGGCTGGGGAGTGGGTGAGGATGAAGAAGAAGAGTTATATAGTGTCTCAGGTCCCTGGGTGGTACAGGGAGCAGGGCAGGGGGCAACTGACCATAGGGAAGACAGAAACTGGACACCAGGCCCCCACAGCCAATGGGGAAATAGGAAAAGGGGATACCATGGGGGGGTGATGGGCTTGAGAAACCCAGGGAGAAGGTTACACAATGTTTGTAGGGAACTATGGGGGAGAAGCCTTTGTTCCATCTGGGAGGGGCCGCTTTTCCTGGGCAAGGCAGCTGGAAACTCCTTTCATGGTACAAGGGACTCCACAACTCCTCTGTTTTTAAATTGGTTGTAACAAGGGGATTCTCAGGAATATGACTTAATGGTTTACAAAGCTGAAATGAACATTATTAAGCTGAATTAACAAACAAAAGAAAGAAATTTGAGATTTGATTACAGAGAATAAAGTAACAGAAATGATGATACTGAATTAAGTTATTACATTTTCACTTAATGAGCTAATAATTCAATTTCCTTGGCTTTTGATCTTCTCAGCAGAAGGGGTGCAGTTCCTTCATCTCCTCTTCACGAGGGGCACAGTTCTTAGTGTTTGGTCTCGGGTCTGGTACTGGTGTTGCAGGTGTTCTCTGTTGGGTTGATGACGATGACTGTGAAGCGAGGAAGGGTGAAAGCAGCAGTGGTGGAGCTGGCAGGGCAGGGCCTGGCTCTCCCTTGGGGCTGCCCAGCTCTGCCACACCACCTCTGCCATGTGGGCCTGGGGTGGCGGCAGCTGCAGGCACAGCAGGAAGGGGGGAGGTGGGTGGGGGGAAAGGGCAGGCACGGGACTGGAAAAGATGGACTGGTGGGAAAGAGGGGATCTCAAAATTACGTGGTCAGGGCCATTTTTTAGAAGGAGCGCCCGGGACGGCGTGGCCACTGCCTTCCTGGGCAGGGAACGGGGGATATGGAAAGACACGGGGGAGAAGGAGGACACAGGATGGCGGGAGGATGGTAGGGCACCCACGTCACTTCTGGATGGTTTCTGACCTTGTCCTGCTTTCATGGAAAGGGGGATAGGGCTGGAGAGGGGCACAGGATGACAGAGAGACGGTAGCAACTTTGTGCCATCCTGACAGTTTTCACTCCTTGCTGCACTCTTAGGAACAAAGGGTAAGGAAAGAGGCAGCTTCACAGGAACTGAAAAACGTGAGGTTTCACAGGAGGAAGAACCACTGATCTAGGGCGCTGACACTTTGCATGCAATTGTCCATAATCATCCATAAGTAGCCACCTGGGCTTTATTGTCCATAAGCTGCAGTAAACGTGTCAGGAGAGTTGGTGAGAGTCCCAGCATGATCCTTTTTGCAGGCAGACCAGCCACTTGTAGCTCTTAAAAACTCCCTCCCATGAAGAATGAGAAGACTTGTGATGGTAGATGTCAGTCTCATCTCTCAGTCCCAGTAAGCCGGTCCCTTTACTGGGTATTTCCCTCCCTGTAAGCCTTTTATCCCCATGTTTTTAAGGTCATTCTCAGCCTGGTCTCCAGCCATGGTACTCTTGAGTCTTCCTTTTCAAGATGGGGGTCCCACAGGGGGTGACTTACGGGGTGCTGGTCATGCTGTCCTCACTGGTTGCTCACAATCCTCCACCATTTGTAGCAGCGTGTGGCAGCAGTGATCATCGTGTCCAGGGAGGTTCAGCTGCCAGCAGGGAAACAGATGGGACAAGTCTCTTTGTTAAGCTCAAGAATCCATTTTACTTCCCCCACCCCAGGCTGGGGAGGGGGTGAGCACAAAGAGAGGGTTGATGTGGTTTTTCTCAGCTATATAGTGTCCCAGGTTCGTGGGTGGCACAGGGGACAGGGCAGGGGGCAATTGCCCACAGGGAAGACAGAAACTGGACACCAGGCCCCCATAGCCAATGGGGCAACAGGGAAAGGGGATACCATGGGGGGGGTGATGGGCTTGAGAAACCCAGGGAGAATATTACACAATGCCTGCAGGGAACCATGGGGGAAGCCCCTGCCACACCTGGGAGGGGTACAAAGGACTCCACACCCATGCCTCTAAATGGACTGTAGAAAAGAGCACTTTAACTGACATCCTTGTTCCCTCTGATCCCACTGCCTCTCCTAAGGGTGCTTGTATCACCCCTTTTGTTCTGCTTCTAGTTTGGGTTGCTATGGGACTACTTTGGAGAGGTGGGCTATGGGGGAAACACAACTCATCATCACTATCACTGCTACATGGGTGTGGTGATTTGGCAGGTGAGGGAATAGGCTGCTCAGTCTTCTCCTTTCCTAGGGGAACTGAGCTGGGGGTTAAGTGGGACAATTCTCTTGGATCCGTTTCTTCCCTTCGTCTACCCTGCCTTTCAGGAACTGGTCTGAACAGATCTGCTAACTCCTGTTCTTGCTTTTCTGCATGATGGACTTTATCAGGCTGTGTGCACCTCTGCTTTATAGAGCAGGCATCACAGCATTGCCTGGATTTCCCTCTGTTAGCCTTGTTGTCTTTTTCCAAAGCTAGTACAAAGGGGTCAGAGGAAGGTTCAATCCCACAACTTCTCTGCCATTCTGTATGGTTTCAGAGAGAGAAGGACACATCAGCATAGGTCACTTCCTCCCATTTTTCCTCCCTTCTTAAAAATAACATCAGCTGCAATAAGGTATCATAATCCAAAGAGCCAGTGGGTGGCCACCGACAGCCTTCTCCCAGTTTATAAAGTGGCCACCACTGTGTACAAAATTTCACAAGATTTCTTTTATTCTCAATCCCCCCATATCCCCTTAGTTCTCTCCAGTGTGCCAAAATGCGGCCCAAAGGACTGGCTCTAGAAATGTCCTTGCTCTGGTCAGTACCCATTGTCTTTCTCTTCCTTGGCACTCCTTTATCTCAGCCCTTTCTCTTGACCTAGCAATCGCAGGCTATGCAAATACACTGGGCACACTCAGTTCTGATTATCTCTACGTGTTCCTCTAGGCTATTTAAAAACTCCCCTTCCCCACTAGCTCAAGTGACCAGCTGCTTCTCAAATATCAAAAGCTAAAATAAACCACAAGGAGGAATCTTCTAATTCTTTTTACCCAGCTGGCACCATTCCCAGTCTTTTCCAAAGATATCCAAATTCTCGGGCTCCAAATTTTTCCCACAGACTAGACTCACTATCTCACACTGATCATGTGCTACTTCCCAATTATAGCATCTCAGGAGCTCTGGGATACACTTGGGGCATCTAGGTCTTCTTCTGTGGGATACACAAGACCATCTCCTTTTGCACCCTCTACAGTGGAGAAGGACCCAACCTGGATGCCATCCTGGTTCCCAATGAAAAATTGTCAGCCCACACACAGTGCAAGGGGTCACCCCTGTTCATCCCCACTGCTGTGGGTTTCTGAGATTATCCTCAACTGGGGGCAGTTCCCAGTCAAAAGCCAAATGAGTATTCGTTCAACTCAAACACAATCCTCCTAAAAGCACCCTCGCTGTTCTTCCATTCTTTAGTTTGTTGCCCGATCCGAAGAAAACACAAACAATTGAAATCGTTTATGCGGTGCTTTATTGAGGGCCCAGGAGCCTGTGGACTAGCGTCCAAAGACAGAGCCCCATCTCTCAGAAAAATCACAGGGTTTTTATATGTTTCTTTACATGATTTCTTCATCCTAACAAATTCTTACTTCATTTTCACTACATGGTACAATAATCTCTTTGACATTTAAGTTTCTGCCAAAAGGTATCCTCCTTAAGATAAGTATACATTCCTAAAGATAAGTGATTATCTCTTAGCCACACTGCTTACATTACAAAATCTGCTCTAACAGTTCATCTACAGGTTACATGCGACCTACCAAGCCTTAGCGTGACTACTACTAATGTCAACTAATGTCAACTATTAATGTTTGTTATATCTTTAATACAGTTTAATACAGTTTATTAAATCAAACGGCAACAGGTTGACTATTAACCCAGTCCCCTCCTAAATTCAAAAATTCATTAGGTTCAAGCTCAAACGACCTAGAGAATGCTTCCCTGGATGGCCAGGCTCTTATGGCTTGAGCTCGAGCTTTGCTGGCCACCTTTAACAATTCACTAAGCTCGTTTTAAAATAAAAATTCCCCTCTTACTGCAATTACAACTTCTGACACAAGATGACAGTGTTACATCATAAATGAACTAAGGATCTATAAACCTGCTGCAATTGTAACTTTTAACACAAGATGGTAGCGTTGCCTCAAAAATACACAAAAACAGGCAAAACTGTTGTAGAAAGACCAAAGCTCCTTACACACATACACACACACACATTCACGATGCAGAAAAAGGAGGCTCAACAAAACAGCAGCAATAAACAAGGATTTGCCCAATTCACCCCTCGAACAAATGTCAACTGATTATTGGATAATTGGGGCTTAAATAGCCTTGAATAGACACCATTTTAGCTCACTTTCTCGACTTGTTAGAGAGAGCTCACATCTCGTGAGTTTGTAATAAAGATAATAAATTTCAGAGTGAGACTTCCAAAACAATGTCTCCTGAGTTTAATTCACCTGACCTGAGAGCAGGAAAGAGACAGGCAATCCCGCTGAAAAAGAGCCCAAGAACCCTCAGATCTGACACAGAGGCATGTGACTGACTGAATAAAGGTGGCATTTTGTTTGTTTTAGCACCTGAGTTAGGTGTTAGGAGATCTCTTCTAGTTTTGTTTGGTGTGGAAAGATCCCCATGGGTCCAAATGGAGCTGCTTTTATGTTCATTTGTCAGGCATCAGGAAACAAGCCTCAGTTGTTACAAAGAGGGACCTCATGGAACCCAGGACACCACTGGAACACCCTGGAATCCCATGGGAGCAAGGCTCCACTTTCACCAAGTGGGGCCTCTTGGGACACAGGTGCCCCTGGGCCATGGCCAGGCCTTGTAGAAACAAGGCTCCATCATTGCACAGCATGGCCTGACGGGGCCTGGGAGGAAACTGTGTCCCAATGGATTCTGATGGAATGCACCCCCTGCAGTGACCACACCCATCCACTGACCACTGCATTGATCATACCCACCTCAGTGACCACATCTCCCTGATTGACCACTCCCCCACTGACCACACCCACCCCACTGACAACACCCAATGGACCAGACCCATCAAAATGGCCACACCCACCCCTTTGACAACACCCTAAAATGGCCACACCTGCTCCATTGATCACATCCCTGACACTGACCATTCCTATCCCAATGACCACACACCCATATTGACCACACAAACTGCAGTGACCACACTCATCCCATTGATCACATCCACCTTCCAATGACCACACCTTAATGACCACACTGACCACACTCACCTCACTGACCACTCCCCACTGACCACACTCCATTTACCACCCCACTGACAATAACCACTAATCATAACCACTGAGCACCCCCACTGACCACCCCAATGACTGCACCCATTGACCACACCAATTGCCCACCCCAATGACCACCCCACTGAACACACCCACTGAGCACCCCCATTGACAACACTTCACTTACCACACCCACTGACCAACACAATGACCACTCCCCACTGATAACAGCCACTGACCATGTCACTGCCCACACCCCAGTGACCATCCCACTGATCATATTCACTGACCACACCCACTGCCCACCATAAGGACAACCCAATGACCACACCCATTGAGCCCACCCACTGGCTACCCTCATTGACCATCCCTCACTGACCACACCAAGTGACCACACCCACTGTGCACACCCACTGACTATGACCCCCACTGACCACCCCACTGACCACTCCACATTGTCCAACTCAATGAACAACCCCACTCACAACGCCAATGACTACACCCCAGTGACCACCTGTAAGACACGGTCCCAAAGTCCCTCATCTGACTCATGACCATGGCCAAGAATGAAGTCTGAAGACTCTGAAAGGGACTGGGACAAAAACCTAAAACCCCAATACAGGGGTTCTGGCCCAGCTGAGGTGAGATGTCTGCCAACCATTGTCTGCAGGTGCACTCGTTGGACCATTGCATCCCCATGGGAACCCACATGGAAACAATGGGCACACCACAGCAGACTGGTTTGGGGCTGGTTTGTCCTGTACTTGCCCTGTACCTGTTCCCTGAGTGGACATTTGCTCTACACATGGACAAGCATCAGAGCCCTTTGTCCTGTCTCAATGCACCTGCTGTTGGTCTCCCCACCTTCTGGCCAGCTGCCTCTTGCTTTGGAAAGGACTATAAAGAGACCCCCTAGGATAACCTGAATTGGAGATCGTCCCACGGAAGAAGCTGTGTCTATTGGTCAGTGTGCGCCATGAGGGCTTCATCTCTCTGTTGGTAGCTATACCCCCTTTTCTCTCTCTTTCTCTCTCTCTCTCCTCCCACTCCCTTTCCCTGTGTCACATACAGTGCTGTGTGCACTTAATAAAGTGCACTGCTGTTGAGAGCAAAGTGTTGTTGTGCCCTGCTGTGTCTTTCGTGCTCTGAGATCACTCGAACCATCACGACTCCCGCCTGCATTAGTGGGTTGTGACAAGGGTCCCTGGTGACACTGCAGGATCTTGTGTGACCAGGGCTCCTCTGTGACACTGCAGCACCAAGGAATTCATGGTGGCCCTCTGAGGCCTCATGGAACCAAGAGGCCACTGTGACACTGCAGGGCCTTGTGGAACCATGCAGAGCATTGGGACAGAGCAGGGCCTGGTGTCATGATGGGGCCATTGTGACAGTGCAGGGCCCCATGGAACCAAGGGGCCAGGGTTGCTCCTCAGGGATCCTGGAATGAAGGAAACATGTTTGACAGTGTGATGCCCCTTGGGAGCAAGAGGCCATTGTGACCCTGTGGAACCAAGGAGAGACCATTGCTGCACTGCCAGACCTCCTGGAATCAAAGATCCATTGTGACACTGCAGGGCCTGGATCAGGAATGGTGTGGCCAGCAGGAGCAGGGCAGGGATTCTTCCCCTGTGCTCGGCACTGCTTGGGCAGCACCTCGAGTGCTGTGTCCAGTTCTGGGTCCCCCAATTTAGGAAGGACATGGAGGGGCTGGAGCGTGTCCAGAGAAGGGCAACAAGGCTGGTGAGGGGTCTGGAACACAAGTCCTGTGACGAATGACTGAGGGAGCTGGGGCTGTTTATCCTGGAGAAGAGGAGGCTCAGGGGAGACAAGGCAGTGTCAGGCCACAGGTTGGACTTGATGATGTCCAAGGTCTTTTGCAACCTTGCTGACTCTGGGCTTCTCTGAAACCACCCTTGCAGCAGTTGCAGGATGAGCCCTGGGCCTCCTCTTCAGAAGGTCCAGCAGCCCAGGTGCCTCAGCAGCTTCTCCTCACAGCCCCAAAGCCCATCCTGTCAGTCCTGCACAGCCTCTGCAGCTCCTCCTCATTGCCCACACCAGGGAGCCCCACAGGCAGACACAGCAGCCCAGATGTGCCCCCCTGGCCTGGGGTGCCTCTGGCAAGGGAGCAGCACCATGCACTGCAGGAGCCTGCAGACAATTCCTGAAGCACTTGGAGGATGATCCTGCTCCCCAAGGGACGTTCCCATGGAGCCAGCTCAGGAACTGAAATGGGGAGTGGGGCCAGAGAGGAAAGGGCAACCAGGGATGGGCTGTTTGCAGGGGATGGAACAGGGGTGGGCAATAAGAAGAAATTTTTACCAGGAAGAGTCAAGAAAGCCAAGGTGAAGCAAAGGAAATGGTCAGGGCAGTTTGGGGGTGGCTGCCAGGCAGCCCTGGCTCTGAGCAACAACGTCTGCAGTGGCACAGCAAACTCACAGCTGATGGGAACAAACTTTCTGGCTCTGACTTCAGAGGCCACCACAAACCTGAGGGGTTTCCCTGCTGTGGCCCAGCCCTTCCTGGCCCCAGGCCCTGCTGCCATTTGTGCTCCCTCAGCTTCATCTCCCCACACCAAGCCCATGGGGTGCTCAGGCCTGCTCTGGGCAGGGCAAACAGGGGCTCCTGAGGCAGTGCTGCCGTGGCTGTGCCTGCAAGGCTGCGGCAGCTGTGTGAGCTGGGGGAGAGGCCAGGGCTGCAGAGGGGGGATGTTGTTGGCAGGTGCATGAGGAGGCTGTGGGCCGCTGGCCTGGGGTGTCCAGCGCAGTGGGGATGGATCAGGCCCTGCTCTGCTGCTCCTTGCCGTCTGCTTGCCCAGGGCCCTTGCAGAGCCCCAGCCGTGCTGTTTGCCCCCAGCCTGCCCACGGCCAGCCTGGGGCTGCTGCCGGGGCTTTTCTCTGCTCAGCCTTGGCCTGGGCAATGTGTTCTGGAGAGAGCCTGGGCAAGGAGCCTGCAGCCCCCAGGCCCTGGGCTGAGGCCTCAGCACTGCTGCTGTGCCAGCAGTGCCCATGGCCTGTCCCTGCTGCAGCCCCGGCACTGCCACCCCCAGCCCTGTGCCCGGCCCCGAGAGCACTCAGGCCCTACAGCAACAGCAGGGCCAGGAGGGCAGCGGGGCAGGGCCACGGCAGCAGCACTGGCAGCACCAAGTGCTGCTGCTGCTGCTGGCCACAGCTGCTGTGCCAGCACTGATCTGCCCCCAGCTCTGCACACAGACATTGCTGCTGCAGCTGCAGAGAAGGGAACCAAAGGGGCATCTCTGCAGAAAACTTGGCTGAGAGATCCTTGAGTTCCTTTAAAGCCACCAAGAGCGCAGCCCTTCATTGGCACAGTCTGTGGCCACAGGGAAGGTGGAGAGAAACAAAAGGAGAAATGGCACAAAGAATGGCTTTTATTTTTGGACAACATTAAGAAAGAAAGGAAAAGAAAACCCACAATCAAACCAACAAGAAGTATCAAAGATGACTTTTATTACAAGTGATATGCAGAAATTGTCCAGCAGTTTAATGTTTCTGAAATTGTCCAGTGATCATTGTCCACACTGCAGCCTTGAGCTCCTGGTTCCTCAGGCTGTAGATGAGGGGGTTCAGGGCTGGAGGCACCACCGAGTACAGAAATGACAGGAGCAGATCCAGGGATGGGAAGGACATGGAGGGAGGCTTCAAGTGAGCAAATATTATAGTGCTGAGGAACAGGGAGACCACGGCCAGGTGAGGGAGGCAAGTGGAAAAGGCTTTGTGCCGTCCCTGCTCAGAGGGGATCCTCAGCACAGCCCTGAAGATCTGCACATAGGAGAAAATAATGAACACAAAACAGCCAAGTGATAAACAGGCACTAAAAGCAAGTAGCCCGAGTTCCCTCAGTTTGGAGTGAGAGCAGGAGAGCTTGAGGATGTGTGGGATTTCACAGAAGAACTGTCCCAGGGCATTGCCATGGCACAGGGGCAGGGAAAATGTATTGGCTGTGTGCATGAGAGCATTGAGAAAGGCACTGGCCCAGGCAGCTGCTGCCATGTGGGCACAAGCTCTGCTGCCCAGGAGGGTCCCATAGTGCAGGGGTTTGCAGATGGACACGTAGCGGTCGTAGCACATGATGGTCAGGAGATAGTACTCTGCTCCAATGAAGAACAGTAAGAAAAATATCTGTGCAGCACATCCTGTGTAGGAGATGTTCCTGGTGTCCCAGAGGGAATTGTGCATGTCTTTGGGGACAGTGGTGCAGATGCAGCCCAGGTCAGTGAGGGCCAGGTTGAGCAGGAAGAAGAACATGGGGCTGTGCAGGTGGTGGCCGCAGGCTACGGCGCTGATGATGAGGCCGTTGCCCAGGAGGGCAGCCAGGGAGATGCCCAGGAAGAGGCAGAAGTGCAGGAGCTGCAGCTGCCTTGTGTCTGCCAATGCCAGCAGGAGGAAGTGGCTGATGGAGCTGCTGTTGGACATTTGCTCTGGCTGCACATGGGGGCCTGTTCATGGAGAAAGGACAGGGACAAGTCAGCAGAGGCTGCTTTTAGCCAAACCTGGGCCATTCCCTGTCCACTGTCCCACTGTGCCTCACCCACCCTTATTCTTGCTCTGGGAAAACCTTCACCCAGGTCCCTGCCTGAGCTCCAGTTGTGCTGTCTGTGTGTGCCAGCAGCAGCCAGGCCTGTGTGTGGGGGCTCTCCAGGAGCCATCCCTGCCCTGGTGCCCTGGGTTCGTAGCCATGTGGCAGAGGGACAAGGGTGAATATTCAGGATTTGTCAGGGGAATCACTCCTAATGTAGACAGGGTTGTTATGATAATCTCCACCCCACTTCTAAAGGACATGGATGGCAGGAAGGAATTTTAGCCATTATTTTCCTGCCCACACTTCACTCCTGGTTCTCTGAGGTCAGAAATCCCCAACATTTGTGCTGCACTCAGAGTTTGCCACTGAGAGATGTGAGAGGCAAAGGATTCCCTGTGCCTTGGGCAAGGTGAGGGGCCGGATGGGCTTGTTCCCAGCTGCCCTGGGTTTGCAGCTTTGGCTGCAATCAGAGCACAGTCACACTCCCGGGTCACCCTGGGATAAACCAGACCCTGCCCAGAGCAGAGGGATCCCTGAATGTCTCCCCTGCTCCAAAGGGCTCTGGGCAAGGTCTCAGCACCCCCTTCTGCCAAGGACACTCACGGCTCCCTTGGCAAACCCAGCAGCATTTCCTCAGCTCTGGCATCTCTGCACTTCCCCGGGGCACATTCAGGGAACCCCAAGGGGCTCTGGCACAGATTTGCAGCCAGGAGGGCAGCTCAGAGCTTGCAAGGACACAGCAAGGAGATCCCTGGGTGTGCCCATGATGGGATCTCAGGGAGGGGGCTCAGCCCATTCCCCTTTCCCATGGACTGCTCTGCCCACAGCCCCACAGGTCCCAGGGAAGCTTGGACACCCCATGGCCATGGCCACAGCTGCCTGGCAGCAATGCCAAGGGCAGTGCCTGACTCAGCTGCTGCAAATGCCAGAGCCTCCCTGAGAGCACCAGATGACAGGGACAATCTCAGGGCAGTGCAGAACCCAGAGAAGATGTGGTGGGGCTGTGCCTGGGAGGGCAGGGCAGAGACAGCTGGGCACTCAGGACAGTGTTCCCGTGCCCAGCTGTGCACGGCACCTCCCACACACCCACACTGCCCTCCTGCCCCCCAGCACTGCTCTCTTCAGCCCCCTCTCCTTCCCTCAGCATCTCCCTGGGCCTGGACATTTCCCTCCTGAGAGGAGCCTTGTCCCTGCCAGCGCTCACAGAGCCCATCCCAGCCTCTGTGCCCTGGGCCCGGCCCTACAGAAACCTGCCTGTCTGCAGGGCCCTGGCTGGGGCAGGCTCTGTCTGCAGCTGGGCAAGGGCAGCTCAGGAGAGCCCTGCTGGGCCCTGCTAAGGTGATGCTGCTGCTGCTGCTGATGCTGTGCAGGGCTGAGGAGGGGCTGAAGGCCCTTGAGGAGCCTCCCAGCAGAGAGACTGACCACCCAAAGTTACAGTGCTGGAGTCTCTGTAAAAGTTCAAACATTCCTTTGATGATCCTGAGTGTCCCTTTCAACTCAGAATGTTCTGTGACTCTGTGATTGCAATTCCTGTTCTGCTTCTCTCATCGTCCTGTTGCCTATAATGAAAAGAGAAAAAAAAAATAACACTTGTAACAGCATTAGAAGAGAAAAGTAAAAACCAGACCTTTATTGGAAGCTTCCTGGTGTCCCAGTGGGGATGGGGCACACCCAGCCCCTGATTTCAACAATTTATTGAGGTTGATTGATTACGATATTTAACAGGAACATCCAATAGGAGATTCAGTTGCCCCTGTTACACATCTCTGGGTCAACCCATTAGAGTTGTTCCAAGGGCTTCTTTGCCTCACTTATTTTTTATGAGTGCTCACACTCTGGTTGAAAAACCAAAATGTTCTTTTTGTAGAATCTTCCTGATAATAAGACTTCACAGTAGATCAGGAATGTAATTAAAAGGTCGGCTTATTGTTCTAAAACTTAATAGAAAGAGAAGGAAACGTGCTAGAATTAAATAAGAATTATATTTAAATAAGTATATGTATACTATAGGTATGTAAGTATATATAACTATATGTATACTCTACATTTTTTACTATAGTATATAAGCATATGTACATATATATATACTAGAGTATATGAGTATATGTACACTATAATAAGTATATGCAATAGTAGTTGAATAGAGTAAATTAAAGATTATAGTTTTATAACTACATAATAGTAGTTAACAGAGCTATGAATATATAAAAAATGCATAAAACGCAGAAATCTTTTTTTCATCACCCCAACTCTCCCACGCTACTCCAAGCAGGAAATTGAAAACACTCTCAGGAAAGCTCCTGATCTTTACAGCAATCCCAGGCTCACCTTCTTTTGGCAAATGTCCTCCAGAGCTGTGGGATGTGGCAGCTTCAGGAGATCCCTGCAGGAACTGCAGCTTATCCTCCCCCAGCCAGAGAGTGACTGTTCTCAAGGCTGTGAGGATTTCTCCTCCAGTGAGCCCTGAGTGAGCTCTGCTCTGTGCTGCCAGACCAGGCTGAGCTGAACCCCTCTGTGCCTCTGTGCTGTGCCTGGGGTGGCTGCAGGCAGTGCCCCAGCCCTGCTGGGCTGAGAGAAAAGCTGCTCAGCAAGAGAAATGTGGTTTTAAGGTTCCTCTTGGTTGCCAGGAGCTGCCTCTGTGCCTGGCCCAGCCCAGCTCAGCAGCACAGACACAGCACAAGGACTTTAATGACCCTCTTGGGGCTCTGTGCTGAGGCCCTGAACATCAGTCCCTAAAACGGAGATGACGAAACCTCTCTAGAACTCCAGGACAGAATCCAACTCCAAAGTTTCTGGAAGTTTTAATGGGTCCCAGTGAGGGAAACAACAGAGAAAGTGTCCGCAGGCCCCAGGCAGAGCAGAGAACTGCAGGCAGTGATGCCAGGAGGGGACAAAGAGAAGCCAAGTCTTGGTGCCCTGGGGCACAGCAGGGTCTGTGCCACCAAGGGCTGTCAGGAGACACCTTGTCCTGAGGCCCTGGGGCCTTCTGGCACAGCCCCAGCAAGGCTGGGCACTCTCAGCCCCTTGTCCTGCCCTCAGCATCTCCCTGACAGCCCAGTGGCCTCAAGGATCTGCTGGAAAGAGTCCCTGGGGAGCTTTGGTCAGAAATGGCCCTGGGGGGGACTCCTGAATGCTCCCAGACACTGCAGGTTCTTGAAAGGACTTTGGGTTTGGCCTTTGCCTTGGAGTTTCTGAGAAGTTTCTGCAATAATGCCGTCCAATTATCTGCTTTAATTAGTCCCTTGAGAGGCTTTGTCAGTAACAACACTCAGTGGGGCTCATTAATGCTTCAAGGTACTTCAGTTCTTTTAAGGTACTTGGTGTTTCCCTTTTAAATCTGATTCTGTGAGAAAGATTGTGCAATCCTGGCCCCAATTATCTGCTTTAACAAGTCCCTTGGGTTTGTTAGTCCGTAAAAACACTCATTGGGGCTCATTAATACTTTAAGGTACTCAAAGTTTCCTAAAGTACTTTTTTTCTTGGCACTGAGTCTCTGAGAAGTTTTTGTGCAATCCTGGCCTCCAATTATCTGCTTTAATGAGTCCCTTGAGACCTTTGCACTGACACTCAGTGGGGCTCATTATTACTTTGAGATACTCAAAGTTTTTAAGGTGCTTTGGAATTTCCTTCCCACACTAAGTCTCTGAGAGGTTTTTGTGCAATCCTGGCCTCCAGTTCTCTCCTCCAACGACTCCATGAGGAGCTTGTGTTGGGGATGGACCTCAGTGCAACTCATTAATGCCTCAAGACACTTTGGGTTTTGCTTCTGACTTGGACTCCTGGAAAGGTTTGTGCAATCTCCTCTCAGGCCCTGAGGGCTCAGCACCGAATGCACCATGGGGCTCATTAGGATCATGCAAGTCCTGACAAACCATGGCTGTGCCTTGATTTCCCTCTGGTCTGCTGCAGTTCATTAGGAAAGTTTCCCACTACAGTAATGGAGAAAGATTTTTAAGTTTCTAAGAAATACACATTCCTGTTATACACAGTGTCTTTTGTTACTGCTCTGTTTAGAGCAGTGCTGATTGCAGCATCCAGTGATTGATATTGATCCAGGGTCTTACCTCAGGAGGTCTGGCCTGCTCAGAGAAGCTGTGCCTTGAGGTCTGACCCAGTGTGGACAACCTTGCTGCACATCCCCCAACACATCCTGTCTCTCCTCACTCACCTGGGACCTGCTTTGCTTGGAGAGCTGCCACACGCAGGCAAACAGGGACTTCCGACTTTTTTTAGCAATGTGAAACTCCTAATTTTCCCCACTGAAAACAGACACCCTCCTCAGGTGTGTGCCTAGCCGAAGATGCCACCAAGGCCACTCCAGCTCTGCCCTGGGCCAGGAGTGAGGGTGGATCATCATCCCAACCTGCCCTGGGCCATTGCAAGGGGCTGTGGCCATGGACACTGCCCTGACCCCACTGCTGGGTTTGGGTGCCACAGCAACCCCCATCAGTTCAATCTTCCTTGGAAAGCAGCCCAAAGAACCATTTCTGCAGCCAGGTTCCATGGCCAGGGGGATGTGGGGGACTGCAGGTGGTCAATATCCCATCCCTGGAAACATTCCAGTCCAGCTGGGTCAGGGCTCTGAACAACCTGATCTGGTGAAAGATGTCCCTGCTCATCCCAGGCCTGGACAAGAGGCCTGAGTGAGGCCTGAACAACAGGCCCTGAGCCAAAGGTGACCTCTGGGTGAACCTTCTAACCCAAGGTTATCTTTGTATCTACTCATTAGTGAAATATGCATGGTCATTAGCACTGTGATAGATGTATCCACTCATTAGTGAAACATGGATTGACCTTTCTGTGTTTGGAAGCTGGAAAAGGCCATGAAATCTCACATCTGGCCTTGTTTGGGGCTGTATGGTCAGAGTCACCTCCCTTGGTTCCTCCTTGGGCCCTGGCCAGGCTTTGGGAGGGACCCAAAAGGAGGATGAATCCAGATGTTCCCACTCTGGAAGTGCTGTCAGTTTGTTTATTCAGCACTATCAGAGCTGGGCCCTCTCACAGCGAGGCTGGAGCCTCACCTGTGGCTGGAGGCACCTGCAGGAATTCCCAGTGTCCAGGAGTGGCTCTGCAGTCCTTGGCTGTGACAGCTTCCCCCAACTGAGGTGTGGGTGTGGGTGATGGGAAAGTCTGAGGGTGACTGGTGATGGATCTTTCTTACTCACTGCAGGCAATCTTTGGTAGTGATGGTTGGGTGCATTGCTGAGCTGCTCCTTTTGTGCTCCTTTGCCTCAGCTCCCACTCGCCCCTGAGCTTCAGCCCTGGCTAGCAGTATGCTTGGGGGGAAACTGAGGCAAGGACAAAGATAAAAGACAAAAGGTGCTCTTAATCTTTCAGGAACACAGTCCCACAGTTTAATGCAGAACTTACTCCATGCAGCTTGGGGGAGTTAAGAGAGGAGTTAAGAGAGGAGTTAAGAGGGTGATTCTCTGCCAGAGGGCAGTTTTATGCCCTCTGCCAAGGAGGGGGAGGGGAGGGGGTCTACCAGCCAGTGGGGACTGACCTGGGGGAGGTGAGGCATAGGTGGTATCAGGGAGAGGGGATTCAATGCAGGGGCTCATGGGCAGAGTACAGCAAATGCTTTGTGTGAACACATATAACAGAAACACCCAGTGCAATAGAACAAAGTGAACAAACTGCTTAGTGCGATACAACATCTCAGCCTTTTCTGTTACAATAAAACTGAAAGACACACTTCAGGCCTATTCTGATGCAGAATAGTTTTTGCACACCACTTCTGATTTGCAGGCAGTTTTGGCTGCTCTTGGCCTGCAAGCTCTGCATGGCTGACTTCTGAGGTGGTAGGGATTAAACCATTGAGGGCCTTTAAAACTAGGCAGCGAAAAATTCCGAACGCCAACACAATTAAAAATGAGACAACAAAAAACAAGAGGATTGTAAAAGGAAGCACAAACATAAAGCACATTAACAATCTGAGATCTCCTGGAAGTAACACGATTTTTAAGAAGGCTTTGTCTTCTCTTTCCGGCGGCATCTTCTTTTTGAAGTGACAGCTGCTTGCTTCTCATCATCTTCCATTGGTGATGGGTTTTTGGGAACAAAAGGTTTCACCCACTTTTGGGGTATCCAGCGAGGGCCCGAGGGGGTGGATATGCACACGTAGCCACATCCCCACGTCATGAGCTCATAGGGACCTTTGATCTCCCAGGTTTCTGGGTCCCTAATCAAAACTGGTGGGCGCTGTGACAGGTTAAACTGATTACTGCTGTTAAAGTGACATACCACTGGAGGACTCCTGTTTTCAAATGAACAATTCAGAAAGTTAATGGTAAACATGGCTTTGCAGAGTTTTTGTGTTGGTGACATCCATGCTGTGGAACTGTCTTGCCCAGACAGGACCTTTTTGAGCATCTGGTGGGCACGCTCGACCACAGCTTGGCCTGTGGGGGAGTGAGGGATGCCTGTTACATGTTCCATTCCCCACTGCGGGACAAACTCGAGGAATTCCTTGCTTTTGTACACTGGGCCATTGTCAGTTTTGATTTTCTTAGGGATCCCCAGTACTGAAAAGGCTTGTACGAGATATTTCTTGGTATGTGCAGCCATTTCTCCTGTGTGGGCAGAGGCATAAACTGCGTTTGAACAGGTGTCAATGCTCACATGCACAAATTTTGGCGGCCGAAACTAGGAATGTGTGTTATGTCTTTCTGCCTCTCCTGGCAGCTTCCAAGCTTTCTGGGGTTAACCCCCATTGTAGAGGAGTTTTTTAGAAGAGGGAGGTCATAGTATATTGATAGGAAGTTTGAACAATCCGTGCCAGCAGAGAACAGTAAGAGGTCTTGTACTGTGCCTGCTGTATGCTGTGCTGTTCCTACATTACCTTGAATTAGCAAAAAGGTAGCAAATGTAATAACTTGTTGTACCTTCGCATAGATGCTGAAGACAGAAATGCTGATCATAAGACAGAACAAAGAAGAATTTGCTGCCAAAAGACGTGAACAAGTGAGCAATCATTTAGAGTGCCTGAATATGAGATTTTAACCATTCAACAGTTGTTTAACTGTGCCTGCTTTTACTCTGTAACCACATAAATGTAGGGAATAAAGAATAAACGAGATCAAACCTAACCATATTGATGTCCATTTGATACTTGGCTCCTTCCTCACAACAGTTTCCATGGGTCCCCACAGTGTCACAATGGCCCTTTTGCTTCCATGAGGTCTTGCAGTGCCAAAATGGTTTCCTTGGTTCCATGGAAAGGAACAATGCACAATGAACAATGCACAACTGCACAATGACACAGTGGCCCCTTGGTTCCATGAGGCCTCAGAGTTTCACAATGGTCTCCATGATTCCACATAGTCCTGCAGTGTCACAGTGGTGCCTTGGTTCTATTGGGCTCCTCAGGATCACAGTGGCCCCTTGGCTGCATGAGGCCCAGCTGTGTCACACTGGCCCCTTGCTTCCATTGGGCCCCGTAGGGTCACAATTATTCCCCTTTACTTCAATGAGGCCTTCAGTGTCACAGTGGTCTCCTTGGTACCACAGTATCACAATGGACCCTTGGTTCAATGAGGCCCAGCAGTGTCAAAATGGCCTCATTTGCTCCACAAGGCCCTGCAGAGCCCCTTGATTCAACAAGGCCTCAAAGTTTGATAATGTTCTCCAGGATTCCATGAGGGCCCTGCAATGTCACAATGGACCGTTGGTTCCATGGGCTCTCACGCTGTTCCATGAATCCTTAGTTCCATTGGGCCCTGCAGTGTCACAATGAACCCCTTGGTTCAATGGTGCCACACAGTGCCACAATTGTCCCTTGGTGCCATTAAGCCCCACAATGTCACTATGGACCCCTTGGCTCCCCAGGGCTCTGAAGTGCCACAATGGCCCTTTGATTTCCCAGGGCCTCAAGGTGTGCAAATGGCCTCCAGGGTTTCATGCGGCCCTGCTGGGTCACAATGGACCTTTGGTTCCATGATGCCCCAGAGTGTCACAATGGTATCCTTGGTTCCACGGTGTCAGAATGGACCCTTCATCCCATGGAGACCCACAGTGTTCACTGCAGCCCCCTGGATTCCATGAGGCCCTGCTATGTTATAATGGCTCCTTGGTTCCAGTGGGTTCTAAAGTGTCAGAATGGTCTCCATTTTTCCATGAAGCCCCACGACATCACTGTGATCCCCTTAGTTACACAGGGCCCCACAGTGGAACAATGGACTCTTGGTTCCATGAAGTTCCTCAGTCCCAGTGGCTCCTTGGCTCCATGTGGCCACACTGTGTCACAATGGCTTGTGGTTCCATGAGGCCCAACAGATTTGCAATGGACCCTTGGTTCCATGAGACCTTGCTGTGTCAAAATTCTGAGACACAGTAAGAGTTCTGGTTCCATGAGCTTTCTTACAGCCAACAGTCTCCTTGTTTTTGAAGTGCCACTATGGACCCTTGGTTCCAGGAGGTCCCACAGTATAACATGGTCACTTTGGTTCTGTGAGGTTCAGCAGTGTCACAATGGCCTCCTTGATTCTACAAAGCCTTGCTGGGTCAGAATGGCCCCTTTGGTTCCACAAGGCCCCACAGTATCACCATGGACTCCTTATGTTGGAGTCCAGGGCATTCCTTTGGATACCCTGGACAGTCAGAAACCTGTACAGGGGGATTTAAAACCGTCACAGGGGAGTGCAGGATCTGTACAGGGGGGTTGGAGACCCTGGCACAGAGCCCAGATAGGCAAGGCCTTTGACTTTAGTCCATGGGAAAGACTTCCAACATTGGGAGAGGAGTTATAAGCCACAAAGTGTAATAAAGAATAGTATAGTTTTCACATTTGGGTTTCTAGAATAGGAACAAATGGGGACAAGATGGAGGATTCCGGGCAGTGCCCTGGGGTCGTCTTCTTCTTCTTCTTCTTCTTCTTCTTCTTCTTCTTCTTCTTCTTCTTCTTCTTCTTCTTCTTCTTCTTCTTCTTCTTCTTCTTCTTCTTCTTCTTCTTCTTCTTCTTCTTCCTCTTCTTCTTCCTCTTCTTCTTCTTCTTCGTTTCCATCTTCTGCTGTGACAGTGGCACAAAGTAGCTTTTGAGGGATTGGGTTAGTGTAGAAGTAACCTGTTCAGTATAGAATGTAGATACTGGTTTGTAATTGTAAATAATAGACATGTAATAATCTGTGTAAGAGATGACGAGCCTTCATCAAGGGCAGGAGTCTACTCCTGATGCCCGTGCTGTGGAGACCTTGGCTTGGCACAGGGAAAAATGAAATGATAAGAAATAATAAACAACAAGAAAATCTTTGAAAAAGAACATCTGAAGACTCTGGTTTATTCCTGCATCTGGCTTGGGGCTTTCAGAGGACAAAGGACACTCAACCACCCTAATCTCGGGTGACCAGCCGAACCTGAGATCCTTGGATCTGCATTGTCACGATGGACCTTCCATTCCATGCAGCCCTGGTGTGTCACAGTGGCTCCTTGGTTCCATGAGTTTCTGGACTACCAGCAATGGCTCCCTTGCTCAAACAAGGCCTTGCTGTGTCACAATGTACTTTGGATTCCATGAGGTTCCATAGTGTCACAATGGTCTCCTTGGAAATGCAGTATCACAATGGACCATGGGTTCCAAGTGGCCCTGCTGTGTCAAAAAGGAGTTTGGTTCCATGAGGGTCCAAAGTGTCACCGTAGACTCCTTGATTCTGTGAGGCCCTGCTGTCACCAAATATACAAAATATCAGACTAAGACTCCTTAACACAAACTTGCTGTTTAAGAGGGCATCAGGTATTCCGGCTTGAGGTCCAATGTGTGGTAACTCATAACCTTACATGGATATGTGATTCTAAAACAGTGTTACCTGTATACAATCACTACACGTGTATTACAATTTAGCCATCACCATAAAACCCACCCCAGGTTCCCCCATTCCCTCTTTGTTTTTTCCATCACTGCACTCTTGAGCCAGATGTCTTCTTCTTCTCTTCCAAAAATCCTCAGTGGAAAAGCAGGCCCTGCATGCCTTGTCCCTGTGCTAGAAGTTCACAGGCACAGGAAAAATGGAATCAACCCTTTTGGTATCCAGCCCAAGGCTGTGTGTGCCCAGGCAGAGGCAGGCAGGAGGCAGAGCTGTCAGCAAAGGAAGGGCCCAGCCAGGTGGGGCAGCCGCGGGTGACGACAGCCTGCAGGGACAGAGGCACAGGGCATGGACACCGTAGGACAGCCTGGGCTGCACAGGGCACAGGCATGGGCAGCAGCTGCAAGGCCCTGACACAGCCAACTCCTGCAGCACTTGGGCCATGGCTGCTGGCCCTGGGCCTGAGCCAGCAGGAGGGGACAAGTGACCCTTGCAGGCCTGCAAGGGCCTCATGGCCTCCTTGTCCCTGCTCAGCAGCCTGGCAGGGGCTGCCCCATGGTGCTGCCCTTGGCATTGCACATCCCCACATCCCAGTGGCCTGGGAAGAGGCCTGAGCAAGGAGGGAGGGACAGGATGTGCCTTGGCCGGGGCTGGGGCTCAGGCCTTGGTCCTTTGCATACCTGAAACACATCCAGGTTTGCTCAGAATCAGAGACACCTTTGCCTTGTTTGTCTCCACCTGTCCTCACTGCCTGCAGTGTTCTGCTCTATCTGGATCCTGGAGAAACTTTCTCAGTCGTCTTTCTGTGTGGGACCCATTAAAACTTCAAGAAACTTTGGAGTTTGAAGCACACTTAAAGTTTTTGAGTAGTTTTTTGAACACACACTGAGGGACTGACTGTGTTGTAAACATCACCAAATCCATGGGAGAGTCATTAAAGTCCTTGTGCTGTGTCTGTGCTGCTCAGATGGGCCAGGTTCCTGGCACAGAGGCAGCTCCTGACGACAAGAAGAGTTTGAAAAAGACTTTTGTCCTGAGGAGAAATCCTCCTTCCAATGGGGCATCCGTGTCATTTGAAATGTAGACTCAGAGTTAAAGTTTACAGTGGCATAACCTTTTCTGTTCCTGTCTCAATAGTTGTTAACCCTCAGGTTTTTTTGTTTGTTTTGGTTTATTTTTCTTTTAACAGTATAGAACATCATTCTCTTACATGGAATATTAGCTTTTGCACTCATGCCTATTGATTTCTATGCCTATGGAATAATAACTTTTGAATACAATACATATGTTTCAACAGCAAATAAACACATTGAACTGAATAATAGAATTAATCTGTCCCTAGATCCCACTGCTGCCTTAGTAAATTCTCGTTCCTTTTTCAGTTTTTATTGCTTTTGTCTTCTGAAATTTCAGTTCTTCCATCAGCTGAAGCAACATCTCTGTTTGCTGTTTCTCTCTCTCATCTCTCATGTCTTTTCAACACTTCCCCTTATGCAGTTCTAAACTTGTTTTCATAACATTTCTTCTCTTCGAGATTGGTCACCTCCTTTTTTGGTTGGTTTTTTTTTTTTTTGCATTAGTTGGCCACTCCAAGCTTTTCTTACCTTCCTTTTGTGCAGCTCCAGCTCCGTCTCCCAGAGCTCTTCTGCTTTTTCCAGCTACGCCGTGCTTCCACGAACACTGGCACATGCCGCCCCAGGATCCCACACCCTGCGACCATACCTTGGGGTCAGTGTGGAGAGAATGTGAATTGGAAGGGATAGACTGCGTTTGCGGAAGACAAATCGGGTGTAACGCGAAGCAGGGCCAGGCATATCCCTCTCCAGAGATAACCTTTATCTCAAGGTCACAGACCCCTCTCTCTTTCCTTGCATACCAGTACTTTTCCACTACCCTTAAGAAACTAGTAAGACCCCCTATGACGTAGCGAAACCCAGAAGGTATTTAAACCCTGTGTTTTAGATAATAAAGGCTTTTGACCAAACACATCACATTGGTGTTAACTGAGTCATTTGCCCGAACCCCACGCTCGCAGCTCATGGTGGTCGTGTCTTCACTCAAACCCAGGCCACCAAGGCGATGGCTGGATAAGCCGCAACATATTTGGTGCCGAAATCCCGGGAACGAAACCTGGGAGACGGGGAACGCCTGGACGGTAGGAGACGACGGTACCGGCAGGACCTGGACTACCATGGAGGAATCGGGGGACGCCCTGAGGAACCAGTAATCGGCAATGGAGGCCATTACTCAGGTTGTAAAATTCATGGAGGGGAAATGGGGAATTCGCTGTGAGCGAAAGAATTTATATCTTGCTATTGCAAGGCTTATAGATTTGGGCACAATTCAGCGGCCCGTTGATATATTGGATTCAGAGTAATGGCAGAGCTATACAACTGCCCTTGCAAATGATACAAAAGCCACCGGCAGTGGAAAAGCCCTCAAAGCGTGGGGAAAAGTAGAAACGGCTTTGGAAAAGGCGAGGGAGGAACAGGAGACATGGAACGCGGCGAAAACATGTTTATTTGCCATCACGCAGCCGAAAGGGGGAGGGGGTGGACCTACGGGACCCACGGGACCCCCGGGAAATACTCAGCCCCGCGGCGGGAACGAGCGGGAAGGGGGCGCGCTAAACCCTCCCCAGAGCCCTTGCCCAGACATTCCGAACCCTGGGGGGGGGCTTTCCAGCCATCCCACGGGACCCCCCGGACCCAAAGACCCCTCCAGAACCCCCCGAAAATACCGCGGTTCATTTGCCTATACCTCCTCCCTGCACCCGCCCGCGGGACTCAGATTCGCCCGATATCGGCAAATTAACGGGTCCGGAGACACTGCCGCTGCTGCCCGCGCGGGACGGCCGCTCTCTGGAACCCAGGAACGGGCTAGCAGCCGCCCCGACCCCCGAATCGGAGCCGCGGGATGAAGACAAGCCATGGTCTGTCTGGGGGAGCTCTCGCGAGAAGTTAGAGAAATAGAAAGGAGAGCTCGCGCAGCGCCGGAGCCGGTGGTTCCGGAATCGCCCGCGGCCGCGCCGCGCGGCGCCCCCGCGGCCGCGCTAGAGCCAACAGTGCCGGGGCCGCCTGTCCCGCGTTCACGCGGCGCTGCCGCAGCCGACCCAGAATCGGCAATACCGGGAGCGGGCGCGCCGCCGCCATATTTCCAAGATGGCGACCGCGCCGCAAGTTGGGGGCGGAGACACCGACCGCATGGCGCTGGAATCCCGGAAGTGCGGGTCCGCGCGGGAACACTTGCGCGAGAGGGAGGCTCAGACGTCCCGGTTTACATCGCGCAAGCGCGGGAGAGCGAGGAAGCGCGCACGCGCGACTGGAAATCGTCCCCAAGGTCATTTTACAAAGGAAAGACCCCCTCTGGGGGGAGGCACCACGTGCTCGAGGGGCGGGATTGGGACGGCCCCCAGGAGGCATGCCAGCCCCGCCCCCGAGAGGCGGGGAAAGCCCACCCCCGGGAGGCGGAACGGGGCAGAGCCCGGGAGGCGGGGAAAGCCCACCCCTGGGAGGCGGGATGGGGACGGAGCCCAACAAAAAGGCACAGCAAGCCGGAAGTGTGCCAGCAGTCGACTTCCGACTCTGAGTGGGATCACAGCTCAGAGGCTAGTCTCACCTAGAGCTCCGAGTCTGACATAGACTCGGAACCGGAGATAACAGAATTTATGGATTTTTTACCAAAACCGAGCAAAGCTTTTTACAATACAGGGGAAGCAACACAATATAAGCTTACCGACTGGGGAAAAATAAAGTTAGCTTGTGCAGAATGGAAGCCAGCAGCGGCTATCCACGCTTTTCCAGTACGTGTTACTGGCACAAGGCAGAATTTAAGACGAACCTACACCCCTCTAAGTACAAAGAAAATACAAGCAGTGGTGAAGGCAATTCAAGAAAAGGGGTTAGGATCAGCCGTTGTGTTCACTTTGATAGATGGAATTTTCAGTAATAACGATATGCTACCTTTTGATATTTCTCAGATAACCCGAATGCTTTTTGACGGAGCAGGATTGATTGTTTTTCAGCAGGAGTGGTCAGACCAATGCACAGCTGCTTTAGCCCAAGGCTCAGGACAGGGACAACCCCTCCATGGCTCTACCCTGTCCAGGCTGTTGGGCAAACATGACGATGTAGGTACTCCGCAGGCTCAGGCAACACGCCTCACGGCAGAGGAAGTCAAAGCAACAACAAGAGCAGCCAGAGAGGCCATAAGAGCTGCTTCTCGGGTTGTGGACAAGTCATCACCATGGTCCACAGTTAAACAAGGGGAAAGTGAGAGTTTCACACACTTTGTAGATCGGTTGCAAGCTGCTATTGATTCTTCCACCCTGCCTGTGGAAGCAAGGGGACCTGTGGCACTGGACTGTTTGAAGCAGCAGTGTAACACGGTTACCAAGGATATCTTACGTTCTCTGCCAGCAGGTGCTACTTTAGCTGACATGATCAAACACGTGGTAAGAGAGGAACAGCTGATCCCCATGCAAGCTACAATCCATACTATAACCAATGCATTACCATGCATGAAGTGTGGCCAAACAGGTCACTTAGCAGCTAACTGTCCTCAGCCAGCACAGCAACCTGTGACACAGCAACCTGCAGCAGCACCCCCGACCCAACAGTGCCAGAGACCCACCTGCTGGAGTTGCGGGAAAAAGGGTCACATGGCCAGGGAATGCAGATCCAAGCCCCGGGGAAACGGCAGGGGGAGGGGGCGTATGGGCCACATCCAGCCTCCTCCCATCCCGAAATGGCCCATCTTTCCCAACACCCAGTGGGCTGGGGGACCTTCATACCCCATATATATACAGGAACCAGTCAGTGTCACATCTCCATCAACCATCCCGTGGCAGAGCAATGCAGCATCACCAGTGGTAGCTATGCACCCTCCACCGTCACAAACAGCGCCAGTGACACAGGGTCAGCAGGGGGCGACACAGAGCGGAATCCCTGGGTGGCCCTAGTCATGGAGGTGGGGAAAGAGCCCCTGATCGTATGGGGAGTGTGCCAGCTCTATGGCAGTCGGGATCCTCATGTTTTTGGGCTCAAGTTTCAGGCGGACACGGGGTCTGATTGTACCATTATACCCCTAATACATTGGCCCAGACATTGGCAAATTAAAGAAGTCCCTCCAGTAAACGGAGTGGGGGGACAATCCAGAGCTTGGAAAAGCACCCAGTTGGTAGCCATAACCATTTACACAAAAAAGGGACCAGAACAAACCGTGGCAATTTACCCCTACATTTTGCAAAACTCTCCACCCCTGATAGGGAGAGATGTCCTAGCCATGCTCGGAGTCAGAATCACAAATTTATAATGAGGGCCACTGCTGTGCATCCTTTGTTGCCAATCAAATTGACTTGGAAATCATCAGACCCTGTTTGGGTCGAGCAGTGGCCCCTTTCAGAGCCTCGAATCACAGCATTGCTGGAACTGGTTGAACGAGAACTGCAAAAGGGTCACATAGAACCCTCCACAAGCCCATGGAACACCCCTGTGTTTGTAATTCCCAAAAGGTCTGGAGAAGGCTATCGCCTAGTCCATGACCTGAGGGAAGTGAACAAAACAATCAGACCCATAGGTCCAGTTCAGACACTGTTACCTATGAACTCAGCCATCCCTGAAGGACAACCATGTGCAGTATTGGACATTAAAGACTGTTTCTTTTCAATACCTTTGCATCCTGAGGACAAGGAACGATTTGCCTTCTCCGTGGTTTTTCCAAATGGCAAGCGACCCAGTCTACGTTTCCAATGGAAGGTATTACCGCAAGGGTTGGTGGACAGCCCAGCAGTCTGTCAGATCACAGTGGACAAAGCGTTGACACCCGTCCGACACTCCTACCCCACCGCGACCATCATACAATACATGGACGACATCCTAGTCTCGGCACCATCAGCGAGCCAAGTGGATCACCTGGTGTCCACGATCACAGAGATTCTCCAGGCCAACGGTTTTGAGATTGCGAGCGCGAAGATCAAAAAAGGACCCTGCGTAACCTTCCTGGGAGTGGGGATCACGAATTCCTATGTGACACCTCCCAAGGTGAAGGTCCACCGAGACATCAAGACGCTCCATGACGTGCAACGCCTGGTGGGATCGATGCAATGGCTTCGCAATATCGTCCTGATTCCTCCTGAGGTCATGGACTCTTTGTATGACCTCCTGAAAGGAAAACACCCCTGGGAACCCAAGGAGCTGACACCGCAAGCAGTAAGATCCCTCGACTTCATCGAACAGCAGATGTCCACCGGCACACTTGCCAGATGGAACCCAGCGATGCCTCTGGACTTGTACGTACACTTCACACCAAAGGGGGGAGTGGGAGCACTGGCCCAAGGACCTTCTGAAAAGGCTCGACCGATTCAATGGGTGGTCCTTGGAAGACCAGCTCGTGCTTTTTCCCCAGCAATAGAATGCATCTCAAATCTCATCATGAAAGGCAGGAAACTCGCCTTGAAACACCTAGGGACCGAGCCAGCGAGAATCCACCTTCCTTTTCGCAAGCAAGTAGCCACAGAGTCAACCACAATCTCAGAACATTTAGCCCTTGCTCTCATCGGATTCGGAGGAGAAATCTTCTACTCCACCAGACCACCTTGGACTCAGCTGCTGACCATAGTCGACATAGACATGCCACCGAAGGTCATGGACAGACCACAGCCAGGACCAACAGTTTTCACAGACGCTTCCTCCACGACTTCCACCGCAGCAGCAGTGTGGCAGACAGAAGAGCAATGGCATTGCGTCAAAGCATGCGATCCCACACTGTCAGTGCAGCAACTGGAAGAGACAGCAGTAGTCTTGGCATGTGGACTTTTCCAAGACGAACACCTGAACATTGTAACAGATTCTATATTCGTGGCAAAGCTCTGTCTGGCTATGACAGGACCAGGTGTGTCAACATCAACAGCAGCCCTGATGCTAGAAGAAGCACTCTCCTCACGAAAGGGCACAGTATCCGTCATTCACATCAACAGCCACAACCCAGTCAAAGGTTACTTCCAGATCGGCAATGACAAGGCAGACACTGCAGCAAAAGGCGTCTGGACGCTGCAAGATGCTCGTCAATTGCACGAATCCCTTCACATTGGTCCCAAAGCACTGGCAAAGAGATGCGGGATCACCACAAAGCATGTAGTGGCCACCTGTCCTCACTGCCAGAAGTCACCCCTGTGGACCAGTGGGGTCAACCCAAGAGGTCTCAAGCCCTCAGAAATCTGGCAGTCAGATTTCACCTTGTGTCAACTGCTGAAGCCTCAAGCGTGGCTTGCTGTGACAGTGGACACATTCAGTGGAATGATCGTGGCCACACAGCATCGCAAAGCTAACTCCAAAGCCACAATTCAGCACTGGCTGACAGCCATGGCATGGCTTGGTATCCCCAAGCAGATCAAAACAGACAATGGTTCCAATTTCATTTCTAAACCAGTGCAGGAATTTGCTTCCAAATGGCAAATCACTTTAGTACAGGGCATTCCATATAATAGCACCGGACAAGCTATAGTTGAGCGGGCAAACCAAACCCTGAAATCCAAAATAGAGGTGTTGGCAAAAGCAGAAGGCTTGACCAACTCCATCCCCTCAGGAGAGCAGACACGTATATTGGTAACTGCTCTGATGGCATTGAATCAATTTCCTAGAGGAAATGAAACAAACAGTCCCATTCAAAAACACTGGGCCTCCAAAGCAATAGAGGAGGGCCAGCAGGTTGTAATTAAAAACGAGCTGGGTGAGTGGGAACGGGGCTGGAGATTGATGCTCGCAGGGCGAGAGTATGCAGCTGTCAAAAAAGACGGGAAAATCAAGTGGTGTCCTCTCAAATCAATTAAACCTGATCTTCACAATGAGCAGGATGAGACTAATGAGAATTGTGAGTTTCTGTTTACAGAATTTGCTGGTGGGGCAACCACGTAATGCCTATATGCCCCTCCAAGAGGAACGAGACGCACCACCAAAACGTCAGACAGCGGCAGAGAAACCCACGCGAGTGAGACCCAGACATCAGCAACATGTCTGCGTGATTTTGTTATTGGGGCTTGTTGCCAGAGGACAAGCCAGCCCAGATTACTACCCACATCAGCCGTTCAGGTGGGTCATGAGACACCTAACCAGCGGTAAGGTGCTCAGAGACATCACCACACCAAACGCTCCATCTTTCGTGCTCCGTTTTACAGATTTATTTCCAGGACAACCAAAGGTAATTCCTAGGTCTCCACACTCATCACAAATGTACCTATCCTATTGGTGCCCAGCTTCAAACCCAGGGAAAAGCTATTGTAATTTACCTGGGTGGGGATACTGTGGGCATTGGGGCTGTGAAACCATTGTTACAGATGCCAGGCCGTCAGGGCCTGGGTGGGACCCACCAGCCCCCGACAAGTTCCTACAGTTCTCATGGGCACCGGCAGGTTGTAAACCACCTCTTTTTTCACACGGAAATTCCTATCGAAACAGTTAAAAAATCCCCAAATTCCGAATTTGTATATATTACAACATGACAGTCTTGCAGCCCAATGATTTTAGCTGGACAGTGGGAAGAACATGGACAGTGGTCATTCAAAAGTCGAAAGAGTGGGTGAATATGCAAATTACCAGGCTCCAACCATCGGCACCCCGAGCGGTTGGACCCAACAAGGTGATTAAGAGCACACAGACAGAGAAAAACATAATTTACCCCAAAATCCTACCCATGAGTGTCACCAAAGACCAAACCAGTGATGAGAAACCTTTCCAGATAGGCCGTTCAGCGAAATCAGACCCAGACCCAATCCTTCGTATGTTAGATGCTGCCTTTTTATCCCTGAATGAATCTAATCCTGACCTAACTAATTCCTGTTGGCTTTGCTATGAAGTTCAACCTCCATTTTATGAAGGGGTTGCTGTAAATACCTCATTCACTTACTCCACAGCTGACGCTCCACATCAGTGCAGGTGGGATACACCCCGCAGAGGTATTACCCTGAGTCAAGTCTCAGGTCGGGGCAGGTGCTTTGGCAATCCAACCCTAGCTAAGCGAAAAGGAGATGTTTGT
This sequence comes from Phylloscopus collybita, assembly GCA_027886175.1. Classification (NCBI taxonomy): domain Eukaryota; kingdom Metazoa; phylum Chordata; class Aves; order Passeriformes; family Phylloscopidae; genus Phylloscopus; species Phylloscopus collybita. Next base: position 1,522,471 of record JAJNNQ010000120.1, read on the forward strand.
GCCAAATTTGTAATGCCCAACAGAAAAAACAATAAGTGGGTTGTCCCAGCTTCATCTGCAATGTGGGTTTGTCAGAGGTCTGGAGTAAGTCCCTGTGTGTTCCTTCCCAAGTTCAACGATTCTAATGACTTCCGTGTCCAAGTTCTGATTGTTCCTAGGGTCCTGTACCATTCTGATGAAGAGGTGTACAGCCTTTTCGAAGAACCCAGCCATCTTCACAAAAGAGAAATAATAACAGGAATAACCATCGCAATGCTGCTCGGTTTGGGAGCAGCTGGAACGGCAACAGGTGTCTTGGCCCTAGCAACACAGCACCGAGGACTGTCTCAGCTGCAGATGACCATAGATGTCCTCATCTTGACCTTGCAGAGGATCGAGTAATCCATTTCCTACCTGGAGAAGTCAGTCTCTTCACTCTCAGAAGTGGTTCTGCAGAACAGGCGCGGACTAGATCTCCTGTTCATGCAACAAGAAGGTCTGTGCGTGGCCTTGAAAGAAGAGTGCTGCTTTTACGCAGACCACACTGGAGTTGTCCGAGACTCCATGGCTGAGCTCCGAAGCAGACTGGCTCAGAGACAAAAAGATAGAGAAGCTCAGCAAGGCTGGTTCGAATCCTGGTTTAACCAATCTCCATGGTTGACCACTTTGATTTCCTCCTTAGTAGGCCCATTGGCAATGCTACTTTTAACTGCTATCTTCGGACCATGCCTGCTGAACAAAATAGTCTCATTTGTTAGAGCTCGCGTAGAGCAAACTAACATTCTGTTCATGCACCAACACGAAATGCTGTGAATCAATCAGGAAATTGCCAGTCACAAGCTTTTCCAAACTTGCCTGGCAGAAAACTTACTCAGGTTTCCCAAACTCCTTCTTCCTTTTGCTAAATACTAACCTTCTACCTCATTTAGTACCTATATACATATATGCATGATTAAGTATTAGCCTTCTACCTCATTTAGTATCTATATATATATATATATATATATATATATATATATATATATATATATATATATGTATAACTACCTCGTTTTTTTGTGATAGAGGGAGGGGGAGATGTGGAGAGAATGTGAATTGGAAGGGACAGACTGCGTTGCGGAAGACGAACCTGGTTGTAACGCGAAGCAGGGCCAGGCACATCCCTCTCCAGAGATAACCTTTATCTCAAGGTCACAGACCCCTCTCTCTTTGCATACCAGTACTTTTCCACTACCCTTAAGAAACTAGTAAGACCCCCTATGACGTAGCGAAACCCAGAAGGTACTTAAACCCTGTGTTTTAGATAATAAACGCTTTTGACAAACCACATCACATTGGTGTTAACTGAGTCATTAGCCCGAACCCCACGCACACAGCTCGTGGTGGTCGTGTCTTCACTTAACCCAGGTCACCAAGGCGATGGCTGAATAAGCCGCAACACTGATGCCTGACAAATGAACGTAAAAGCAGCTCCATTTGGATCCATGGGGATCTTTCCACACCAAACAAAACTGTAAGAGATCTCCTAACACCTAAATCAGGTGCTAAAACAAACAAAATGTCATCTTTATTCAGTTAGTCACGTGCCTCTGTGTCAGATCCGAAGATTCTTGGGCTCTTTTTCAGTGGGATTGCCTGTCTCTTTCCTGCTCCAAGGTCAGGGCAAATAAAACTCAGGAGGCATTGTTTTTGAAATCTCACTCTGAAATTTATTATCCTTATCTATTACAAACTCACAAGATGTGAGCCGTCTCTAGCAAGTCGAGAAAGTGAGCTAAAATGGTGTCTATTCAAGGCTATTTAAATCTCAATTATCCAATAAACAGTTGACATCTGTTTGGGGGATGAATTGGGTAAATCCTTGTTTATTGCTGCTGTTTTGGTGAGCTGCCTTTTTCTGCATCTTGAATGTGTGTGCATGTGCAAGCGTTGGTCTTTCTGCAACAGTTTTGCCGGTTATTGTATATTTTTGAGGCAACGCTACCATCTTGTGTTAAAAGTTACAATTGCAACAGGTTTAGCGCTCTCTAGTTCATTTATGATGTAACACTGACATCTTGTGTCAAAAGTTATAAATGCAGTAGGTTGGGAATTTTTGAGTTAAAACGAGCTGTTTGTCCTTAGTGAATTGTTAAAGGTGGACAGCGAAACTCAGGCTCGAGGCACAAGAGCCTGGCCATCCAGGGAAGCACTCTCTAGGTGGTTTGGGCTTGAACCTAATGAATTTTTGAATTTAGGAGAGGATTGGGTTAATGTTGAGTGAAAGAACCAAAGGACAGAGAGGATGCTTTTAGGAGGATTGTATTCGAGTTGAACGAATACTCATTTGGATTTTGACTGGGAACTACACCCAGTTAAGGATAATCTCAGAAACCCACGGCAGTGGGGATGAACAGGGGTGATCCCTTGCATTATGTGTGGGCTGACAATTTTTCATTGAGAACCAGGATGGCATCCAGGTTGGGTCCTTCTCTGCTGTAGAGGGTGCAAAAGGAGATGGTCTTGTCTATCCCACAGAAGAAGACCTAGATGCCCCCAGTGTATCCCAGAGCTCCCGAGATACTATAATTGGGAAGTAGCACATGATCAGTGTGAGATAGTGAGTCTAGTCTGTGGGAAAGATCTGGAGCCCAAGGATTTGGATATCTTTGGAAAAGACTGGGAACTGTGCCAGCTGGGTAAAGCAATTTAGGATATCCTACTTGTGGTTTATTTTAGCTTTTTGATATTTCAGAAGTGGCTAGTTGCTAGAGCTAGTGGGGAAGGGGAGTTTTTAAATAGCCTAGAGGAAAGGGTAGATATAATCAGAACTGAGTGTGCCCAGTGTATTTTCATAGCCTGCGATTGCTAGGTCAAGACAAAGGGCTGAGACAAAATAAAGATGTGCCAGGGAAGAAAAAGACAATGGGTACTGGCCAGAGCAACGACATTTCTAGAGCCAGTCCTTTGGGCTGTATTTTGGGACACTGGAGAGAACTAAGGGGATATGGGGGGATTGAGAATAAAAGAAATCTTGTGAAATTTTGTACACAGTGGTGGCCACTTTATAAACTGGGAGAAGGCTGTCAGTGGCCACCCGCTGGCTCTTTGGATTATGATACCTCATTGCAGCTGATGTTATTTTTAAGAAGGGAGGAAAAATGGGAGGAGGTGACCTATGCTGATATGTCCTTCTCTGAAACCACCTGGAATGGCAGAGAAGTTGTGGAATTAGACCTCCCTCTGACCCCTTTGTACTAGCTTTGGAAAAAGACAACAAGGCTAAGAGAGGGAAACCCAGGCAATGCTGTGATGCCTGCTCTATAAACCAGAGGTGCACACAGCCTGATAAAGTCCATCATGCAGAAAAGCAAGAACAGGAGTGAGCAGATCTGTTCAGAGCACCTCCTAAAAGGCAGGGTAGATGAAGGGAAGAAACGGATCCAAGAGAATTGTCCCACTTAACCCCCACCTCAGTTCTCGTAGGAAAGGAAAAGACTGAGCAGCCTATTCCCTCACCTGCCAAACCACCACACCCATGTAGCAGTGATAGTGATGATGAGTTGTGTTTCCCCCATAGCCCACCTCCCCAAAGTAGTCCCAGAGCAACCCAAACTAGAAGCTGAACAAAAGGGGTGATACAAGCACCCTTACCAGAGGCAGTGAGATCAGAGGGAACGAGGATGTCAGTTAAAGTGCCCTTTTCTACAGTCCATTTAGAGGCATGGGGGTGGAGTCTCTTGTACCCCTCCCAGGTGTGGCAGGGACTTCCCCCATGGTTCCCTGCAGACATTGTGTAATCTTCTCCCTGGGTTTCTCAAGCCCATCACCCTCCCATGGTATCCCCTTTCCTTGTTTGTCCCATTGGCTATGGAGGCCTGGTGTCCAGTTTCTGTCTTCTCTGTGGTCAATTGCCCCCTGCCCTGCCCCCTGTGCTGCCCACAAACCTGGGACACTATATAGCTGAGAAAAAACCACATGAACCCTCTCTTTGTGCTCACCCCCTCCCCAGTTTGGGGTGGGGGAAGTAAAATGGATTCTTGAGCTTAACAAAGAGACTTGTCCCATCTGTTTCCCTGCTGGCAGCTGAACCTCCCTGGACACGATGATCACTGCTGCCACACGCTGCTACACACCATGACCTTGTGTGTACAGGAAGAGGAGATACCCTGGAATTCCTTCAGGATTCAGGGATACCCCAGAACCCACTCAGGATCAGGGTCTCACTCGGCCTCATCATCCTCACCTTTCAGCTGACCAGACCCCATCCCACCCTCACAATCCTCACCCCACCACATCCCACCACTCCTGGGCAGGAAGTGCCATCCAGCCTGGCCTTGGACACTTCCAAAGATGGAGCAGCCACAGCTTCTCTGGGCAACTGGTGCCAGGGACTCACCACCCTCAGAGGGAAGAATTCCTTCCCAACATCCCATCTAACCCTGCCCTCAGGCAGTAGGAAGCCATTCCCCCTTGGCCTGTCTCTGCAGGCCCTTGGAAAGAGTCTCTCTTCTCCAAGAATTGCTGCTCCTCCCTGCTGTGGGGAAGAAGTTGGAAGTTGATTTTCTCCCCGTGGCCCTGGGCCAGCCCTGAGCCAGGGGCAGGACCTTTCCCTGGAGCTCTGCGGGCGCTGGCTCGGTTCGGCCGCAGCCCAGCAGACGGAGCTCAGAGCTCCCCGGGGGCTGCGGCTCCTCCCGAGGGGCAGCGCTGGGGCAGCTCCCACCTCTGCCCCGGGGCAGCAGCAGGGACAGCAGCCGAGGGAAGGGCTGGGGCTGGGCCAGGCCAGGGCTGGGCTGCACAGCAGCAAAAGCTTCTTCCCCCACAGGGGGCTCAGCCACTGCCCAGGCTCCCCAGGGAATGGGCACAGCCCCGAGGCTGCTGCAGCTCCAGGAGCCTTTGGACACCGCTCCCAGGGATGCCCAGGCTGGGATTGTTGGGCTGTCTGTGCAGGGCCGGGCCTTGGACTCCATGATCCCGGTGGGTCCCTCCCAGCTCAGCCCATTCTGCAATTCTCACCCTTTGGCTCAGCCTTTCTGTCCCCAGCAGGAGCTGGCAGAGCTGCTGGGCTGGGGCAGGAGCAGGGCAGCCCCAGCGTTCCCCTCTCTGTGACACCACAGCAGTGACAGCCCCAACATTCCATGCCTGGAGACGCTCCAAGGGAAGTGTCCAGAGCCGTGTCCAGTCAACAGAACTGCCCGGCCACTGACCCTGAGTGACCATGGCCCTGCCAGCTCGGAGGCACCGCTGGGGCAGCTGCACCTCAGCCCTGTGATAAATGAATGATTTTGTGCTTACTAAATTGTATCTGAATCAATATTTTAGAAAAAGGCATATAATACATGATTAGTGTGACAAAACTGATGCTTGCAGATGTTTATGAAAAAAATAGAATACAGGATGTAATTTGAGATAAGTAAAATCCCAGAATGGAATAGGTCTTGGGATAATTGGAAGATGGGCCTTGAGATGGACAATTGGGATGGTTTCAGGTACAGAATTTAAGTTGTGTTTTTATTTAAGGCTTATTTTTGGAATATGATGCTGGCTAGCTGTGATGGTTTAAGGCCAATTTGGGAGGAGAATTCCGAGGGAAAAACCCTTCTCCCCACCCCCCTCCCCTCTCCCAGCCGGTTTGGGAGAAAACTTGTTGGAGAGAGAAAGTGGAAAGAAATCTGTTTATTAATCCAGGAAAACACTCCCCCAGCGCAATAGATCGAACAATACCAGATGATGAATTATGGAAATCAAAGTCCCTTTTATAGATGGTTTCTCCTCTTGGTTCTTCTCAGCAGTGGTGGATGTTGCTGCGAAGGGTAGCTCCCAGTGGATCCAGGTGTCGGCTCCCCAGGCGGCCCCCGCTGGGTCCTCGGTGTGGGGGGAGGTTTGAACCGTCCCAAAAAAACAGGTGGAAAAAAGGGAAAAAAGAAAAGGAGGGGAAAAAAAAGAAAGAAAAAAAAAATTGCAAAGCTTTTCAGTTCTAACTAAGCTAAGCTAACTACAGCAAAGCAAAGCGAAAGTGAGTGCTGCAAGGAAAAAAAACAAAAAACTGTGTCTCCGCGCCAGTGACTCACATTCTCAAGGCCAGTGCAATTCCTGAAAACAAACTTTGCACTTTCTCCCCGTTACTCTCAGATCCAACATAAACCAAACAGACGATTGGGGATACAGTGTAGCATCAACCCAGGACAGACAGGCAGCTGCAGAGCTCAGGGGACAAGGTTGTGCTGCAGGGCACAGGGATGTCAGTCCCCGGTGGGCAATGTCAGACATGGTGAGGTTGGGGTGAGGAGCAGGTTGTCCAAACAGGGTCAGCTTGCAAGGGGCTCATTCTTCTCTGTGCCCAGACCTTCTAAAGAAATATTCAGCATCAAGATCACTTGGAGAATCCTTCAGTCACCCCTTCAATGAACTGAAAACTTTAAAAATACTCATGTGTTTAAAAAAACAAAAATCATTAGATGGACTTTCAAATCTCCCTCCTTAAAACAACATCAAACTGACTCCAGTCGTCTGTACAAGCCCTGGAGACTCAAAGAAAATTGAAAGGAAGACAAGAAGCTTCTGAGGGCTTTCTGTGTTTTCATGAACCCCACAGTGGATTTGGGGCTGAGTCCAGGACCCCCAGGGACTGAGAGAAGGTTGAAGAAGCTGCTCAAGGAGTCAGAAACAAAACCCCAAGTCCCTTGGAGCATCCCTGGGCCCCAGTGAGGGCAGGGAGGGCCAAAGGCTGCCCAGGCACTGGTGAGAGCAGCTCCTTGAGGCCAGGATTGCAGGGAGCCCAAGGCTGTGAGCAGGGACTGCAATGCTGAGCAAGGCCTGGGCTGGCTGGAGGGAGCAGAAAGGCCAAGGCCTGAGCCCAGGCCTGGCACAGCAGGGCCTGTCCCTCGCGGCTGGCTGGGGGCTGTTGGTGGGGCAGGGGGATGGCAGGGGCAGCAAGGACAAATGTCCTAAAGCTGCAAGGCCTGCCAGCCTGCTGAGGGAGGGGCCAGGCAGAAGCCAAGTGCAGGCTTTCCTGCAAGGAAAGTTCGTTCTGTGGAGCCTGCAGAGGCGCTGGCAGAGCCCAGGGGACAGAGGCCTGTGTGCCTGTGGCCCTGCCAGCCCTGCCCAGCCCTTGGCCATCTCTCCTGCAGGTGGGAGTGTGGATCTGCTGGAGGGCAGGAGGGCTCTGCACAGGGCCCTGGACAGGCTGGATCCAGGGCCCAAATCCAACAATGTCAGCTTGAACAAGACCAAGGCCCGGCTCCTGCACTTTGGCCACAACAACCCCTGCAGCGCCACAGGCTGGGGACAGAGTGGCTGGACAGCAGCCAGGCAGAAAGGGACCTGGAGCAATGCTGGACAGCAGGCTGGACATGAGGCAGCAGTGTGCCCAGGTGGCCAAGAAGGCCAATGGCTCCTGACCTGGATCAGGAATGGTGTGGCCAGCAGGGGCAGGGCAGGGATTTTTCCCCAGTGCTCTGCACTGGTTGGGCAGCACCTCAAGTGCTGTGTCCAGTTCTGGGCTCCCCAATTTAGGAAGGACATGGAGGGGCTGGAGTGTGTCCAGAGGGGCAACAAGGCTGGTGAGGGATCTGGAGCACAAATCCTGTGAGGAGTGGCTGAGGGAGCTTGGGTTGTTTATCCTGGAGAAGAGGAGGCTCAGGGCAGACAAGGCAGTCTCAGGGCACAGGTTGGACTTGATGATGTCTAAGGTCTTTTCCAACCTTGCTGATTCTGGGATTCTCTGAAACCACCCTTGCAGCAGTTGCAGGATGAGCCCTGGGCCTCCTCTTCAGAAGGTGCAGCAGGCACCTGGGCTGCTTCTTATCACAGCCCCAAAGCCCATCCTGTCAGTCCTGCAGAGCCTCTGCAGCTCCTCCTCATTGCCCACAACAGGGAGCCTCACAGGCAGACACAGCAGCCCAGATGTGCCCCTCTGGCCTGGGGTGCCTCTGGCAAGGGAGCAGCAGGAGGCACTGCAGGAGCCTGCAGACAATTGCTGAAGCACTTGGAGGATGATCCTGCTCTCCAAGGGACATTTCCATGCTGCCAAGTGAGGAACTGAAATGGGGAGTGGGGCCAGAGAGGAAAGGGCAACCAGGGATGGGCTGTTTGCAGGGGAGGGAACAGGGGTGGGCAATAGGAAGGAATTTGTACCACGGAAAAGTCGAGAAAGTCAAAGTGAAACAAAGGAAATGCTCAGGGCAGTCTGGGGGTGGCTGCCAGGCAGCCCTGGCTCTGAGCAACAACGTCTGCAGTGGCACAGCAAACTCCCAGCTGATGGGAACAAACTTTCTGGCTCTGACTTCAGAGGCCACCACCAACCTGAGGGGTTTCCCTGCTGTGGCCCAGCCCTTCCTGGCCCCAGGCCCTGCTGGCATTTGTGCTCCCTCAGCTTCATCTCCCCACACCAACCCCATGGGGGTGCTCAGGCCTGCTCTGGGCAGGGCAAACAGGGGCTCATGAGGCAGTGCTGCCGTGGCTGTGCCTGCAAGGCTGCAGCAGCTGTGTGAGCTGGGGGAGAGGCCAGGGCTGCAGAGGGGGGATGTTGTTGGCAGGTGCATGAGGAGGCTGTGGGCCGCTGGCCTGGGGTGTCCAGCGCAGTGGGGATGGATCAGGCCCTGCTCTGCTGCTCCTTGCCGTGTGCTTGCCCAGGGCCCTTGCAGAGCCCCAGCCGTGCTGTTTGCCCCCAGCCTGCCCCCGGCCAGCCTGGGGCTGCTGCCGGGGCTTTTCTCTGCTCAGCATTGGCCTGGGCAATGTGTTGTGGAGAGAGCCTGGGCAAGGAGCCTGCAGCCCCCAGGCCCTGGCCTGAGGCCTCAGCACTGCTGCTGTGCCAGCAGTGCCCATGGCCTGTCCCTGCTGCAGCCCCGGCACTGCCACCCCCAGCCCTGTGCCCGGCCCCGAGAGCACTCAGGCCCTACAGCAACAGCAGGGCCAGGAGGGCAGCGGGGCAGGGCCACGGCAGCAGCACTGGCAGCACCAAGTGCTGCTGCTGCTGGGCACAGCTGCTGTGCCAGCACTGATCTGCCCCCAGCTCTGCACACAGACATTGCTGCTGCAGCTGCAGAGAAGGGAACCAAAGGGGCATCTCTGCACAAAACCTGGCTTGGGAATCCTTTATTTATTTTGAAGCCACCAAGACTGCAGCTCCTCATTAACACAGTCCATGGTCACAGGGAGGGTGGAGAGAAGCAAAATGAAAAATGGCACACATCATGACATTTATTTGTTGACAAGATTAAAAATGTAAAATAAACAGAATCTCAAAAATAAAACCAACAGGAAGTATCAAAGATTACTTTTATTTCAAGTGATTTGCAGAAATTACTCAGTAGTTTAATGTTTCCTAAACCATCCAGTCATCATTGTCCACACTGCATCCTTGAGCTCCTGGTTCCTCAGGCTGTAGATGAGGGGGTTCAGGGCTGGAGGCACCACCGAGTACAGAACTGACAGGGCCAGATCAAGGGATGGGGAGGACATGGAGGGGGGCTTCAGGTGAGAAAATGTGGCAGTGCTGATGAACAGGGAGAGCACGGCCAGGTGAGGGAGGCAGGTGGAAAAGGCTTTGTGCCGTCCCTGCTCAGAGGGGATCCTCAGCACAGCCCTGAAGATCTGCACATAGGAGAAAACTATGAACACAAAACAACCAAGAGCTAAAGAGATGGACAACGCAAGAAGCCCAAGTTCCCTGAGGTACGATTTGGAGCAGGAGAGCTTGAGGATCTCTGGGATTTCACAGAAGAACTGTCCCAGGGCATTGCCATGGCATAGGGGCAGGGAAAATGTATTGGCTGTGTGCAGCAGAGCATAGGGAAAGGCACTGGCCCAGGCAGCTGCTGCCATATGGGCACAAGCTCTGCTGCCCAGGAGGGTCCCGTAGTGCAGGGGTTTGCAGATGGACACGTAGCGGTCGTAGCACATGATGGTCAGGAGGGAAAACTCTGCTCCCATGAAGAAGAGAAAGAAAAACACCTGTGCAGCACATCCTGTGTAGGAGATGTTCCTGGTGTCCCAGAGGGAATTGTGCATGGCTTTGGGGACAGTGGTGCAGATGCAGCCCAGGTCAGTGAGGGCCAGGTTGAGCAGGAAGAAGAACATGGGGCTGTGCAGGTGGTGGCCGCAGGCTACGGCACTGATGATGAGGCCGTTGCCCAGGAGGGCAGCCAGGGAGATGCCCAGGAAGAGGCAGAAGTGCAGGAGCTGCAGCTGCCTCGTGTCTGCCAATGCCAGCAGGAGGAAGTGGCTGAGGGAGCTGCTGTTGGACATTTCCTCACTCTGCCCATGCAGTCCTGGTGAAGGAGGACACAGTGACAAGTTTGGGCAGATTTTGCTGAGCAATGTCCAAGCCCCTTCTCCCAGACCTGCCCCTGCTGCTCTGTGCCACCCAATTCTCCTTTTCTCAGAGCCCTTCCTTCAGCTCTGTTCCTGAGGCTCTGCTGGGATCTGGCCCCGTAGCTGTGACCAGCAGGGACTCTGCCCATGGACACCCAGGGGTCAGCTCTGCTCTGCAGCAGTGGGGCCAGGGGAACGGGGACAGGGGCCAGGCCTGGGGTTGGACTTCATCAGCCCAAAGTGCTCCAGATGCAGAGGAGCTTGGCAGCATCTCCTGTGCCAGGGCTAAGGAATGGTGACGGCCCAAGGCAGTTTGAGAGGGTTTCCTGCTGTGCCCAGGGAGATCAGAGAGAACTGTGCAAAGCAGGAGCATTGGCTGTAACTCAGTGAAGGGTGAGGGGAGCTGCTCTGTCGCTCCATCTGTCCCCAGCTGCCCTTTATGAGATGGAGGGCAGTCACTGTGCTGTCCTGGAAATCAGCCTGACACAGCTGAGAGCAGAGGGAGCCACAGCAGAGCAGAGTGGCTCAGCCTTTCTCAGAGTCTCAGCCCCAGCCCTGGCCAAGGACACTCCTGTCCCCCAGTGTCCCCTGGAGGCAAGTGACAGCTTGGATGTCATCCCAAGGAGAGCAGCAGCAATGCAAGACAGTGGCCCTCAGGCCCTGGGCAGCAGGCAATGGGCACATGGCAGCAGAGATGCCCTTCATCTCTGGAGCTGCTCTGCCGGCCCAGGAGGGGACTGAGGGCCCCCAGCCCCCGGGCTGAGGGCTGTGCTGGCTGCCAGGGGACACAGCAGCTGTGCTGCTCAGGCCACTGTCTGCCCTGCAGGGCAGGGCTGGCAGCTGCCACATCTCCCCTGCAGCAGCAGCAGCAGCAGCAGCAGGGCTGCCCTCAGCACTGCCTCCCTCCCTCCCTGCCCAGGGCTCTGCTGCTGCAGCTGTCCCAGCCCGAGCTGTTCCTGTGGGCCCGGGCTCCTTCCCTGCCACAGCTGCCAGAGCCCAGCCCAGCCCCTGGGCCAGCTCTGCCCTGCAGCTGCTCCTGGCTGCAGGCATTAAAGAACAGCTCCCCCAGGCCTGGGCACCATGGAAAGCTGATGCTGCATGCATCTGGAGCCTGGGCAGCTGCAGGCACTTGCTGAGCTTCCCAGGAAAACTCAGTGGGATGGTTGAAGAGCCTCAGGCCCTGCTCTGCCCTGCACAGCTGAGTTTCCATTGCCACCAAGCTGAGCCAGGGAAAAGTGGGAGCACAGATTCAGGAAAGCAGAGACATAAGCAGGAAACCCCTGTGCTGAATGAGCTCTTGAGTAGTCCCCCCAGAAATGACTTGGGCATGAGCTGGAGCTCTGAGCAGCCCTGGCACACACAGCACCCTCTCCACAGCAGCAGCAGCAGCAGGACCTGCCCTGGCAGGAGTCACTCCTTGCATCCACTGCTCCCCTCCAGCATCCATGGGAGCTCCCAGGCAGGCTGAGAGCTGCCCCTGGCAGGTGGCAGATGCCCTGGGCTGGCCAAGAGCCCTCAGGGCTGCAGGAGCTGCTGTGCAGGACAGCCCTGGGCAGCCCTGGCTGCAGCCCCAGCTTCAGCCCCTGCAGCTGTCCCTGGCAGCAGGAGCCGTCCTGCCCTGTCCCTCTGACGGTGCCCAGGGCAGCCCCGCTCTGGAGCACATCCTCCCCCAAAGCAGAAAGGGCAGCAGAGCCATCCTTACAGTCACCTCAGTCCTGTCCTGGGTCAGCTTGAGGAGATCCCTGCAGCCAGAGACTGTCTGTGTCAGAAGTGGTGAAAATTTCCCCAGGAAGAAATTCAAAGTTTTCAAAAGCTGTGAAGATTTCTGAGTGAATAATCTCAGAATTGTCCTTGCAGTTTCTTTAAGCCTCTGTCTGCTTCACTGCTCTCAAGTACCTGCAGGGCTGGGAGAGGAGCTGCTCCTCAGGAGAAATGTCTTTTTGAAGGTCTTCCTGGTTGCCAAGATCATCCTCTCTTGCAGGAGCCCAGCCCAGCTCATCAGCACAGACAGAGCACAAGGACTTTAATTAATCTCTTGGGGTTTTGGTGCTGTTTACATCACATTCAGTCCCTCAGAGTGTGCAAAACAAACTTCTCAAGAACTCCAAATCAGATAGCAAGTCCAAACTTTCTTTGAGTTTTAATGGGTCCCACAGAGAAACAAAATTATGAAAGTTTCTCCAGGATCATGGTAGAGCAGAACACTGCAGGCAGTGAGGACAGGTGGGGACAAACAAGGCAAAGGTGTCTCTGATGCTGAGCAAACCTGGATGTGATTCAGGAATGCAAAGGGCCAAGGCCTGAGCCCCAGCCCCTGCCAAGGCACATCCTGTCCCTCCCTCCTTGCTCAGGCCTCTTCCCAGGCCACTGGGATGTGGGGATGTGCAATGCCAAGGGCAGCACCATGGGGCAGCCCCTGCCAGGCTGCTGAGCAGGGACAAGGAGGCCATGAGGCCCTTGCAGGCCTGCAAGGGTCACTTGTCCCCTCCTGCTGGCTCAGGCCCAGGGCCAGCAGCCATGGCCCAAGTGCTGCAGGAGTTGGCTGTGTCAGGGCCTTGCAGCTGCTGCCCATGCCTGTGGCCTGTGCAGCCCAGGCTGTCCTACGGTGTCCATGCCCTGTGCCTCTGTCCCTGCAGGCTGTCGTCACCTGCGGCTGCCCCACCTGGCTGGGCCCTTCCTTTGCTGACAGCTCTGCGTCCTGCCTGCCTCTGCCTGGGCACACAGAGCCTGGGGCTGGATACCAAAAGGGTTCATTCTATTTTTACTGTGCCTCTGAACTTCTAGCACAGGAATAAGGCATGCAGGGCCTGCTTTCCCAGCAAGGATGGTTGGAAGAGAAGAAGACATCTGGCACAAGTGTGCAGTGATAGACAAAACAAGGGGTGAATCTGGGAACTCGAGGTGGGTTTTATGGTGATGGCTAAATTGTAATACACATGTCGTGACTGTACATAGGTAACACTTGAAGAATCACAGGTTCATGTAAGGTTAGGAGCTACCACAGGTTGGACCTCAGTCCTGAAGAAGTGATACCCTCCTAAACATGAAATTATTGTTAAAAGTCTTATTCTGGTATATAACTGGAGGGGACGCAGGAACGAGGCAGGGAGTGCATCAATGAGGCTGCGTGGAGCTCTTGCAAGCAAGAGACCCCTCCTTTATTTTTCTGACTTCTTTTGTACATTTTACAGATTGCCCACCCCAGAGGTGGGACCCTTGGGAACCACTGGTCATTTTCTAGAGACTATTACTGAAGCCCCTCCTCTGGGAACAGATGTGGGAGCTTTGGTAGTTTACAGAACATGACCTTGTGCTTCGAGACCGTGCCTGGGAATAGAATTCCCCAAAACCAAAACATGCAGGCACGAGAGCATGGCAACACTGGTATTTTGTATATTTGCTGATAGTGCAGCCTCACAGAACCAAGGAGTCTACTGTGGCACCTTGGAACCTCATGGAACCAAAATTCTTTGTGACACAGCAGGGCCACATGGAACCAATGGTCCATTGTGATACTCCAGATCCAAGGACGCCATTGTGACACTATGGAACCTTATGGAATCAAAAGTACATTGTGACAGAGAAAGGCTTCATAGAACAGGGAGTTCATTGTGACACAGCATGACCTTGTTTGAGCAAGGGAACCATTGTTTACAGTCCAGTAACTCATGGAACCAAGGGGCCACTGTGACACACCAGGTCTGCATGGAATGAAAGGTCCATTGTCACAATGTGGATCCAAGGAGACCATGGTGACACTGTGGGGCCTCGTGGAACCAAAGGGGCCATTCTGACACAGCAAGGCCTTGTAGAACCAAGGAGGCCATTGAGACACTGCTGAACCTCACAGAACCAAAGGGACCATGTTATAAAGTAGGACCTCCTGGAACCAAGGGTCCATGGTGTCACTGCAGAACCAAGGAGACTGTTGTTGGCAGCATGAAAGCTCATGGAACCAGAACTCCATTGTGACACAGCAAGGTCTCATGGAGCCAAGGGTACATTACAACTCTCTTGGGCCTCATGAAGCCACAAGCCATTGTGACACAGTGTGGCCACATGGAGGCAAGGGGCCATTGTGACTGAGGAACCTCATGGAACCAAGAGTCCATTGTGACACTATGGGCCCCTGTGGAAGCCAGGCGACCACAGTGACATTACAGGGCCTCATGGAACAATGGAGACTGTTCTGACATTTTGGGACCCACTGGAACCAAGGGGCCATTATAGCATAGCAGGGCTTCATGGAATCAAGGGCGCTGCAGTGAACACTGTGGCTCTCCATGGGATGAAGGGTCCATTCTGACACCGTGGAACCAAGGAGACCATTGTGACACTCTGGGGCATCATGGAACCAAAGGTCCATTGTGACACAGCAGGGCCTCATGAAACCGTGGAGGCCATTTGCACCTCTTGAGGCCCTGAGAAACCAAAGGGCCATTGTGGCACTTCAGGGCCCTGGGGAGCCAAGGGGTCCATAGTGACACTGTGGGGCTGAATGGAACCAAGGGACAATTGTGGCCCTGTTTGACACCATTGGACCAAGGGGTTCATTGTGACACTGCAGGGTCCCATGGAACTAAGGATTCATGGAACAGTGCAGGACTCCATGGAACCAAAGGTCCATTGAGACATCGCAGGGCCTCTTGGAATCCTGCAGACCATGATGAAACTTTGAGGCTTCATTGATCCAAGGGGCTCTGCAGGGCCTTGGGGAGCCAAGGAGATCATTGTGACACTGCAGGGCCTCATTGAACCAAAAGTCAGTGTAGTCACTGTTTCTCATGTTTGCATTCTTCTTAAACTCTTTCCCGGAGATCGAAGCAGTAAACAGTCACTCTATGTAAACTATCTTGTTTTTCACTTTTCCCTCTTCTGAGGAGGGACTTTGCTTGTTGACCCTTGGTGTGGCCAATAAGTCCAAAAATCCCACCTTATAGGTGGGCACATTGTAAAAAGGTATAAAAATAAGTTCTAAGAATAAACCAGCCCCTTTTTAAAGCATCAGCCTTCTGAACCACGAGTCTGTGTCTCATTAATCGTGTCCCACAGCGACAGGTCAGTTGTGTTACTGCAGTACCAAGGAGACCCCGGTGACACTGAAGGCCTCATGGAAGCAAGGGGGGACAATTGTGATCCTACAGGGCCCAATGGAAGCAAGGGGTCAGTCAGTGTGACAGAGCTGGGCCTCATGCAGCCAAGGGGCCATTGTGATCCTGAGGCACCACTGTGACACTGCAGGACTGTCTGGAATCATGGAAACCATTGTGACACTCTGAGTCCTTATGGAACCAAGGGGCCGCTGTGTCATTGTGCAGCTCCATGGAACCAAGGAAATCATATTGGCACTGCAAGGCCTCATGGAAACACGGGCCCAGTGTGACACTGTGGGGACCCATGGAAACAAGGGGCCAGTGTGACACAGTGGGGCCCTGTGGATCCAAGTGAACAGGGAACAGGTCTGGTTGGCTGGGCCTGACTGGCTCAACTGACATGTGCATGTTGGCGGTCTCTTCTCATGTGCCCCTGAAACCCTGGGGCTCTGTGCTTTCCTTCCTATAGAAAAGAATCATCCCTCCTGCTCAGGCACCCATGGACAAAAATGGTACTTCTCCAAAATTCGCTGTATGCAAGGGTTTCTCCCAGACTAAAGCTGCCAGGACAGACAGGCCTGCCTCACCTTGGCCTCTGGTGATCACCTCTAATCTGCCCTGGAAATCCTGGGGCTCCGTGCTTTCCTTGCTATGGGAAAGAACTGGCCTTCTCATGCAGGTGCTCATGGCTGAAATTGGGATTCTGACCACAAAATTCCATATATCCGAGATACAGAATCCAAGATATTTATTCCATTGCTCCCAGATGAAAGCTGCCAGGACAGACAGCTCTGGCTGGCCTTGGCCTCTGGTGGCTGCTATTCATCAGCTCCTGAAACACTGGGGCTTTGTGCTTTCCTTCCTGTGGAGACCATGGTGACACTGTGGGGCCCCATGGAAGCAAGGGGAGATGGAACAGGTCTGGCTGGTTTGGCCTCCCGGGGACCACCCGACTGGTCCTGCTGATCTTGGAATGCTGAGGGCTGCCTCTCGTCAGCCCCTGGAGAACTGAGCAACTCTGTGTTTTCCTTCCTATGGAAAAGAACCATCCACCTTCCTGGTGCCCACAGCCAAAACTGATACTCCCCCTGAAAAATTCCCTCTATGCAAGGATTCTCCCAGACAAAAGCTGTCAGGACAGAGAGCTCTGGCTGGCTTTGGTCTCTGCTGGTCACCTCTCATCTCAAGGAAGCCCTGAGGAAAGGATTTGAACAGGTTTGACTACTGGAAAATCAATGAGTCTCTCATCCTCTGAAGAACTCAGATGCTCTTCTGATCATATGTGTCCTTTTTTTCTCATTGTCTATTATGCATGATATATTATTTTCAGCTCAAAAGTATTATTCCTATCAGTCTTCCAGTGTTATCTGGCACAAAACATCTCCTCTACAGATGGATCCAGGTCACCTGTAGAAGCAAACACAATGAAGAATGCAGCAGGAATTTCTGTCTCTGCTCCCATCTGTCCCATCTCCTCTGTGAGATTATATTGAAATTAATGAAGATGGAGTTGAAAGCCTATGGGTAAGAATCAGTAGGAAGGCCAACAAGACTGACATCCTACTGGGAGTATGTTATCATCCACCCAGCAGGAAGAACAGGTGGACAACTTATTCTATGAGCAGCTGGAGAATGTTTCAGGACCACCAGCCCTTGTTCTTGGAGGTGACTTTAACCTACCAGACATCTGCTGGGAACTGAATACAGAAGAGGCAGTCCAGGAAGGTTTTGGAGTGTATGGAAGACACCTTTTTGCCTCAGCTGGTGAGTGAGCCCACCCGGGGAGGGACTATGTTGGACCTGCAGATCCAGGGATGAGGAGGAGATGGAGAGAGGCAGATGAGAGCTGGCTGTCAGGTCGCCAAAGGAACCGAGACTGTCCTGGCAACTTTTGTCTGGCAGCTATCCTTGGATGCCTGGAATTATGGAGGCAGATTTCTAGTTGTGGCCATGGACACCTGGACATGAAAGATGATTTCTTCCATGGGAAGAGAAGCACGGCCCCCCAGTGTTTTGAAGGCAGAGGAGAAGTGGCCCTCAAGAGGCCAAGGCCAGCCAGAGCTGTCTGTCCTGCCAGGTTTCATATGGGAACAATCCTTAGATAGAATCAAATTTGGAGGTAGAATCCCCAATTTGGCCATGGGCACCTGGAGGAGAAGGACAGTTCTTTCCCACAAGAAGAAAAGCACAGAACTCCAGGGTTTCAAGGACAGATAAGAAGCAGCCCTCAACATGCCAAGGTCAGCTGGACCAGTCAGACAGCACCCAGAGACCAAGCCAGCCAGACCTTTTTCATGTTCTTGATCCTTGGGGCCCTGCAGCATCACAATTTCCCCATGGTTCCATGAGGTCCCATCGTATAACAAATGATCTCTGTTTCCATGAGGCCCAGCAATATCACAGTGGTCTCCTTGCCTCCACAGAGTCACAATGGCCCCTTGCTCCCATGAGATCTGGCAGTGTCACAGTGGTGACCTTGGTTCTGTGAGGCCCTGTGGTGTCACAATGTCTCCTTGGTTCCTCAAGGCCCTGAAGAGCCTGTGGATTCAACGAGGCCTCAAAGTGCCACAATGATCCCCATGATTCCATGAGGCCCTGAAGTGTTACAGGGGCACCTGGGTTCCATGAGGCCCTGAAGTACGGAACGGCTCCTTGATTCCATTGGACCCCTCACTGTTACACGAGTTCTTAGTTCCATGGAGCCCTGTATTGTACAATGGCCCCTCAGTTCTACAAGGTCCCAGAGTGTCACAATGGCTACTTGCTCCTTTGAAGCCATAGGATGTCACAATGGTCTCATTGGTTCCACGAGGCCCTGCAGTTCCACAAGGGCCTTTTGGTGTCACAAGGCCTTGAAGCGTCGTAACCATCTCAGTGGGTTCTCCTGTCGGTTCATAATGGCCTCTTTGGTTCCATGATGCTCGATAGTGTAAATATCAGTGTAACTGACTCAGTGGAACTCTAAGTTTCACAAAGTCCAAACGTCCTCATGGTCCCATGGAGCCCCACAGTGTCGCCATGATCCTCTTGATTCCATGAGGCCCTGCTGTGCTACAATGGCCCCTTGGTTCTACAAGGCCCTGCAGTGTCACAATGGCCCCTAGGTTCCAGTGGGTCCTGAGGTGTCATCATGGTCTCCATGGTTCCACAAGGCCCTACAACGTCACAATGGACTTTTGGTTCCATGAGCTTTCATACTGCCAACAACAGTCTCCCTGGTTCCTCAGTGTCACAAGGGACCCTTTGTTCCATGAGGTTCAGTGGTGTCACATGGACACCTTGATCCCATGAGGTTCTGTAGTGTCACAATGGACTCCTTGGTTCTGCGGCCCTGCTGTGGAACAATGGACCCGTAGTTCCATGAGGTTCTGCAGTGTCACTGTGGTCTCTTTGGTTCCACAAGGCCCTGCTGTGCCACAATGGCCCCTTGTTTCCATGAGGTTCTGTACTGTACACAGATTCTCCTTAGTGTAGGAGGATGGTTTGTCAAGAGAATAGAGACAGTGCTGAAGGCAATCTCACCCCTGATAAACTGCAGCTGTACTAATTACCAAGAGTGGGGACAGCCTTGCCCTTAATAGATCACAGCTATGTCTAAAGAGAATGAGTGTTATAAAACTGTGGGTTGGCTGGTTGAGAGTCAGTTGGAGTCTACAGGCCATGCTGTTCAGGAGAAGGGTCAAGCAAGTGTGTGAGGGTCAGACAGGGTCAGGTGGTCATGCAGTGGACAGGAAAGAGTTCGCTGGTCGTGCAGAAAGAGAGAAGTCAGAAGGCTGTGTGGAGCTGCCTGTGGGTTGGCTACAGAGAGAAAGGTGTGAGAGTTTTTAGAGAATAAGGAACTAACGCCTGCATCAGTCATGACTCCACTGTCAACTGGTGCCCCTCACAAGGACCGGGCAACAATGAATGGTGACCCCAATGTGATCCTGGCAGATGAGTACAGACCTAAGAGCAGAGAGCAGTTGGGGCCCAGCCCAACTGAGCCAGGCAGACCAAGAGCCTGAAGAACTGAGCCAAGTTGACCTGAGAGCAAAACAGGCTGACCTCAGAGCCTAAAAATCCGGATGTGTTGCAGCCAGGCGGACCTGAGAGCCTAAAAGCAATGTAGGCAGACCTGAGAGCCCAAGAGTCCAGATGACTTATGAGACACCGACCCCAAGGTCCGGCCGCAGGGTGCGGGATCCTGGGGCGGCACGTGCCAGTGTTCGCGGCAGCACGGCGTAGCTGGAAGTGGTGGCAGAGCTCTGATAGGCAGTCAGAGCTGCAAAAAAGGACGGTACGAAAAGCTTGGAGTTACCAACTAACGCAAAAAAACCAAAAAAAACCCCAGAAAAACAAAAAAAATAGCAAAAAAACCCACAAAAAAACCCAAAAACAGACAAACAAAAAAAACCACACAAAAAAAGCAGCAGACGACCAAACTCAAAGAGAAGAAACGTTATGAAAACAAGGTTAGAACTGCATGAGGGGAAGTGTTGAAAAGACCACGACATGAGGGAGAGAAACAGCAAGCAGAGATGTTGCTTCAGTAGACAAAAGAATTGAAATTGCAGAAGACAAAAGCAAAACAAACTGAAAAAGGAACAAGAGAACTTGCTAAGGCAGCAGTGGGAACTTGGGACAGATTATTTCTATTATTCAGTTCAATGTGTTTATTTGCTGGTGAAACATACCTATTGTATTCAAAAGTTATTATTCCATAGGCAAAAGTCCCATAGGCATGGATATCAATAGGCATAAGTGCAAAAGCTAATATTCCATGTAAGAGAATGATGTTCTATTCTGTTAAGAGCAAAACTAAACCAAAACAAACAACGAAGAGAGGGTTAGGAATTAATGAGAAAAGTACAGAGAAGGTTGTTATGCCACTGTAAACTTTCACTCTGAGTCTACATTTCAAATACCAAAGGTGCCCCATCTGAAGGAGGATTTGTCCTCAGGAGAAATGTCTTCTTGAAACTTTTCTTGGTTGCCAGGAGCTGCCTCTGTGCCAGGAACCTGGGGCAGCTGAGCCCCCAGACACAGCACAAGGACTTTAATGAACCTGCTGTGGATTTGGTGTTGTCTACAGCAGAGTCAGTCCCGGAGAGTGTGTTCAAAAAACTTCTCAAGAACTTTAAGTGAGATTGAAACTCGAAAGTTTCTTGAAGTTTTAATGGGTCTCACAGAGAAACACAAGTGAGAAAGTGTCCTCAGGTTCCAGATAGAGCAGAACACTGCAGGCAGTGAGGACAGGTGGGCACAAACAAGGGAAAGGTCTCTCTGACGCTGAGCAAACCCGGATGTGTTTCAGCAATGCAAAGGGCCAAGGCCTGAGCCCCAGCCCCTGCCAAGGCACATCCTGCCCCTCCCTCCTTGCTCAGGGCCCTTCCCAGGCCACTGGGATGTGGGGATGTGCAATGCCAAGGGCAGCACCATGGGGCAGCCCCTGCCAGGCTGCTGAGCAGGGACAAGGAGGCCATGAGGCCCTTGCAGGCCTGCAAGGGTCACTTGTCCCCTCCTGCTGGCTCAGGCCCAGGGCCAGCAGCCATGGCCCAAGTGCTGCAGGAGTTGGCTGTGTCAGGGCCTTGCAGCTGCTGCCCATCCCTGTGCCCTGTGCAACCCAGGCTGTCCTACGGTGTCCATGCCCTGTGCCTCTGTCCCTGCAGGCTGTCGTCACCCACGGCTGCCCCACCTGGCTGGGCCCTTCCTTTGCTGACAGCTCTGCGTCCTGCCTGCCTCTGCCTGGGCACACACAGCCTTGGGCTGGATACCAAAAGGGTTCATTCCATTTTTACTGTGCCTGTGAATTTCTAGCACAGGAACAAGGCATGCAGGGCCTGCTTTCCCAGCAAGGATGGTTGGAAGAGAAGAAGACATCTGGCACAAGGGTGCAGTGATAGAGAAAACAAGGAGTGAATCTGGGAACTTGGTGTGGGTTTTATGGTGATGGGTAAATTGTAATGCACATTTTGTGACTTTATATAAGTAACACTCTTTTAGAATAACATGTCCTTGTAAGGTTATGACTTAGTTCATGTTGGACCTCAAGCCTGAATAAATTACACCTTCATAAACATCAAATTAGTTTTAAGGAGTCTTATTCTGATAATTTGGAATTTGATAAGAGCAGGGACTCACAGAACCAAGGAGTCTACTGACGTACCTTGGACCCTCATGGAACCAAAACTCTTTTTGATACAGCAGAGCCACATGGAACCAATGGTCCATTGTGAAGCTTCAGATCCAAGGAGACCATTGGGACACTCTGGAACGTCATGGAATCAAAAGTACATTGTGACAGAGAAAGGCTTCATGGAACCAAGAGTCCATTGTGGCACAGCAAGGCTGTTTGAGCAAGGGAACCATTCCTGATAGTGCAGTAACTCATGGAACCAAGCGGCCACTGTGACACACCAGGGCTGCATGGAATGGAAGGTCCATCGTGACAATGCAGATCCAAGGAGACCACGGTGACACTGTGGGGCCTCGTGGAACCAAAGGGGCCATTCTGACACAGCAAAGCCTTGTAGAACCAAGGAGGCCATTGTGACACTGCTGAACCTCACAGAACCAAAGGGACCATGTGGGACCTCCTGGAACCAAGGGTCCATGGTTACCCTGCAGAACCAAGGAGACTGTTGTTGGCAGTATGAAAGCTCATGGAACCAGAACTCTGCTGTGACACAGCAAGGTGTCATGCAACCAAGGATCCATTGCAACTCTGTGTGGTCTCATGGAATGAGGAGCCACTGTGAAACAGCTTGGCCACATGGAGCCAAGGGGCCATTGTGACTGAGGAAACTCATGGAACCAAGGGTCCACTGTTAAATTCTGCTGCCCTGTAGAACCAAGGGGACCACAGTGACATTGTGGGGCCGCATGGAACAATGGAGACTATTCTGACAGTTTGAGACCCACTGGAACCAAGGGGCCATTAGAGCATGGCAGGGCCTCAAGGAATCAAGGGGGCTGCAGTGAACACTGTGGGTGTCCATGGGGTGAAGGGTCCATTCTGACACTGTGGAACCAAGGATACCATTGTGATACTATGGGGCATCATGGAACCAAAGGTCCTCTGTGACTCAGCAGGGCCTCATGAAACCATGGAGGCCATTTGTACACCTTGAGGCCCTGGGAAACCAAAGAGCCATTGTGGCACTTTGGAGCCTTTTTGGAGCCAAGGATACCATAGTGACACTGTGAGGCTCAATGAAACCAGCGGTCTGTTGTGATACTGCAAGGCCTTATGGAATCATGGAGATTATTTTGACACTACAAGGCCTCATGGAACCAAGGAACCATTGTGACACTGGTGTCTTGGCAGGCCAAGGGTCTGTTGTCACACTGTGTTTCACCATTAAACCGAGGAGCCCATTGTAACACTACAGGGCCCCATGGAACTGAGGATTCATGTGACAGTGCAGGACCCCATGGAACCAAAGGTCCATTGTGACACTGTGGGGCCTCATGGAATCCTGGATGCCATTATGACACTTTGAGGCCTTGTTGAATCAAGTGGCTCTCCAGGGCCTGAAAGAACCAAGGAGACACTTTGGAAATTTTGAGTCCCCATGGATCTAAGGGGCCATTGTGACATTGTGGAGAGCTCATGGAACCAAAGGGATCATTGTGGCTCTGTTGGGCTGCATGGTCCCAAGGGGCCAGTGTGAAGCAGCAGGGCTTTGAGGAACCAAGAGGCCATTGTTGCATTACAGGGAATGCATACATGGAAGCAAAGGGAGATGGAAAATGTTGGCCTGGTTTGGCCTCCCAGGGCCTACCTGAGAGGTCTAGCTGATCTTGGAATGCTGAGGGCTGCCTCTCATCAGCCCCTGGAGCACTGCAGCTCTGAGCTTTCCTTCCTATGGAAAAGAACCATCTGTCTTACCAGGTGCCCATGGCAAAAATTGATATTCCCCCGGAAAAATTTCCTCTATGCAAGGATTCTCCCAGACAAAAGCTGCCAGGACAGAGAGCTCTGGCTGGCTTTGGTCTCTGCTGGTCACCTCTCATCTCAAGAAAGCCCTGAGGAAAGGATTTGAACAGGTTTGACCACCGGAACATCAAGGAGTCTCTCATCCTCTGAAGGACTCAGATGCTCTTCTGATCATGTGTCCTTTTTTTTTTCGTATTGTGTATTATGCAAGAAATGTTATTTTCAGCTCAAAAATATTATTCTTATCAGACTTCCAGTGTTATCTGAAACAAAATATCTCCTAAACAATGTGGTTCCAGGTCCCCTGTATAAGTAAACACAATAAAGAATCCAGCAGGAATTCTTTGACTCTGCTCCCATCTGTCCCATCTCCTCTGGAGCTGGAGGTGCAGCCCCAGCACTTGGGAGGGCTCCAGGGGTCACAAGCTCAGCTCCCACACAGAGAACTTGTGGTGTCTGGGTTGCTTTTCTTGGCCCCTGCACTCTCACAAAGGCTGAGATGGACACTGATGGTGTCTGTGCCAGGCTCTCTCAGCCCAGCCCAGCTCCCTGCAAGCTCTGCCAGCTGCCCTGAGCTCTCTGCAGCACCAAGGGCCTCTCCCCAGCACAGCCCAGCCGCCTCTGGCCCCACAACTCTGCTCAGGCCAGGCTGCTCTGGCCAGGGGCCCCACGGCCTCAGCCCCTGGCAAGGGCACAGCAGCAGCTGCAGCTCCCACAGGGCTCAGCCCCAGCCATGGCCAAGGTGCTGGCACAAGGCAAAACCAGGCTCCCTGGGTGCCCTGCTGCCCTCTCCCTCAGCTCCTGAGAGCTCTGCAGCCCCTGCTGCCATCCCATCTGCCCAGGCCAGCACAACAGCCGCGGCCTTGGGGCCCTGCAGAGCTGCTCCTGCTGCAGGCCCAGGGCCCATCCCAAAGCTGGGGCAGCCAGAAAGCTGCGGCCATTGCTGTTCCTTGCTGTTCTGATGAGGATGGATCCTCAGCCCCTTGGAGGCTGCTGGTGAATTTTACTTTTCCAGAGGCCTCTTCTTTCTTGAGCTCTCCAGTTCAGGGATTCAGTGAGAATTGCTCATTAACATTTGTTAAAAACAACTTAACATAAAAGCCCCTTGGGAAAAAAATTAAGTTTTTAATTC
The DNA here is from genome assembly GCA_027886175.1 of Phylloscopus collybita. Classification (NCBI taxonomy): domain Eukaryota; kingdom Metazoa; phylum Chordata; class Aves; order Passeriformes; family Phylloscopidae; genus Phylloscopus; species Phylloscopus collybita. The sequence goes on from JAJNNQ010000120.1 coordinate 1,546,886, forward strand.
TTCTGTGGTTTATTAGAATTTAGAAGTTCAAAAAACTTCTCAAGAACTCAAAGTGAGATTGAAACACGGAAGTTTTTGGAAGTTTTAATGGGTCCCACAGAGAAACATGACTGAGAAAGTGTCCCCAGATTCCAGTTAGAGCAGAACACTGCAGGCAGTGAGGACAGGTGGGGACAAAAAAGGCAAAGGTGTCTCTGCTGCTGAGCAAACCTGGATGTGTTTCAGGAATGCAAAGGGCCAAGGCCTGAGCCCCAGCCCCTGCCAAGGCACATCCTGTCCCTCCCTCCTTGCTCAGGCCTCTTCCCAGGCCACTGGGATGTGGGGATGTGCAATGCCAAGGGCAGCACCATGGGGCAGCCCCTGCCAGGCTGCTGAGCAGGGACAAGGAGGCCATGAGGCCCTTGCAGGCCTGCAAGGGTCACTTGTCCCCTCCTGCTGGCTCAGGCCCAGGGCCAGCAGCCATGGCCCAAGTGCTGCAGGAGTTGGCTGTGTCAGGGCCTTGCAGCTCCTGCCCATCCCTGTGCCCTGTGCAGCCCAGGCTGTCCTACGGTGTCCATGCCCTGTGCCTCTGTCCCTGCAGGCTGTCGTCACCCGCGGCTGCCCCACCTGGCTGGGCCCTTCCTTTGCTGACAGCTCTGCGTCCTGCCTGCCTCTGCCTGGGCACACACAGCCTTGGGCTGGATACCAAAAGGGTTCATTCCATTTTTACTGTGCCTGCGAACTTCTAGCACAGGAACAACACACGCAGGGCCTGCTTTTTCAGCAAGGATGGTTGGAAGAGAAGAAGAAGACATCTGGCTGGAGACTGCAGTGACAGGAAAAGCAAGGAGTAAATCTGGAAAGTTCGGATGGGTTTTATGGTAATGGAGAAATTGAAATACATGTGTTGTGACTGTATATAAGAAACACATTTTTAGAATCACATTTCAATGTAATGTTAGGAGTTACCACAGGTTAGACCTCAAGCCTGAACAAGTGATGCCCTCTTAAACACCAAATTAGTGTTAAGGAGTCTTATTCTGATATTTTGGAGATTTGGTAACAACAGGGTCTCACAGAACCAAGGAGTCAACTGTGACACCTTGGACCCTCATGGAACCAAAATCCTTTGTGACACAGCAGGGCCACATGGAACCAATGGTCCATTGTGATGCTGCAGATCCAAGGAGACCATTGTGACACTATGGAACCTCATGGAATCCAAAGTACATTGTCATAGAGAAAAGCTTCATGAAACCAAGAGTCCATTGTGACACAGCAAGGCCTTGTTTGAGCAAGGGAACCATTCCTCATAGTCCAGAAACTCTTGGAACCAAGGGGCCATTGTGACACACCAGGGCTGCAGGGAATGGAAGGTCCATCGTGACATTGCAGACCCAAGGAGACCATTGTGACACTGTGGGGCCTCGTGGAACCAAAGGGGCCATTCTGATACAGCAAGGCCTTTTAGAACCAAGGAGGCCATTGTGACACTGCTGAACCTCACAGAACCAAAGTGACCATATTATACTGTGGGACCTCATGGAACTAAGGGTCCATGGTGTCACTGCAGAACCAAGGAGACTGTTGTTGGCAGTATGAAAGCTCATGGAACCAGAACTCCCTTGTGACACAGCAAGGTCTCATGGAACCAAGGGTACATTGTAACTGTTGGACCTCATGGAACCACAAGCCATTGTTACACAGTGGGGTCACTTGGAGCCAAGAGGCCATTGGACTGAGGAACCCCATGAAACCAGGAGTCCATTTTTACATTCTGCTGTCGTGTGGCACCAAGGGGACCACAGTGACATTGTGGGGCCTCATGGAACAGTAGAGACTATTCGGACAATTTTGGGCCTCCTGGAACCAAGGGGCCATTAGAGCATGGCAGGGACTCATGGAATCAAGGGGGCTGCAGTGAACACTGTGGATGTCCATGGGATGAAGGGTCCATTCTGACACCATGGAACCAAGGATACCATTATGTCACTATGAGGCATCATGGAACCAAAGGTCCATTGCGACACTACAGGGCCCCATGGAACTAAGGATTCATGGAACAGTGCGGGACTCCATGGAACCAAAAGTCCAGTGTGACATTGTGGGGCCTCGCGGGAATCCTGCAGACCATTATGAATCTCTGACACCTCGTTGATACAAGAGTCTCTGCAGGACCTTGTGGAGCAAAGGAGACCATTGTGACACTGCAGGGCCTCATTGAGCCAAGGGTCGATTGTGATACTGTGGTACCAAGGAGACCACTGTGACACTGAAGGCCTCATGGAAGCAAGGGGGGACAGTTGTGATCCTACGGGGCCCAATGGAAGCAAGGGGCCAGAGTGACTCAGCCAGGCCTCATGCAGCCAAAAGGCCATTGTGATCCTGAGGAGCCCAATAGAACCAAGGGACCACTGCAACACTGCAGGACTATCTGGAATCATGGAGACCATTGAGACACTGTGGGGTCCCATGGAAACAAGGGCCCAGTGTGACACAGTGCGGCCCTGTGGAAACAAGGATCCAATATGACACCACCATTGTGACACTGTGGGGCCGCGCGGATGCAAGGGAACAGGTAACAGGTCCGGTTGGCTGGGCCTGACTGGCTCAATTGACCTTGGCCTATTGAGGGTCTCTTATGTGCCCCTGAAACCCTGGGGCTCTGGGCTTTCCTTCCTATAGAAAAGAACCATCCTGCCTGCTCAGGCACCCATGGCCAAAATTGGTACTTCTCCAAAACTCACTGTATTCAAGGCTTTCTCCCAGAGAAGAGCTGCCAGGACAGAGAGCTGTGGCTAGCCTTGGCCTCTGGTGGTAAGCTCTCATCTCAAGGAATCCCTGGGGAAAGAATATAAACAGACTTGACCACTGGAACATCAATCAGTCTCTCATCGTCAGAAAAACTTACATGCTCTTCTGATCACATGTGGCCTTTTTTTTCTCATTGTCTATTATGCATAATATACTATTTTCATTTAAAAATATTCTTCTTATCACTCTGCTAGTGTTATCTGACAAAAACACCTCCTCTGCATATGGATCCAGGTCACCTGGATAAGCAAACACAATGAAGAATCCAGCAGGAATTCTTTTTCTCTGTTCCCAATGGTCCATTGTGACACTGCAGAACCTTCTGGAATCAAGGTGATCATGGTCTGCTATGGAACCTCATGGAACAAAGGATCCACGGTGACACTGCACAACTCAGACCATTGTTGACAGTACAAAAGCTCATGGAGCCAGAAGTCCATTGTGGCACAGCAAAGCCTCATGGAACCAAGGGTCCACTGTGGCTCTGTTGGGCTTCACAGAACCAAGGAGACCATTTGGACACTGTGGGGCCTCATGGAACCACCTGCCACTGTGACACAGCAGGGACACATGGAGCCAAGGGGCCACTGAGACACTGAGGAACCTGATGGAACCAAAGGTCCATTGTGACACTGTGGGGAACTGTGTAACCAAGGGGATCACAGTGACACTGTGGTACTCCATGGAACAAAGGGGCCACTCTGGTTCTGCTTTGCCTCATGGAACCAAGGGGCCACTACCACACTGCAGGGCCTCCTCAAACCAAGGCAGCCTTGTGACACTGCGGGTCCCTTGGAACCAAGGGTCCATTGGCATATTGTGAGGCCTCATGGAACACTGGAGACCACTGTGACCCACAGGAACCCATTGGAACCAAGGGGCCATTGTGACACTGCAGGGCCTTGTATAACCAAGAGGTCATTGCAGCACAGCAGGGCCTGATGGAATCCAGGGGACCACAGGGACACTGTGGGGCTCCATGGGACAAAGGGGCCACAGTGACCCCATGGAACCAAGGAGAGCTTTGTGATACAGCAGAGCCTCATAGAATCATGGAGACCATTATGACACAGCAGGGCCTCGTGGAACCAAGGCACCATTGTGGCACTGCAGGGCCTCATGGAACCACGGGCACAACAGTGACACTCTGGGGCTCCAAGGGACCAAGGGGGGAATCTTATAGTGCAGAACCAAGGAGACCATTGTGACACCATGGGGCATCATGGAACCACAGGTCCATTGTGACACAGCATGGCCACATGAAACCACAGAGGCCATTTTGACACTTGGAGGCCTTGTGAAACCAAAGTGCCATTGTGGAACTTTGCATCTCCATGGAACCAAGCAGTCCATTGTGATATTGCAAGGCCTCCTGGAAGCAAGGAGTCCATTGAGACACTATGAGGCCCTGGGCCATTGTGACACTGTGTGGCACCATCGAATCAAGGAGAAAAACACTGCAGGGCCCCGTGGAACTGAGGATTCATGGAACAGTGTGGGAGTCATGGAACCAAAGGTCCCTTGTGACATTGCGAGGCCTCATGTAATCCTGGAGAACACTGTGGCACTTAAAGGCTTCATTGATCCAAGGGTCAGTTTTGATACTGTGGTACCAAGGAGACCCCTGTGACACTGAAGGCCTCATGGAAGCAAGGGGTGGACAATTGTGACCCTGCGGGGCCCAATGGAAGCAAGGGGCCAGTGTGACAGAGCTGGGCCTCATGCAGCCAAGGGGCCGTTGTGATCCTGAGGAGCTCAATAGAACCAAGGGACCACTGTGACACTGCAGGAACATATGCAATCATGGAGAGAATTGTGACACTCTGAGGCCTCATGCAACCAAGGGGGCCACTGTGTCATTGTGCAGCTCCATGGAACCAAGGAAAACATTCTGGCACTGCAAGGCCTCATGGAAGCAAGGGACCATTTTGACACTGTGGAGCCTCATGGAATCAAGGGGCCAGGGTGACACAGTGGAACCCTGTGGAACCAAGGATCCAAAATGACACCACCATTGTGACACTGTGGGGCCCCATGGATCCAAGGGAACAGGGAACAGGTCTGGTTGGCTGGGCCTGACTGGCTCAACTGACATCGGCATGTTGGGGGTCTTTTCTCATGTGCCCCTGAAACCCTGGGGCTCTGGGCTTTCCTTCCTATGGAAAAGAACCATCCCTCCTGCCCAGGCACCCATGGACAAAATTGGTATTTCTCCTAAATTCACTGTATGCAAGGGTTTCTCCCAGACTAAAGCTGCCAGGACAGACAGGTCTGTCTCACCTTGGCCTCTGGTGATCACCTCTGATCTGCCCTGGAGATCCTGGGGCTCTGTGCTTTCCTTCCTATGAGAAAGAACTGGCCTTCCCATGCAGGCACTCATGGCTGAAATTGGGACTTTGCCCCCCAAATTCCATATATCTGAGATACAGAATCCAAGATATTTATTCCATTGCTCCCAGATGAAAGCTGCCAGGACAGAAAGCTCTGGCTGGCCTTGGCCTCTGGTGGTCACCTCTCATCTCAAGGAAGCCCTGAGGAAAAAATATAAACAGGCTTGATTACTGGAACATCAAAGAGTCTCTCATCCTCTGAAAAACTCAGATGCTCTTCTGATCATGTGTCCTCTTTTTCACATTGTGTATTATGCATCAAATACAATTTTCAGCTACAAAAAATATTATTCTTATCACTCTTCCAGTGTTATCTGACACAAAACACCTCCTCTACAGATGGATCCCGGTCACCTGGATAAGCAAACACAATGAAAACTCCAGCAGGAATTCTTTGTCTCTGCTCCCATCTGTCCCATCTCCTCTGGGAGATTATATTGAAATCAATGGAGTTGAAAGACTATAGGTAAGAATCCATAGGCAGTTGATCCTATGGATCAATCAATCCTCCCAGTGGGAAGGCCAACAAGGCTGACATCCTACTGGGAGTCTGTTATCGTCCACCCAGCCAGGAAGAACCAGTGGACAGCTTATTCTATGAGCAGCTGGAGAATGTTTCAGGACCACCAGCCCTTGTTCTTGGAGGTGACTTTAACCTACCAGCCATCTGCTGGGAACTGAATTCAGCAGAAAAGAGGCAGTCCAGGAAGGTTTTGGAGTGTATGGAGGACAACTTTTTGCTGCAGCTGATGAGTGAGCACACCCGGGGAGGGCCTATGTTGGACCTGCAGATGCAGGGATGGGGAGGAGATGGAGGGAGGCAGATGAGACTAGGGAGCCAGAGGTTCCTCTGGCTCAGGTCACCAAAGGAACCGAGACTGTCCTGGCAATTTTTGTCTGGCAGCTATCCTTGGATGTCTGGAATTATGGAGGCAGATTCCCACTTGTGGCCATGGACACCTGGATGTGAAAGATGATTTCTTCCATGGGAAGAGAAGCACGGCCCCCCAGTGTTTTTAAGGCAGATGAGAAGTGGCCCTCAAGAGGCCAAGGCCAGCCAGAGCTGTCTGTCCTGCCAGGTTTCATATGGGAACAATCCTTGGATAGGATCAAATTTGGAGGTAGAATCCTAATTTTGGCCATGGGCACCTGGAGGAGAAGGACAATTCTTTTGCACAGGAAGGAAAGCACGGAACTCCAGGGTTACAAGGACAGGTCAGAAGCAGCCCTCAACATGCCAAGGTCAGCTGGACAAGTCAGGCAGCACCCAGAGGCCAAGCCAGCCCGACCTGTTCCATGTTCTTGGATCCCTGGTGCCCTGCAGCATCACAATTTCCCCATGGTACCATGAGGCCCCATAGGATCACAACAGAACTTTGTTTCCATGAGGCCCAGCAATATCACAGTGGTCTCCTTGCATCCACAGTGTCACAATGGCCCCTTCCTTCCATGAGACCTGGCAGTGTCACAGTGGTTGCCTTGGTTCCGTGAGGCCCTGTGGTGTCACAATGGCCCCTTGGTTCCCTGGGGACTCAGAGTGCCAGAATGGTCTCATTTCTTCCATAAGGCTCTGCAGTGTCACAATGGCTTCTTGGTTCCAGAAGGCCCTGAAGAGCCTGTGGATTCAATGAGGCCTCAAAGTGCCACAATGGTCTCCAGGATTCCGTGAGGCCCTGAAGTGTCACAGGGATACCTGGGTTCCATGAGGCCCTGAAGTATGGAACGTCCCCTTGATTCCATTGGACCCCTCACTGTTACACGAGTTCTTAGTTCCATGGAGTCCTGTATTGTACAATGGCCTCTCAGATCTACAAGGTCCCAGAATGTCACAATGGCCCCTTGCTCCTTTGAAGCCATAGGATGTCACAATGGTCTCATTGGTTCCACGAGGCCCTGCAGTTCCACAAGGGCCTTTTGGTGTCACAAGGCCTTGAAGCGTCATAACCGTCTCAGTGGGTTCTCCTGTCGGTTCATAATGGCCTCTTTGGTTCCATGATGCCCGATAGTGTAAATATCAGTGTAACTGACTCTGTGGAACTCTAAGTTTCACAAAGTCCAAACGTCCTCGTGATCCCATGGAGCCCCACAGTGTCGCCATGATCCCCTTGATTCCATGAGGCCCTGCTGTGCTACAATGGCCCCTTGGTTCTACAAGGCCCTGCAGTGTCACAATGGCCCCTTGGTTCCAGTGGGTCCTGAGGTGTCATCATGGTCTCCATGGTTCCACAAGGCCTCGCAAGGTCACAACTGACTTTTGGTTCCATGAGCTTTCATACTGCCAACAACAGTCTCCCTGGTTCTGCAATGTCACAAGGGACCCTTTGTTCCATGAGGTTCAGTGGTGTCACATGGACACCTTGATCCCAGGAGGTTCTGGAGTGTCACAATGCACTCCTTGGTTCTGTGGCCCTGCTGTGGGAACAATGGACCCGTAGTTCCATGAGGTTTTGTAGTGTCACCGTGGTCTCTTTGGTTCCACAACGCCCTGCTGTGCCACAATGGCCCCTTGGTTCCATCAGGTTCTGTACTGTACACAGATTCTCCTTGGTGTAGGAGGATGGTTTGTAAAGAGAATAGAGACAGTGCTGAAGGCAATCTCACCCCTGATAAACTGCAGCTGTACTAATTACCAAGAGTGGGGACAGCCTTGCCCTTAATAGATCACAGCTATGTCTAAAGAGAATGAGTGTTATAAAACAGTGGGTTGGCTGGTTGAGAGTCAGTTGGAGTCTGCAGGCTGTGCTGTTCAGGAGAAGGGTCAAGCAGGTGTGTGGGTGTCAGACAGGGTCAGGTGGTCATGCAAGGGACAGGAAAGAGCTGGTCCTGCAGAAAGAGAGAAGGAGTCAGAAGGCTGTGTGGAGCTGCCCGTGGGTAGGCTACAGAGAGAAAGGTGTGAGAGTTTTTAGATAATAAGGGACTGACATCTGTGTCAGTCGTGACTCCACTGTCAACTGGTGCCCCCATGAGGATTGGGCATCAATGAATGGTGACCCCAATGTGATCCTGGCAGATGAGTACAGACCTAAGAGCAGTGAGATGGTGGAGCCCAGCCCAACTGAGCCAGGCAGACCAAGTGCCTGAAGAACTGAGCCAGGCAGACCTGAGAGCCTAAAAGCACTGTAGGCACACCTGAGAGTCCAAGAGTCTAGATGACTTATGAGACACTGACCCCAAGGTACATCTGCAGGGTGCGGGATCCTGGGGCGGCACGTGCCAGTGTTCACGGCAGCACGGCGGAGCTGAAAGCGGCGGCAGAGCTCTGAGAGGCAGAGTCAGAGCTGCAACAAAAGACAGTACGAAAAGCTTGGAGTTACCAACTAACGCAAAAAACCCCAAAAAACCCAGAAAAACAAAACCAAAAAAAAAAAAAAAACCTAAAAAAAAAAAAAAAAAAACAACCCACAAAACAAAACAAAAAAAAAACCCACAAAAAAAAAGCAGGTGACCAAACTCAAAGAGAAGAAACGTTATGAAAACAAGTTTTGAACTGCATGAGAGGAAGTGTTGAAAAGACCACGACATGAGGGAAAGAAATAGCAAGCAGAGAGGTTGCCTCAGCGGACAAAAGAATTGAAATTGCAGAAGAAAAAAGCAAGAAAAACTGAAAAAAGGAACAAAAGAATTGACTAAAGCAACAGTGGGAGCTGGAGACAGATTAGTTCTATTATTCAGTTCAAAGTGCTTATTTGCTGGTGAAACATACATACTGTATTCAGAAATTAATATTCCAAAAGCATAGTTCCACAGTATTAGATATCAATAGGCATAAATGCAAAAGATACTATTCCATGTAAGAGATGGATGTTCTATATGGTTAAAAGCAAGATTAAACCAAAACAAAAAAACAAGAGAGGTTTAACAATGAATGAGAAAGAAACAGAAAAGGTTGTTATGCCACTGTAAACTTCCACTCTGAGTTCACATTTCAAATACCAAAGGTGCCACATCTGAAGGGAGACTTTTCCTCAGTCCAAATGTCTTTTTGAAACTTTTCTTGGTTGTCAAGAGCTGCCTCTATGCCAGGAACCTGGCCAAGCTCAGCAGCAGAGACGCAAGGACTTTAATGACCCTCCCATGTGTTTGGTGTTGTTGACATCAGACTCCATCCTTGAGAGTGTGTTCAAAAACATTCTGAAGAACTTAAATTGAAACTTTAAAGTTTCTTGATGTTTTAATGGGTCCCACTGTGGGACATGACTAGGAGAATGTGTCCCCAGGTTCCAGTTAGAGCAGAACCATGCAGGCAGTGAGGACAGGTGAGAACAAACAAGGCAAAGGTGTCTCTGATCCTGAGCAAACCTGGATGTGTTTCAGGAATGCAAAGGGCCAAGGCCTGAGCCCCAGCCCCTGCCAAGGCACATCCTGTCCCTCCCTCCTTGCTCAGGGCTCTTCCCAGGCCACTGGCATGTGGGGATGTGCAATGCCAAGGGCAGCACCATGGGGCAGCCCCTGCCAGGCTGCTGAGCAGGGACAAGGAGGCCATGAGGCCCCTGGCCTGCAAGGGTCACTTGTCCCCTCCTGCTGGCTCAGGCCCAGGGCCAGCAGCCATGGCCCAAGTGCTGCAGGAGTTGGCTGTGTCAGGGCCTTGCAGCTGCTGCCCATCCCTGTGGCCTGTGCAGCCCAGGCTGTCCTACGGTGTCCATGCCCTGTGCCTCTGTCCCTGCAGGCTGTCGTCATCCCCCGGCTGCCCCACCTGGCTGGGCCCTTCCTTTGCTGACAGCTCTGCGTCCTGCCTGCCTCTGCCTGGGCACACACAGCCTTGGGCTGGATACCAAAAGGGTTCATTCCATTTTTACCCTGCCTGTGAACTTCTAGCACGGGGACAAGGCATGCAGGGCCTGCTTTCCCAGCAAGGATGGTTGGAAGAGAAGAAGACATCTGGCTCAAGAGTGCAGTAATAGAGAAAACAAGGAGTGAATCTGGGAACTGGGGATGGGTTTTATGGAAATGGGTAAATTGTAATACACATTCAGTGACTGTATATAAGCAATACACATGTAGAATTATGCATCCACAAAAGGTTAGGAGTTATCCCATGGCGGACCTCAGGCGTGAATAAGTGATGCCCTCTTAAGCATGAAGGAGTGTTAAGGAGTCTTATTCTCATCTTTTGGACATTTGGTGACAGCAGAGGCTCACGGAACCGAGGAGTCAGCTGTGACACCTTGGAACCTCATGGAACAAAGGGTCCATTGTGATGCAGTGGAACCCCGTGGATCCAAAGGTCCATTGTATCAGAGCAGGGCCTCATGGAACCAAGGAGACCATTGCTGGCAGTATGGAAGCTCATGGGATCATTGTGAAGGTATGAGGCTGCATGGAATCAATGGTCCATTGTGACACTGCAGAACCTTCTGGAATCAAGGTGATCATGGTCTGCTATGGAACCTCATGGAACAAAGGATCCATGGTGACACTGCAGAACTCAGACCATTGCTGACAGTGCAAAAGCTCATGGAGCCAGAAGTCCATTGTGACACAGCAAGGCCTCATGGAACCAAGGGTCTATTGTGGCTCTGTAGGGCTTCACAGAACCCAGGAGACCATTTGGACACTGTAGAGCCTCATGGAACTGTGACACAGCAGGGCCACGTGGAGCCAAGGGTCCACTGAGGCACTGAGGAACCGGATGGAACCAAAGGTCCATTGTGACACTGTGGGATCTTGTGGAACCAAGGGGACCACAGTGACACTGTGGTACTCCTTGGAACAAAGGGGCCACTCTGATTCTGCTTTGCCTCATGGAATCAAGGGGCAACTACCACACTGCAGTGCCTGGTCAAACCAAGGCAGCCTTGTGACACTGCAGGCCCCCTTGGAACCAAGGGTCCATTGGGATATTGTGGGGCTTCGTGGAACACTGGAGACCATTGTGACCCTTGGGAACCCACTGGAACCAAGGGGCCCTTGTGGCACTGCAGGGCCTTGTATAACCAAGGGGTCATTGTAGCACAGCAGGGCCTGATGGAATCCTGGGGACCATAGTGACATTGTGGTGCTCCATGGCACAAAGGGGCCATACTGACCCCATGGAACCAAGGAGAGCTTTCTGACACTACAGGGCATCATGGAACCAATGAGGCCCTTGTGACACAGCAGGGCCTCATGGAACCATGAAGACCATTATGACACATGGGGCCTTGTGGAACCAAAGCACCATTGTGGCACTGCAGGGCCTCATGGGACCAAGGGCACAATAGTGACACTCTGGGGCTCCAAGGGACCAAGGTGGGGAATCCTCTAGTGCAGAACCAAAGAGACCATTGGGGCATCATGGAACCAGAGGTCCATTGTGACTGAGCATGGCCACATGAAACCACAGATGCCATTTTTACACTTGGAGGCCTTGTGGTTCTGCTCTAACTGGAACCTGGGGACACTCTCCCAGTCGTGTCCCACAGTGGGACCCATTAAAACTTCAAGAAATTTTAGTGTTTCAATCTCACTTGGAGTTTCTGAGAAAGTTTTTAAACACACTCTCAGGGTCTCAGGCAGATGTCAACAACACTAAACCCATGGGAGGGTCATTAAAGTCCTTGTGCTGTGTCTGTGCTGCTGAGCTTGGCCAGGTTCCTGGCACAGAGGCAGCTCCTGGAAACCAAGAAAAGTTTCATAAAGACATTTCTCCTGAGGAGAATTCCTCCTTACTTTGTTCTTTGAGATGTAGACTCTGGCTGAAAGTTTACAATGACATAACAACCTTTTCTGTTTCTTTCTCTTTAGTTGTTAACCCTCTCTTTTTTGTTCATTTTGGTTTAGCTTTGCTTTTAATGGTATAGAACATCATTCTCTTACATGGAGTATTAGCTTTTGCACTTATGCCTATTGATATCTACACCTATGGACCTTAGGCCTACAGCATATTAAGTCTTGAATACAATACATATGTCTAACCAGCAAATAAATACTGACTACACTTGAATTGAATAATAAAACTATTTTGTCCCTTGCTCCCACTGATGCTTTAGTAAATTCTTTTGTCCTTTTATCAGCTCTTGTGGCTTTTGTCTTCTGCAATTTCAGTTCTTCTGTCAGCTGAAGCAACATCTCTGCTCGCTGTTACTCTCCCTCTTGTCTTGTTCTTTTCAACACTTCCACCTGTGCAGTTCTGTAGTCATTTTCATAACACATTTCTTCTCTTCAAGTTCAGTCACCTCTTTTTTTGCTGGGTTTTTTTGGTTTGTTGTTTTGTTTTGGTTTTTTTTGCATTAGTTGGTTACTCCAAGACTGTCTTGCCTTCCTTTTGTGCAGCTCCAACTCCTCCTCTCAGAGCTCTGCCGCCACTTCCAGCTCCGCCGTGCTGCCGCGAACACTGGCATGTGCCGCCCCAGGATCCCGCACCCTGCGGCCGGACCTTGGGGTCGGTGTCTCATAAGTCATCCAGACTCTTGGGCTCTCAGGTCTGCCTACATTGCTTTCAGGCTCTCAGGTCCGCCTGGCTCAGTTCTTCAGGCTCTTGGTCTGCCTGGCTCAGTTGGGCTGGGTTCCACCATCTCACTGCTCTTAGGTCTGGGGTCGTCTGCCAGGATCATGTCAGGGTCACCATTCATTGTTGCCCAGTCCTCGTGGGGGCACCAATTGACAGTGGAATCACGACTGACACAGGTATCACTCCCTCATTATCTAAAAACTCTAATACCTTTCTCTCTGTAGCCTACCCACAGGCAGCCCCACACAACCTTGAGTCCTCTCTTCAATCTGCAGGACAGCAAACTCTTTCGTCTCCCTTGCATGACCCCATGACCCTGTCTGTCCCTCACACACCTGCCTGACCCTTCTTCAGCACGGCCTGCAAACTCCAACTGACTCTCAACAAGCCAACCCACTGTTTTATAACACTCATTCTCTTTAGACATAGCTGTGATCTATTAAGGGCAAGGCTGTTCCCACTCTTGGTAATTAGTACAGCTGCAGTTTATCAGGGGCGAGATTGCCTTCAGCACTGTCTCTGTTCTCTTTACAAACTGCCCTCCCACACCAAGGAGAATCTGTGTACAGTACAGAACCTGATGGAACCAAGGGGCCATTGTGGCACAGCAGGGCCTTGTGGAACCAAAGAGACCACGATGACACTACAGAACCTCATGGAACTACGGGTCCATTGTTCCACAGCAGGGCCGCAGAACCAAGGAGTCCATTGTGACACTCCAGAACTTCATGGGATCAAGGTGTCCATGTGACACCACTGAACCTCATGGAACAAAGGGTCGGGTCCCTTGTGACACTGCAGAACCAGGGAGATTGTTGTTGGCAGTATGAAAGCTCATGGAACCAAAACTCACATCCATTGTGACCTTGAGGGGCCTTGTGGAACCATGGAGACCATGATGACACCTCAGGACCCACTGGAACCAAGGGGTCATTGTGACACTGCAGGGCCTTGTAGAACCAAGGGGCCATTGCAGCACAGCAGGGCCTGATGGAATCAAGGGCATTGTAGTGACACTGTGGGGCTCTGTGAGACCATGGGGCCATTCTGACTCTCTGGAACCAATGGCACCATTGTTACACAGTGGGGCATCATGGAACCAATGAGGCCATTGTGAACCGACAGGAGAACCCACTGAGACGGTTACGACGCTTCAAGGCCTTGTGACACCAAAAGGCCCTTGTGGAACTGCAGGGCCTCGTGGAACCAATGAGACCATTGTGACATCCTATGGCTTCAAAGGAGCAAGGGGCCATTGTGACACTCTGGGACCTTGTAGAACTGAGGGGCCATTGTACAATACAGGCCTCCATAGAACTAAGAACTCATGTAACAGTGAGGGGTCCAATGGAATCAAGGAGCCATTCCGTACTTCAGGGCCTCATGGAACCCAGGTGCCCCTGTGACACTTCAGGGCCTCACGGAATCCTGGGGATCATTGTGGCACTTTGAGGCCTCGTTGAATCCACAGGCTCTTCAGGGCCTTGAGGAACCAAGGAGACATTGTGACACTGCAGGGCCTCACAGAACCGAGGCCACCACTGTGACACTGCCAGATCTCATGGGAGCAAGGGGCCATTGTGACTCTGTGGAGGCAAGGAGACTACTGTGATATTGCTCAGCCTCATGGAAACAGAGATCATTGTCCCATATGATGGGACCTCATGGAACCATGGGGAAATTGTGATGCTGCAGGGCCCCAAGGATCAAGAACATGAAAAAGGTCTGGCTGGCTTGGCCTCTGGGGGCTGTCTGACAGGTCCAGCTGACCTTGGCATGTTGAGGGCTGCTTCTTATCTTTCCTTGAATCCCTGGAGTTCTGTGCTTTCCTTCCTGTGACAAAGAACTGTCCTTCTCCTCCAGGTGCCCATGGCCAAATTGGGGATTCTACCTCCAAATTTGATTCTATCTAAGGATTGTTCCCATATGAAACCTGGCAGGACAGACAGCTCTGGCTGGCCTTGGCCTCTTGAGGGCCACTGCTTATGTGCCTTCAAAACACTGGGGGGCCGTGCTTCTCTTCCCATGGAAGAAATCATCTTTCATGTCCAGGTGTCCATGGCCACAACTAGAAATCTGCCTCCATAATTCCAGACATCCAAGGATAGCTGCCAGACAAAAGTTGCCAGGACAGCCTCGGTTCCTTTGGTGACCTGAGAGCCAGCTCTCATCTGCCTCTCTCCATCTGCTCCCCATCCCTGAATCTGCAGGTCCAACATAGGCCCTCCCTGGGTGGGCTCACTCACCAGCTGCGACAAAAAGGTGTCTTCCATACACTCCAAAACCTTCCTGGACTGCCTCTTTTCTTCTGTATTCAGTTCCCAGCAGATGTCTGGTAGGTTAAAGTCACCTCCAAGAACAAGGGCTGGTGGTCCTGAAACATTCTCCAGCTGCTCATAGAATAAGTTGTCCACCTCTTCTTCCTGCTGGGTGGATGATAACAGACTCCCAGTAGGATGTCAGTCTTGTTGGCCTTCCTACTGATTCTTACCCATAGGCTTTCAACTCCATCTTCATTAATTTCAATATAATCTCTCAGAGGAGATGGGACAGATGGGAGCAGAGACCGAAATTCCTGCTGCATTCTTCATTGTGTTTGCTTCTACAGGTGACCTGGACCCATATGTAGAGGAGGTCTTTTGTGTCAGATAACACTGAAAGAGTGATAGGAATAATACTTTTGCGCTGAAAATAATATATCATGCATAATAGACAATGAGAAAAAAAGGACACATATGATCAGAAGAGCATCTGAGTTCTTCAGAGGATGAGAGACTCATTGATTTTCCAGTAGTCAAACCTATTCAAATCCTTTCCTCAGGGCTTCCTTGAGATGAGAGGTGACCAGCAGAGACTAAAGCCAGCCAGAGCTCTCTGTCCTGACAGCTTTTGTCTGGGAGAATCCTTGCATAGAGGGAATTTTTCAGGGGGAGTATCAGTTTTATCTGTGGGCACCAGGAAGGTGGATGGTTCTTTTCCATAGGAAGGAAAGCACAGAGCCCCTCAATTCTCCAGGGGCTGACGAGAGGCAGCCCTCAGCATTCCAAGATCAGCAGGACCAGTCAGGTGGTCCTTGGGGGGCCAAACCAGCCAGACCTGTTCCATCTCCCCTTGCTTCCATGGGTCCCCACAGTGTCACCATGGTCTCCACAGGAAGGAAAGAACAGAGCCCCAGTGTTTCAGGAGCTGATGAATAGCAGCCACCAGAGGCCAAGGCCAGCCAGAGCTGTCTGTCCTGGCAGCTTTCATCTGGGAGCAATGGAATAAATATCTTGGATTCTGTATCTCGGATATATGGAATTTTGTGGTCAGAATCCCAATTTCAGCCATGAACACCTGCATGGGAGGGCCAGTTCTTTCCCATAGGAAGGAAAGCACAGAGCCCCAGGATTTCCAGGGCAGATCAGAGGTGATCACCAGAGGCCAAGGTGAGCCAGACCTGTCTGTCCTGGCAGCTTTAGTCTGGGAGAAACCCTTGTATACAGCGAATTTTGGAGAAGTACCATTTTTGTCTATGGGTGCCTGAGCAGGAGGGATGATTCTTTTCCATAGGAAGGAAAGCCCAGAGCCCCACGGTTTCAGGGGCACATGAGAAGAGACCCCCAGGTCAGTTGATCCAGTCAGGCCCAGCCAACCAGACCTGTTCCCTCTTCACTTGGATCCACAGGGCCCCACTGTGTCACACTGGCCCCTTGTTTCCATGGGTCCCCACAGTGTCACACTGGGCCCTTGCTTCCATGAGGCCTTGCAGTGCCAAAATAGTTTCCTTGGTTCCATGGAGCTGCACAATGACACAGTGGCCCCTTGGTTCCATAAGGACTCAGAGTGTCACAATGGTCTCCATGATTGCAGACAGTCCTGCAGTGTCACAGTGGTGCCTCAGGATCACAATGGCCCCTTGGCTGCATGAGGCCCAGCTCTGTCACACTGGCCCCTTGCTTCCATTGGGCCCCGTAGAGTCACAGTTGTCCCCCCCTTGCTTCCATGAGGCCTTCAGTGTCACAGTGGTCTCCTTGGTACTGCAGTATAACAACTGACCCTTGGTTCAACGAGGCCCTGCAGTGTCACAATGGTCTCCTTGGCTCCCCAAGGCCCTGCAGAGCCCCTTGGTTCAATGAGGCCTCAAAGTTTCATCATGATCTCCAGGATTCCAAGAGACCCCGCGATGTCACAATGGACCTTTGTTTCCATGGAGTCCTGCACTGTTCCATGAATCCTTAGTTCCATGGGACCCTGCAGTGTCACAATGAACCCCTTGGTCCAATGGTGTCAAACAGGGCCACAATTGTCCCTTGGTTCCATTAAGCCCCACAGTGTCACTATGGACCCCTTGGCTCCCCAGGGCCCTGAAGTGCCACAATGGACCTTTGGTTTCTCAGGGCCTCAAGGTGTACAAATGGCCTGCAGGATTTCCTGAGGTCCTGCTGTGTCACAATTGACATTTGGTTCCATGATGCCCCAGAGTGTCACAATGGTATCCTTGGTTCCAGGGTGTCAGAATGGACCCTTCATCCCATGGACACCCACAGTGTTCACTGCAGCCCCCTTGATTCCATGAGGCCCTGCTATGCTATAATGGCCCCTTGGTTCCAGTGGGTCCCAAAATGTCAGAACAGTCTGCATTGTTCCATGAGGCCCTGACATGTCACTGTGGTCGCCTGGCGTCCACAGGGTCCTGCAGTGTCACAATGGACTGTTGGTTCCGTGAGGTTCCTCAGTCACAATGGCTCCTTGGCTCCATGTGGCCACACTGTGTCACAATGGCTTGTGGCTTCATGAGGCCCAAGAGAGTTGTAATGGACCCTTGGTTCCATGAGACCTTGCTGTGTCACAATGGAGTTCTGGTTCCAGGAGCTTTCCTACTGCCAACAACAGTCTCCTTGGTTCTGCAGTGTCACCATGGACCCTTGGTTCCATGAGGTCCCACAGTAGAACATGGTCACTTTGGTTCTGTCAGGTTCAGCAGTGACACAATGGCCTCCATGGTTCTACAGGGCCTTGCTGGGTCAGACTGGCCCCTTTGGTTCCACAAGGCCCCACAGTGTCACCATGGTCTCCTTGGATCCGCATTGTCATGATGGACCTTCCATTCCCTGCAGCCTCAGTGTGTCACAGAGGCCCCTTGGTTCCATGAGTTACTGGACTGTAAACAATGGTTCCCTTGCTCAAACAAGGCCTTGCTGTGTCCCAATGGACTCTTGGTTCCATGAAGCCTTTCTCTGTCACAGTGTACTTTGGATTCCATGAGGTTCTAGAGTTCCAGAAAGAACTCCTTGGATCTGCAGTATCACAATGGACCATTGGTTCCATGTGGCTCTGCTGTGTCAAAAAGGATTTTGATTCCATGAGGGTCTAAGGTGCCACAGTAGACTCCTTGGTTCTGTGAGGCCCTGCTGTCACCAAATCTCCAAATTATCAGAATAGTACTCCTTAACAGTAATTTGGTATTTAAGAGGGCATCACTTATTCAGGCTTGAGGTCCAATGTGTGGTAACTCATAACCTTACATGGACATGTGATTCTAGAAGTGTTACTTATATACAGTCACTACATGTGTATTACAATTGAGCCATCACCATAAAACCCACCCCAAGATATCAGATTCAGTCCTTGTTTTTTCTATCACTGCAGCCTTGAGCCAGATGTCTTCTTATTCTCTTCCAGCCATCCTCGCTGGGAATGCAGGTCCTGCATGATTTATTCCTGTGCTAGAAGTTCACAGGCACAGTAAAAATGGAATGAACCCTTTTGGTATCCAGCCCAAGGCTGTGTGTGCCCAGGCAGAGGCAGGCAGGACACAGAGCTGTCAGCAAAGGAAGGGCCCAGCCAGGTGGGGCAGCCGCGGGTGACGACAGCCTGCAGGGACAGAGGCACAGGGCATGGACAATGTAGGACAGCCTGGGCTGCACAGGCCACAGGGATGGGCAGCAGCTGCAAGGCCCTGACACAGCCAACTCCTGCAGCACTTGGGCCATGGCTGCTGGCCCTGGGCCTGAGCCAGCAGGAGGGGACAAGTGACCCTTGCAGGCCTGCAAGGGCCTCATGGCCTCCTTGTTCCTGCTCAGCAGCCTGGCAGGGGCTGCCCCATGATGCTGCCCTTGGCATTGCACATCCCCACATCCCAGTGGCCTGGGAAGAGGCCTGAGCAAGGAGGGAGGGACAGGATGTGCTTTGGCAGGGGCTGGGGCTCAGGCCTTGGCCCTTTGCATTCCTGAAACACATCCAGGTTTGCTCAGCATCAGAGACACCTTTGCCTTGTTTGTCCCCACCTGTCATCACTGCCTGCAGTGTTCTGCTCTACCTGGAACCTGGAGAAACTTTCTCAGTTGTGTTTCTCTGTGGGACCCATTAAAACTTCAAGAAACTTTGGACTTTGAATCTGACTTGGAGTTCTTGAGAAGTTTTTTGTGCACACTGAGGGACTGAATCTGATGTAAACAGCACCAAAACCCCAAGAGATTAATTAAAGTCCTTGTGCTGTGTCTGTGCTGATGAGCTGGGCTGGGCTCCTGGAAGAGAGGATGACTTGGCAACCAAGAAGAGCTACAAAAAGATATTTCTCCTGAGGAGCAGCTCCTCTTCCAGCCCAGCAGGGCTGAGGGCACTGCTTCCAGGTACCTGAGAGCAGTGAAGCAGGCAGAGGCTTAAAGAAACTGCAAGGACAATTCAGAGATTATTCACTGGGAAATCTTCACAACTTCTTAAAATTCTGAGCTTCTTCCTGGGGAAATTTTCACCACTTCTGACACAGTCAGTCTCTGGCTGTAGGGATCTCCTAAAGCTGACCCAGGACAGGACTGAGGTGACTGTAAGGATGGCTCTGCTGCCCTTTCTGCTTTGGGGGAGGATGTGCTCCAGAGCGGGGCTGCCCTGGGCACCGTCAGAGGGACAGGGCAGGACGGCTCCTGCTGCCAGGGACGGCTGCAGGGGCTGAAGCTGGGGCTGCAGCCAGGGCTGCCCAGGGCTGTCCTGCACAGCAGCTCCTGCAGCCCTCAGGGCTCTTGGCCAGCCCAGGGCATCTGCCACCTGCCAGGGGCAGCTCTCAGCCTGCCTGGGAGCTCCCATGGATGCTGGAGGGGAGCAGTGGGTTCAAGGAGTGACTCCTGCCAGGGCAGGTCCTGCTGCTGCTGCTGCTGTGGAGAGGGTGCTGTGTGTGCCAGGGCTGCTCAGAGCTCCAGCTCATGCCCAGGTCATTTCTGAGGGGACTTTTCATCAGCTCATTCAGGGCAGGAGTTTCCTGCTTGGGTCTCTGCTTTCCTGAATCTGTGCTCCCACTTTTCCCTGGCTCACCTTGGTGACAATGGAAACTCAGCTGTGCAGGGCAGAGCAGGGCCTGAGGCTCTTCAACCATCCCACTGAGTTTTCCTGGGAACCTCAGCAAGTGCCTGCAGCTGCCCAGGCTCCAGATGCATGCAGCATCAGCTTTCCATGGTGCCCAGGCCTGGGGGAGCTGTTCTTTAATGCCTGCAGCCAGGAGCAGCTGCAGGGCAGAGCTGGCCCAGGGGCTGGGCTGGGCTCTGGCAGCTGTGGCAGGGAAGGAGCCCGGGCCCACAGGAACAGCTCGGGCTGGGACAGCTGCAGCAGCAGAGCCCTGGGCAGGGAGGGAGGGAGGCAGTGCTGAGGGCAGCCCTGCTGCTGCTGCTGCTGCTGCTGCAGGGGAGATGTGGCAGTTGCCAGCCCTGCCCTGCAGGGCAGACAGTGGCCTGAGCAGTCCAGCTCCTGTGTCCCCTGGCAGCCAGCACAGCCCTCAGCCCGGGGGCTGGGGGCCCTCAGTCCCCTCCTGGGCCGGCAGAGCAGCTCCAGAGATGAAGGGCATCTCTGCTGCCATGTGCCCATTGCCTGCTGCCCAGGGCCTGAGGGCCACTGTCCTGCACTGCTGCTGCCTGCACTGCAGGGGCTGGGCAGGGCTGGGCAGGGAAAGGCTTTTCCTCAGGGCCTGGCTCTCTCTCTCCTTGCCTTGCCCAGCTGCTGCTGGCATTGCTGTGGGGCTCTCTGGGAATGGCACTTCCAGCTGCAGGCTCAGGCCCAGCCCTTGGGCTCCTCCTGCTCAGGCTGAGCACAGCAGTGGGGTGTCCCAGCTCCCTCTGCCTGGGGAGCTCTGGGCAGAGCAGGCTGGCAGGCTGGGAATGAGCTGACTCGCCTCCAGCAGTGCCATGGACAGGACCCTTGGTGTGTCCTGGGGATGCCATCCAAGCTGTCAGCTGCCTCCAGGGGACACTGGGGAACAGGAGTGTCCTTGGCCAGGGCTGGGGCTCAGACTCTGAGAAAGGCTGAGCCACTTTTTTCTGCTGTGGCTCCCTCTGCTCTCAGCTGTGTCAGGCTGATTTCCAGGGGAGCACAGTGACTGCACTGGATCTCAGAAAGGGCAGCTGGGGACCGATGGAGTGACAGAGCAGCTCCCCTCACCCTTCACTGAGTTACAGCCAATGCTCTTGCCTTGCACAGTTCTCTCTGATCTCCCTGGGCACAGCAGGAAACCCTCTCAAACTGCCTTTGGCCATCACCATTCCTTAGCCCTGGCACAGGAGATGCTGCCAAGCTCCTCTGCCTCAGCAGCATTTTGGGCTGATGAAGTCAAACCCCAGGACTGGCCCCTGTCCCTGTTCCCATGGCCCCACTGCTGCAGAGCAGAGCTGAGCCCTGGGTGTCCATGGCCAGAGCCCCTACTGGTCACAACAACGAGGCCAGATCCCAGCAGAGCTCCAGGCATGGGGCTGAAGGAAGGGCTCTGAGAAAAGGAGAACTGGGTAGGACAGAGCAGCAAGGGCAGGGCTGGGAGAAAGCGCTTGGACATTGCTCAGCAAAATCTCCCCTGACTTGTCACTGTGTCCTCCTCAAACAGATCCCTGTGTCCAGAGACAGCAAATGTGCAACAGCAGCTCCATCAGCCACTTCCTCCTGCTGGCACTGGCAGACAGGCGGCAGCTGCAGCTCCTGCACTTCTGCCTTTTCCTGGGCATCTCCCTGGCTGCCCTCCTGGGCAACGGCCTCATCATCAGCGCCGTAGCCTGCGGCCACCACCTGCACAGCCCCATGTTCTTCTTCCTGCTCAACCTGGCTCTCACTGACCTGGGCTCCATCCTCACCACTGTCCCCAAAGCCATGCACAATTCCCTCTGGGACACCAGGAACATCTCCTACACAGGATGTGTTGCACAGGTCCTTTTCTTTGCCTTTTTCCTAACATCAGAATTTTCCCTGCTGACCGTCATGTGCTACGACCGCTACGTGTCCATCTGCAAACCCCTGCACTACAGGACCCTCCTGGGCAGCAGAGCTTGTGCCCACATGGCAGCAGCTGCCTGGGCCAGTGCCTTTCTCTATTCACTGCTGCACACAGCCAATACATTTTCCCTGCCCCTGTGCCATGGCAATGCCCTGGGCCAGTTCTTCTGTGAAATCCCACACATCCTCAAGCTCTCCTGCTCACACTCCAAACTCAGGGAACTTGGGCTCATAGTGCTAGGTGCTTTTCTATATTTTGGCTGTTTTGTGTTCATAGTTTTCTCCTATGTGCAGATCTTCAGGGCTGTGCTGAGGATCCCCTCTGAGCAGGGACGGCACAAAGCCTTTTCCACCTGCCTCCCTCACCTGGCCGTGCTCTCCCTGTTTCTCAGCACCTCATTTGTTGCCTACCTGAAGCCCCCCTCCATGTCCTCCCCATCCCTGGATCTGTCTCTGTCTGTTCTGTACTCGGTGGTGCCTCCAGCCCTGAACCCCCTCATCTACAGCCTGAGGAACCAGGAGATCAAGGCTGCAGTGCGGACACTGATGACAAGAAGATTTCAGAAACGTTGAACTACTGGCCAGTTTCTGCAAATCATTTGTAATAAAAGTCATCTTTGATAGTTCTTGTTTCTTGGTTATCAGGGTTTCTTTCTTTTAATTTTCAATGATGTTCACAAAGCAAGGCCACTGTTTTTGCCATTTCTTATTTGGTTTCTTTCCATCTTGACTGTGGCTACAGAGTGTGTCAATGGGTAGCTGTGCTTGCAGTGGCTTTAAAAACTGAAGGATCTCCCAACAGAGTTTTCTGCAGAGATCCCCCTTTAGTTCCCTTCTCTGGAGCTGCAGCAGCAATGTCTGTGTGCAGAGCTGGGGGCAGATCAGTGCTGGCACAGCAGCTCTGCTCCTCCTGGCCACACCATTCCGGATCCAGGACAGGAGCCATTGGCCTTCTTGGCCACCTGGGCACACTGCTGCCTCATGTCCAGCCTGCTGTCCAGCAGTCCCTGCAGGTCCCTTTCTGCCTGGCTGCTGTCAAGCCACTCTGTCCCCAGCCTGTAACACTGCAGGGGTTGTTGTGGCCAAAGTGCAGTAGCCGGCCCTTGGTCTTGTTCAACCTGACATTGTTGGATTTGGGCCCTGGATCCAGCCTGTCCAGGGCCCTGTGCAGAGCCCTCCTGCCCTCCAGCAGATCCACACTCCCACCTGCAGGAGAGATGGCCAAGGGCTGGGCAGGGCTGGCAGGGCCACAGGCACCCAGGCCTTTGTCCCCTGGGCTCTGCCAGTGCCTCTGCAGGCCCCACAGAAGGAACTTTCCTTGCAGGAAAGCCTGCACTTGGCTTCTGCCTGGCCCCTCCCTGAGCAGGCTGGCAGGCCTTGCAGCTTTAGGACATTTGTCCTTGCTGCCCCTGCCATCCCCCTGCCCCACCAACAGCCCCCAGCCAGCCGCGAGGGACAGGCCCTGCTGTGCCAGGCCTGGGCTCAGGCCTTGGCCTTTCTGCTCCCTCCAGCCAGCCCAGGCCTTGCTCAGCATTGCAGTCCCTGCTCACAGCCTTGGGCTCCCTGCAATCCTGGCCTCAAGGAGCTGCTCTCACCAGTGCCTGGGCAGCCTTTGGCACTCCCTGCCCTCCCTGGGGCCCAGGGATGCTCCAAGGGACTTGGGGTTTTGCTTCTGACTCCTTCAGCAGCTTCTTCAACCTTCTCTCAGTTCCTGGGGGTCTTGGACTCAGCCGCAAATTCACCATGGGTCTCATGAAAATACAGAAAGCCCTCAGCAGCTCCTTACCTTCCTTCAATTGTCTTTGAGCCTTCAAGGGTTGTGCAGTTTACTGGAGTCAGTTTGGTGTTGTAGTAAGGAGGGAGATTTGAAAGTCCATCTCATGATTTTCGGTTTTTTAAACACATGAATATTTTTAAAATTTTTTGTTCATTGAACAGGTGACAGAAACGATCTCCAAGTGATCTTGATGCTGAAGATTTCTTTAGAAGGTCTGGGCATGGAGAAGAATGAGCCCCTTGCAGGCTGACCCTGTTTGGACAAGCTGCTCCTCACCCCAACCTCACCATGTCTGACATTGCCCACCTGGCACTGACATCCCTGGGCCCTGCAGCACAACCTTGTCCCCTCAGCTCTGCAGCTGCCTGTCCCAGCCCATTGCACCATGTCCCACCTGCTCTCCTCAGGCCTCTGCCTGCACACAGGCCCAGGAGAAGTTTTCCTCTTACTGAGGAAAGAATGGAAAAGCCTGAGCAGGTTTCCTAAACAACAAAGCCCACTCAAGAACCACATGCTCAAGACAGGCTGCCTGGAATGATGTCACCTTTCTACAAGGGACAGTGTCACCAGAAATGAGCTCTGGGAGCAGAATTCTCTGAGTCTCTCAGCTGAATTCTCTGTCCCTGTCCTGGATCTCTGTTGCAGATGGAATCTACTGGTGCCATCCTCAGCTTGAACCTTTGTTTGAAATGCAGACAGAGGTTCCCATGTGTGTAAAGCAAGCGTTGCTCAATGTTGATGCAAAGCTTTTGTGTTCCTCCTGGAACTAAGGAGACTCTTGAGACACTGCAATGCCTTGTTTCACCAAGGGTCCATTGTGACACAGCAGGGGTCTCATGGAATCAAGGAGACAATTGTGCCAGTAGGGAATCTCCTAGAAACAAGTCTCTCTTGTGGCAGTCATGGAATCCAAGAGACATTTGTGACACAGTGAGGCTGTGTGGAACCAACGGTCCATTGCTACACGGCAGAGTCAAGAAAAACATGGTGACACCACAGAACCTCATGGAACCCAGGGTCCTTTGTGGCACAACAGGGCCTCCTTGGAACCCAGGGGACCACTGTGACAAGGCAGGGCCTAATGGAACCATGGAGACCATTGTGACACCAAGGAAACTCATGGAACCACAGTGACCATTGGGATGCTCTGGAACCTCACAGAACCAAGGGTCCATTGTGACATTGTGGTGCCTCCTGGAATCAAACATTGTGAAACTTGGAGGCCTAATGGAACAAGGGTTTCTATTGTGACACTGCAGAACCTCATGGAATCAAGGTGACCATGTTACACTACAGAAGCTCATGGAACCAAGGGGCCATTGTGACACTGCAGAACCAAGGAAACTGTTGTTGACAGTACCAAAAATCATGGAATGAAAAGTCTGTGTGACATGATGGAACCCTGTGGTCTCAAGGGTCCATTGTGACTCTGTAGGGCCTCATGGAATAGAGGGTCCATTGTGACACAGCAGGGCCTCATGGAACCAAGGGTGCATTAGGCACAGCTGGGCCTTGCTGGAACCAAAGAAACCACTGCTAACAGCAGGGTAACTCCTAGAAACAAGGAGTCCTTTGGTAAAACATAAAACCTATGGAACCAAGGGGCCATTGGGACAAAGCAGAGCCTCATGGAACTAAGGGGACATTCTGACACATTGGGACTGTATGGAAGGAATTGTCCATGATGACAATGCAGATCCAAGGAGACCATGGAGACACTATGGAACCTCATGGATCCAAGGGGCCATTGTGACACCAAAGAACTTCATGGAACCCAGGGCCCATTGTGACATAGCAAGGCCTCATTGGAACAAAGGAACCCTTGGTGACAACACAGAAATTCATGGAACCAAGGGGATGTGGTGACAAAACAGGGACACATGGAACCAAGGAGACCAGTGACATTTAGGAACTTCATGGAACCAAGGGTTCATTAGGACATGGCAGAAACAAGGAGACCATTGTTGACACTATGGAAGCTCATGGAACCGAGTGGCCATTGTTACACTCCAAAGTGTCGTTGAACCAAAGAGATCATTGTCCAACTACAGAACCTCATGGCACTAAGGCTTCACTGTGACACAGCAGGGTTCCATGAAACCAATTGTCCATGGTGACAATGCATATCCAAGGAGACCATGGTGACACTATGAAAGCTCATGGAACCAAGCGGCCATTGTGACACAGCAAGGCCTCGTGGAACCAAGGAGACCATTGTGACACAATGGAACCTCATGGAACCAAGGGTCCATTGTTACAGTCCAGAACCAGGGAGCCCATTTTGACAGTACAGAACCTCATGGAATCAAGGGTTAGTTGTGAAAGAGTTGGGCTTCATGAAACCAAGAAGCCATGGTGACACAGCAGGGCCACATGGAACCAATGGTCCATAGTGTGGATCCAAGGAGGCCATGCCATTACTAGGGAATGTGATAAATGAGTACGATTTTGTGCTAATTGTAACAGTATCAATATTTTAGAAAAAGACGAATGATATGTGATTAGTGTCACAAGACTGATATTTATTTATGAAAACAACAACAACAACAAAAAGGATACAGAATGTATTTTCAGATCAGTAATACCCCAAAACGGAATAGGCCTTGGGATAACTAGAAGATCAGCCTTGAGATGGACAACTGGGATGGTTCCAGGTATAGAATTTAAGTTGTGTTTTTATTTAAGGCGTGTTTTTGGAATATGGTGTTGGCTAATATAGCACAAGGCTTGGGGTGCATGCACAACCTGTAAGGTTATCCAGACGACAACGAGGAAGACTGTGAGCCTTCATCCAAAAGACCACCAAAAGAAGACAGAAGACCCCCTAACAACAAGTGAAGCATGCACCATGAAGTACAGTGACATGGATTTTTAGAATGGGAAATAGGAGGAAACTGACAGGAAATATTGATGAATATATATTAGCAGATAGTATATAAGTGTAGTCTGAATTGCTCTGGTTTGTACCTGAGGTGGGGTGAGAAGCCCTCCCTGTGCCCCGGTCAGTTTAGCTCATGCCTTATCAGCCCTAAGCAGATTTATTTAATCATTGTCAATTTTTTATATATGTTTAATTTTATATTAAATTGCTATTAAAATCGCTGCTAAATTTTAAATTTGTTGTTTATTTTATGCATATTTTTACCCAGTGCCTGCCTTGTTCCAGGGCTGCCAGATGGCCTTGGGGCTGCCCTGCATCCTCCTGGAGAAGTTCCCTGAGGCTCAGAGCACTCAGTGCCCAGACTCCTTTCCCTGTGCCTGCTGTGTCCCCTGGGGCTGCAGAGCTCTCCTGGCTCACAGCAGACATTCAGTCCTTGATCTCGGGGTGACCCCACCCTGGCCAGGCCTGTGCCCAGGGAGCTCCACTCCCTGCTGCTCCCTGGCACACACTGTCCCTGCAGGTGCCCTGTGCTCTCCTGGCAGCTCCCCAGGCCCTCCAGACAAACATTCCCCTGCCATCAGCCCTGGCACAAGCTGCACAGCCCCAGCAAGGTTCAGCACAGACTCTTCACCATCTGATGGGGCCCTGGCCACCAACAAGCAGAACCTGACCCAGACCTGAGTCCCCTGAGGGCCACCCTGGGACCCTGATCTCATCCCATGAAACCCTGGGAGAACAAGGAACACAAGGAGCCTCTTCAGAGTCTGTTCCTTGGGCCTGTTGCTGATTGTGACTCTGCAGGGAGAGCAAAGCCTTCCTGGGCTGCCCTCAGGAGATGATGCCCTTTGCTGCTGGAGCTGCTGTGCTGGAGCCCAGCTGTGTCCCAGCAGTGCCCATGGCCTGGCCCTGCCTGTGCTCACAGCACGCACACGCAGCAGGACAGTGACCAAGCTGCCACAGCCCTGCGGCCTGACAGCCACAGAAGGGCTGGGAAGGAGAGGCTGCAGTTGGGAAGAGCAGCTGTGGGAAGAGCCAGGGCCATTGTCCCTGGCTGTGCTGCTGGGCTGGGAGTCTCTGCCCTGCACCTCTGCTCACAGGCACTGGCCCTGCAGAGACAGAGAGGGGCTGAGGGAACATCTTGGGCACCCAGGGCAGAGCAGGACACTTTATTTGACAGAAATGCAGAGTGATCAGGGCTCCTGACTCTCTGTGCTTAACACAGGCACGGTAGATACTGATGTAGCAATACTGGGACTAATGGCATCCCTTTATGGAAATTATATCAAAAAAAAAGAAAAGAAGAGGGAAAATGGAATACACCAAATAGAATAACAAAGAAGACACACATGGCATAAAGCAGTGTGGGCCTGGAATGAGTTCCATTCTGAATGCTGTGCAGAAACAAAGAGGCACCTGATTGTTTCTGAAAAGCACAGAGTGGTCATATTCCTCAGGGCATCCTCCAGCTCCTGGTTTCTTAGGCTTGTAACAAGTGAAAAGGCTAGACTTGCCAACACATCAAGCAATATAGCCAATTTATTTGAATTAGTTAAAAAAAAAGGGTGAGCAATGACAGTACAGGGTGTGTGGGGGCCTCCACCCCAAGCAACACAGGAATCTGCTCTCAAGTGGTGGTCTTCTTACACTATTTTAGGCACTTCACTTCCCCAAGTTTTCAGTTATGTTCTGCTTGCTTTTCTTCATAATCATCTATTGTGGTTTTTAAAATATTTTAGGGAGGTGGTCTGAGATGTGCTTGTGATATTTCTCCAGTCTCTCATTCTACTTTTAAAATATCTTATTCCACTAGAATGATTTTTGGTTAAAGAGTTTGCTTAAGCAAACATATATATTCTGTTACTCAGGATTCATTTTGCAAGCTTTTTCTCGGTTATTACACAACTTAACCCAGTGCCCCAACCTGTCTACATGGGACCCCTCTCTCACTTATTACAAAACCTTTAAAGTGAGCATGTTAAAGATATTTTTGTAAAGCCTTTTGGTTTGTTAGTCTTACTTCCCCTTACTAAAAGATAACAAATTCTTCTATTAAAAAAAAAACACAGAAAACCAATTTATATTTGTACAAAGAATAGTTTAAAAGTTACACTACAAAGTAGTTTAATTCCTTGCAAACAATTACAATTATGTTGTTTCAACAAATTATTTGTTAAAAGCCTACTGTTTTTAAAAGTCTACTCCTAGCTGTCTTGTTAAGCCCCACTTCCATGCCTAAATTAGCTGCAAAACTTTTCTTTCTAATAATCTCATGGTCTTTGTCCACATTGCCTGCAGACACACATGCTATTTGATCGACAGGAATCCAGCTTAATTTTTCACAGGCTGGAGATGAGGGGGTTCAGTGTTGGAGGCAGCAGCCAGCACAGAAGTGACAGTGCCAGAGCCAGGGATGGGCACCAGGCTGGCACAGGTGACCTTGAGGCTCTGCAGGGCTCAGGCCCAGGGGCTGTGCCAGAGTCAGGGCTGAGCTGACACTCTGTGGGCTGGGGCAGAGCCCAGGCAGAAATGAGCCCTGAGCCAGCAGCTCTGCACTGGTGGCCGCCAGGCCCGGTGGCCAAGGGAGGCTTCTGGCCATGGCCTGGAAGCAGCTGCTGCTGCCCAGGGGCCTTTGGTGCCTCAGGCTCTCCCTGGCACAGCTCCCAGCATGGCACTCTGCACTTGTGCCCGAGCCCTTCCCTCTGCTGGGGCTGGCCTGGGGCTTTTCCTGCAGCAGGATCTGCCCTGGTCCTGGCACAGGAAAGGCAGTTCCTGCTGGAGCAGGAGGCTCTGCCTGCAATGGGCTCAAACAGCTCCAGCAAGGCCCTGTTTGCAAAGCCCCCAGTGGGAAATGAAGAAGGGGATCATGCTGCTTTGGGGGTGAAGAATGCTGAAAGCAGCCTGACTCCTCCATCCCAAAGTTCCACATGCTGAGAGGGAGCTGAAGCTGTGGCAGAGCTGCTCAAATCCCCAGAGAAAGCAACAACCCAGTGACACCACTGAGAGCTTCTGCAGAGCTGCTGAGCTGGCCCAGCCTGGGCACATCTGACTGACAGGGCAGCACTTCAGACTAGAAAAGCCCCATCCCAAATTTTAACTGCAGCATCTCCTGACATTTCCCTTCTTGGGGGGGGGGGGGCGGAGATTCCTCCCTGGAGTGGGGACACCCCTCAAGGTCACTGCCTGAGGCTGAGCTAAAGAGATTTGCCCAGGGTCGTTGATCTGGGGGAGTGACACCCATCTCTGGTTAATAACTGGCTTTGCTTTAATACAATTGCTTCAAAATTGCTTCCTAGAGCACTGCATTAAAATAGATGTTACGGCTCCTGTACTATGGAGAAAATAATTCTGATAAAGATGTTTTGTCTAATCATGATCATAATCAGTCATATCTATATGGACATAAATACTTCTGGTTTGCCATCCTTAATGTTGTGGGACAAAGTTGTACAAAGGTTCAATTCCACAGGTATAATCCTTTAGGCATAAATCCTTGACAAAGTCTGGGGCTGGGATTGGATCCAGGTACTCCCAGGATCCTCTCCCAGAAGAAGTTTAGAAAGCCTGGGGGTCCTGCTTTGGGTTCTTTGTGAACCTTGTGACCCAGCAGGAGCTTCTCTAATCAACTTCGCCTGAAGCTACCACTCTGCCCATGACAGGAACCCCTGTGAGTGTCTGTGACATCCCAGCTCTTTGGCAGCCTGGACACTCCTGGGATGTCCCCATGGAACCCCTGGGAGTGTCTGTGACATCCCAGCTCTTTGGCAGCCTGGACACTCCTGGGATGTCCCCATGGAGCCCCTGTCAGTGTCGGTGACCTCGCTGTTCTTTAGGAGCACAGGGATATCACCAGTGGACTCCTGCCACTGCCTGGGACAAATTGGCTCCTTGGTAGGGTACAGACACCTCTGCTGTCACTCTGCAGCCCTGGGACTGTCACCTCATGACCCTTAGGGAGATTAAGGAGCCCTGGGATGTCACCACAGAGCCCCTGTGACTGAGTGTGACCAAAGAGATCTTCAGGAGCCCAGAGACCCCTCAGATGCCACCATGGAGCCCCTGTGCCTGCACGTGAGCTCACAGCTCTTGAGCAGCTGGAAACCCCTGGAATCTCTTCAATCTGCTCTGCTGAGGATGGATCCTCAGCAACTTGGAGGTTCCCTGATGGATTTTAGCTCTCCAGACGCTTGTTCAGTCTTCAGCTCTTCAGTTCAGGAATTCAGTGCCCAAGGCTCGTTAACATTCCAAAACACTCCAACAAGAAATGCCCCTGGGAATAATTTCTTACATCTTCAATTCTTCTGTGGTTAATTGTACAGATTTCAGAGATGTAATCAAAGGGGCTGACAGCAAGGCCAGGCACACACAAGGAATTGCTGCCCATGGCCTGGCCTGGGCAGGGCTGCCTGTGCCAAAGGCACAGCTCAGCTGCCCTTGGGGGCTGCAGGAAAAGTGCAGAGCCCCAAGAGCCTCCCTGGCTGTGCTGGAGACCAAGGCTGGAGGAGGGAAAGGCAGGGCTGCTGTGGGATGGGGAGGGGATGGAATTCCAGCACACACCTCAGTTCTCTGATGATCCCAGCACCATGCTGCTCCCTGTGTCAGACTGGAGCAGGGCAGATGTTGATGAAACAGGAGCCCTGTGGGGCTGTCAGGGACCTGCAACTTCCAAGGTGCTCTGCTCTCCCTCAGCTCCTCTCTGAGAGATGCCAATCCCAGCTGGGCACCTCAGGGCACGAGTGGCACTGCCTGTTCATGGGCACACAACTGATGTCTGCCAGGAAAGGGGCACAGATTTTAATTCCTCTTTGTTTCATAATATACAAACAAACATTTATTATCTGTGTCATTTGAGTACTTTTAAGAAGTAGCAAATTTGCCCACCAGGAACCGGAATTTCCTGGATCTCCTGGATTCTTCTACTGATGGCAGGAGAAGAAATACTGCCGTTCCCCTCTACCTTTGCCACCAACATTCAGTCTAATATTTCATGGCCCTCTTCCTTCAGCTGTTTCCAGCTCTCCTGTTTGAATGGCCATGTTTAAGGAAAACTTTTCATGTAGAGAAGATGGATCTATGTCCTTCCTTTTGCTCCCAGATTTCCTCCGGCAGCTCTTCTCTGGTCATTCCAATGCATCTCCCTTGACTGGCTTCATGCTTTGAGCTTCAGGGAGTTGCCCAAGCCTTCAGAAGTTTAATTAGCTCCTTAGTCAGCATCCTAGATGTATTTTTATCTTTTATATCACCTCTTCTTATGTCTTTGTCTAATCCCTTGTGGATGGTGGACATGTCAGACATTGCTGGGATGTCACAAGGAGCTGAGGGAAACCTTCTGATGTTTATTAAATTTTATCATGTTCACATTTTTATATTGGCCATGAAGAGAAACCTTTCTGTGCCTCTGAGTCTCACCAGTTCCTGGTCCCTCAAAGGACACAAATCTGATGAGTTGTGGTTCCCACTCCAGTGGCTGCACTTGGACCTCCCTCCACAGCCAGAGCAGAGCTCCCTTGTCCCAGAAAGCCCCTGGCAGTGGAGGGATGAAGGGAACAGGACAGGCTGTGGGGATCAAGTGCAGGGCAGAGCCAGGGAGAAGTATGACTTTTGCATTTGATGGGCCTGTGTCTTCCCTTTGTTGGCTGACAATGAATGAACATCCCTCTGTGTCTTGGGCAGCTCCTTCTGCAAGGAAAGCAGGTGGGAGTTGGTGCCCAGGAGCTGAAAGCTGCAGGTGCAGCCTGGAGTGGAGGAAGCTCAGATTTGCACAAGGCTGCTCTGAGTGCCAGGGGCTGGAGTAGGGAAATGGTGGGGTGGGGATAGGGACAAAGTGTGATTGATTGTCAGCCATGAAGGGTCTTGATGTTCATATCTATTCAGAGCACCTTAGGGAGTGCTGGGGATCAATATCAACTGGAGATTGCTGATATCAATCTCAAAACAGGAAAATAAAAGGCAAAAGAGGACAAAGAACGCCTACATTTAAAAAAAAATACACAGTATATTCTCTATGAACATACTTCTGATAACTGTACAATTAACCACAGAAGAATTGAAGACTGGAAATGAAATTATTCCCAGGGGCTTTTCTTGTTAGAGTGCTTTGGAATGTTAATGAGCCTTTGGCACTGAATTCCTGAACTCAAGAGCTGAAGATTGAACAAGCCTCTGGAGAGCTAAAATTCATCAGAGAATATCCAAGTTGCTGGGGATCCATCCTCAGCAGAGTAGGTTGAAGAGATTTCAGGGGTTTCCAGCTGCTCAAGAGCTGTGAGCTCACGTGCAGGCACAGGGGCTCCATGGTGGCATCTGAGGGGTCTCTGGGCTCCTGAAGATCTCTCTGGTCACACTCAGTCACAGGGGCTCCATGGTGATATCCCAGGGGGCCTTAATCTTCCTCAGGGTCATGAGGTGACAGACAGTCCCAGGGCTGCAGAGTGACAGCAGAGACCTGCCATAGTGTCACCACGGTCTCTTGCATCTGCAGTATCACAATGGACAATTGGTGACAAGCAGCCCCACTGTGTCACAAGGAATATTTGATTCCATGGGGCCCCACGGTGTCACACTGGCCCCTTGGTTCCTCCAGGCCTTGCTGTATAACAATGGCCCCTCAGTTCCATGAGGTTTTGTCCTGCCAGCAATGATCTCCTTGGTTCTGTTGTGTGCAAATGGCTGCTTGGTTCCATAAAATTCCTCTGTGTTGCATTGGTCTCCTTTGTTCCATGAGGCTCTGCACACAATGTCCCATAGTTTCCATGAGCATCTTCCATACTATCAACAATGCCCTTTGTTCCTAGGAGGCCCCACCATGTCACAATGGCTCCTTGGATCCATGAGGTTCTGTAGTGTCACCATGATCTCCATGGATCCGCATTGTCACAATGGACAATTGTTTCCTTGGGGCCCACTTGTGTCACAATGAACCCTTGGTTCCATGAAGTTCTATATCGGTGTGGCCTCCTTGGTTCCACACTATGGACCATTGGTTCCATGTGGCCCTGCTGTGTTACAAAGGCTTCTTGGTTCCATGAACGTCCGTAGTGTAACATGGTCGTATTGATTCCATGAGGTTCTGCAGTGTCACAGTAGAAACCCTTGTTCCATTAGGCCTCCAAGTTTCACAATGTTTGATTCCAGGAGGCAACACAAGGTCACAATGGACCCTTGGTTCTGTGAGGTTCCAAAGCATCCCAATGGTCACTGTGGTTTCATGAGTTTCCTTAGTGTCACAATGGTCTCCATGGTTCCAGTAGGCCCTGCCTTGTCACAATGGTCCCCTGGGTTCCAAGGAGGCCCTGCTGTGCCACAAAGGATCTTTGGTTCCATGAGGTTCTGTGGTGTCACCATGTTCTTCTTGACTCTGCAGTGTAACAATGGACCATTGGTTCCACACGGCCTGGCTGTGTCACAAATGTCTCTTTGACTCCATGACTGCCACAACACAGACCTGTTTTCTAGGAGGTTCCCTACTGTCACAACTGTCTCCTTGATTCCATGAGCCCCCGCTGTGTCACAATGGACCCTTGGTTAAACAAGGCCTTGCAGTGTCTCAAGAGTCTCCTTGGTTCCAGGAGGAGCACAAAAGCTTTGCATCAACATTGAGCAACGCTTCCTTTACACTCCTGGGAACCTCGGTCTGCATTCCAAAGAAGGGTTCAAGCTGAGGATGGCACCAGCAGCTTCCATCTGCCGGCTCCTGGCA
Source organism: Phylloscopus collybita (assembly GCA_027886175.1). Classification (NCBI taxonomy): domain Eukaryota; kingdom Metazoa; phylum Chordata; class Aves; order Passeriformes; family Phylloscopidae; genus Phylloscopus; species Phylloscopus collybita. The sequence goes on from JAJNNQ010000120.1 coordinate 1,581,077, forward strand.
CACAGAGCCAGGGCAGGGCCCAGGCTCACGCTGGGACACCTCATGCACCAAAATTCTACCCTGGCAGGGACTTTTCTTCTTCCTCAGCTCCAGACTGAACCTTCCAAACTGCACTTCGGGGAGGTTTCCTTCTCTTCCCCCTGCCAAGGAAAGCTCTGTCTCCTGCTATTCACAAACACAGAAGGGCTGGTGGGAGACCAGTGGTGGTCAGAGGATGTTTGGGGTGCAGTGACCATGAAATGATTGAGTTTTTAAATATTGTGTGAAAGAAGGAGGGGCATCAACAAAAATTCTACACTGGACTTACAGAGAGCAGACTTCAGCCTATTCAGGATGCAGATTTGGGAGTCATGAACAAGTACTGATTTTTTAAAGAGAAACAGCCCTTAAAAACAAAGGGTGTCCAGGAAAGATGGACACACATTAAGAAAGAAATCTCGAAGCAGCAAGAGCAGGGTGTCCCTGTGTATTTAAAGATCACCCAGAGAGGAAAATGACCAGCATGGCTAGACATGGAGCTTTTTCCAGGAACTCAAGGGAAAAAAAAGGATGCATCCCCTCTGAACAGAGGAGCAGGCAACTCAGGAAATGTTTAAGGAGGTTGCTCAGTCATGCAGAAAGAAAATTTGAGAGGCGAAAGCTCAATTAGGACTTAGCCAGGCTGCTTCTGAGAAGGATAATAAAAATTATTTTATCAATACATTATTGGTAAAAAAGGGATAAGGACAACCTCCATTCCTTATTGCTGGGGATATGGTTACCAAAGAGGAGGAAAAGACTGAGGTACTTAACCTCTTCTTTGCCTCAGTTTTCAACAATCAGACAGGTTGCCCTCCAGGACAAGTGTTTTCCTGGGCTGGCAGATGGGGACAGGGAGCAGAAGAGCCCCCCTGTCATCCAGGACGAAGCAGCTGCTGACCTGCTGAGCCACTCAGATGCTCACAGGTGTCTCTGGGACTAGATGGGATCCATCCCAGGGACATGAGGAAGCTGCTGGATGAGCTCCCCAAGATGCTCTCCATCATTTCTCATCACTCCTGGCTCACCAGGGAGGCCCCAGAGGACTGGAGGTGCCAATGTGAGCCCATCCCCAAGAAGGGCTGGAAGGAGGATCTGGGGAACTCCAGGCCTGTCAGCCTGACCTGGGTGCCCGGCCAGGTGATGGAACAGATCACCTTGAGTGCCATCACAGGGCACCCACAGGATGGCTGAGGGATCAGACCCAGCCAGCGTGGGTTTAGGAGGGGCAGGTCCTGCCTGACCAACCTGATCTCCTGTTACACCCAGATGGTGGATGTGGGAAAGGCTCTGGATGTGTCTACCTGGACTTCAGCAAAGCCTCTGACACCGTGAGCCACAGCATTCCCTGCAAAAGCTGCAGCCCCTGGCTTGGGCAGGTTCCCTCTTTGCTGGGAGAATGAAGAACTGGCTGGGGGCTGGGCCCAGAGAGTGCTGGGGATGCTGCTGCATCCAGCTGGTGCCCAGTCACTGGTGGTGTCCCCCAGGGATGTGTGTTGGGCCCAGTCCTGTTTAACATCTTCACTGACCATCTGGGTGAGGGCATCGAGTCCACCATGAACAAATTGCAGCTGAGAGCAAGCTGGGTGTGAGTGTGGATCTGCTGGAGGGCAGGACAAGAAGACACAGCCTTAGGCTCCACCAGGGGGGTTTAGGCTGGAAAATAGGAAGAAGTTCTTCAGAGAAAAGGGGGATTGGGAATTGGAATGGGCTGGCCAGGGGGAAGGTGGCAGAGTCACTGTCCCTCTCCAGTGGCATGGTCTGAGTGACAAGGTGGCATTGGGGCATTGGTTGGACTTCCTTTTTTTTGTCTTATTTTCATTTTTTTAATATAAATGCGACAAAATAAATAAAAAAACTGGTGTTTTAGTGTGATATTGGATAAAAACAATTATATATATAAAAATAATTTAAGGAATAAAACATACAATAGAGGCTGGATCTGGGCTCATCCTTTAGTGATAAATAACATAATAAATAATCACTAAATAAATAAATAAAATATATTCAATTATATAATAAACAATAAAATACTACTATAAAAATAATACTAAATTATAAAGTATCAACTAACATAATAATAAATAATATTATTATGATGCCGTAATAAATAATAAATATAATAAAATAAATGTTTAAGCTTTCTCACTTAAATCTCAATTTTTCAATAAATCCTTTACTGATAAAATAAATAATAAATAAATAATAAATAAATAGAAACAAATAAAAAAATAAACAATATTAAAATCAATCAATAAAACAATAAAACAAATCATTGAAAAAATTCACAAATTTCATTTATAACACTGAGAAAATCCCCCCAATATCCCAAAATTCCCAGAAATTTCCCCCCCAAATCCCCCGGATTTTCTGCACTTTCTCCCCAAATCTCCCAAAGATGCCCAAACTTCCCCAAATCGCCCAAAATTCCCCCAAATCTCTAAAATTTTTTCCAAAGATTCCGCAAATTTCTCCACATTTTTTGCAAATGGCGCCAAAAATTCCACAAATTTTACCCAAATCCACAAACTCTTCCCAAAAGATCCAGCGATTTGCTCCAGAAATTTGGTCAGAATCCTTGGATTTGGGGTCACAAAAACCGCGGGCAAGGCCCTGGGCTGGGGCCAGAGACAAAAAATTGCCCAGAATTTTCCAAAATTTCCCCTGAAATTCTCCAAAATCTCCCCAAATTCCCCTTAAATTTGGAAAAGTTGCCCCAAATTCTCCAAAATTTCCCAAATTCCCTGGAATTCCCCCCAAAACTCCCTTGAATTCTCCAAAATTGCCCAAATTTCCCCCTAAAATTCTCCAAAATTCCTTTTAAATTTTGAAAATTTGCCCCAAATTCTCCAAAATTCCCCCCAAATCTCCCTGAAATTCTCCAAAATCTTCCCCAAATTTTCTTAAATTCTGCCAAATTCCCTGAAATTCCCCTAAAATTCCCCAAATTTCCCCTTAAATGTTGAAAAATCGCCCCAAATTCTCCAAAATTCTCCAATATCCCTGAAATTCCCCCAAAACTCCCTAAATTCTCCGAAGTCTTGCCTGAAATTCTCAAAAATCTCCCCAAATTCCCCCAAATCCCCAATAATTTTTGAAAAATTGCCTCAAATTCTCTGAAATTCCCCACAAAATGCCCCTGAAATTCCCCACAAAATTCCCCAAAATCTCCCCAAATTTTCTAAATTTTTCCCCAAAATTCCCTTTAAATTCTCCAAAAATCTCCTCTCCCCCCCAAAAAAAAACTCAGAATATTTGATCGACATTTTTATTTTAATAAATCCCATCAACTTCCTCACTTTAAACTCTCGATTTTGGGGCATTTCAAGACATTTTTGGGTCAATTTTGGGTCATTTTTGGGGTCAATTTTGGGTCAATTTTGGGTAATTTTTGGGTCAATTTTGGGTAATTTTTGGGTCAATTTTGTGCCCTTTTTGGGGTTGATTTGGGGCTCAAATTTTGGGTCATTTTGGGTGGATTTTGGGTCAATTTCAGGTAATTTTTAGCCATTTCAGGGTTGATTCTGGGGTCGATTTGGGGTCATTTTTGGGGTCAATTTTGGGTCATTTTGGGTGGATTTGGGGTCAATTTTGGGTCATTTTTGAGCCATTTCAGGGTTGATTCTGAAGCCAATTTTGGGTCATTTTTGTGCCATTTTTGGGTCATTTTGGGTGGATTTGGGGGCAATGTTGAGTCATTTGGGGGCAGTTTTGGGTCATTTTGGGCAAGTTTGAGTTGGTTTGGGTCATTTTGAGTCGTTTGGGGACAACTTTGGGTCGATTTTGGGTCATTTTGAGTCATTTGAGGACAATTTTGGATCAATTTTGCGTCATTTTCGGTCATTTTGAGTTGTTTGGGGAGAATTTTGGGTCAATTTTGGGCGTGAATATCAGAAGAGGACATGGCCTTGAACAAAAGAACGACCAAAGAAATAGGATTCATTTAATATTTGTATTTACATATTCATATTTTCATTTATATATTTCTATTTACATTTATTTATATTCATATTTGTATTAATATTTATAATTCACCGTTTATTTGTATTTTTGTTTTGGATGATTTGAGGCGTTGAGGGTTTATTGAGTTCAGGGTATTTTTTTTTTTTTAACGTTGACTTAAGTTTATTTTTTGATTTTTTTTTACTTTTTCAGTATTTTATTAGTTTAATTCTTTTTTGATATTTTTCTTGTTTTCTTATGTTTTATTTTTTGATATTTTACTATATTCTGGGGGTTTTTTTATTTTTTATGTTTTCATTTCTTACTTCCTGATATTTTACTATTTTTTAAATTTGTTTCCTGGTTTTTTGTTATTTTTATTTTTGATTTTACTCTTGGCATTTTATTTTTTTGGTATCTTCATTTTTTCATTTTTAAAATAATTTTATTTTTGTATTTTTTACGTTTCATAATTTTTCGATTTCTCGAATTTTTTGCTTTTTACTTCCAATCTTAATTTTTTTAAAAAATTTAATTTTTTTTTTTATTTTTGATATTTTTATTTTTGCAATTTGATTAATTTGTTCGTTAGCTCGGTGTTCTTTTATTACTTTGATTTTTGGGGACGTGGGGATTTATATCCCAAAATTCCCCCTAAAATTCCCCGCCAAATTCCCCAGATTTTCTGCAATTTCTCGCCAAATTTCCCCAAATTTCCCCTAAAATCCCCAGATTTTCCCTAAATCCCCCCCCCACACCAAAATTCCCCTAATTAGGAATTTCCCTAATTTCCTAAAACCCTCTCCCGGATTGCCAAAATTTCCTCCAAACTCTGGGAAATGTTCACCAAGGCTTCCTGAACTCTCTGCAAATTTCCTGCAAATGAGGCCAAAAATCCCACAACTAGCACCCCAAATCTGCAAAGTTTTCTCCAAAATCACAACCAGAAATTTGATTTTTAGCCAGATTTGCACCTGCGATTCCTGCATTTGGAGCTGGAATCCCCGGATTTGGGAGCGGAATCCTGGGATTGGGGACCAGAATCCCGGGATTTGGGAGCGGAATCCTGGGATTGGGGACCAGAATCCCCGGATTTGGGGCTGGAATACCAGGATTTGGGGCCGGAATCCCTGGATTTGGGAGTGGAATCCTCAGATTTGGGGCCGGAATCCCCGCATTTGGGAACAGAATCCCCAGATTTAGGGCCGGAATCCTCGGATTTGGGAGTGGAATCCCCGGATTTGGAGCTGGAATCCCTGGATTTGAAGATGGAGTCCTGAGATTTGAGGATGGAATCCTCGGATTTGGGGCCGGAATCCCTAGATTTGAGGCCAGAATCCCCGGATTTGAGGCTGGAATCCCTGGATTTGGGGCCGGAATCCAGGGATTTGAAGATGGAATCCTGAGATTTGAGGCTGGAATCCCCGAATTTGGGAGCGAAATCCAGGAATTTGAGGCCGGAATCCCCAGATTTAGGGCTGGAATCCCCGGATTTGGGAGGGGAATCCCCAGATTTGAGGCTGGAATCCCCGGATTTGAGGCAAGAATCCTCGGATTTGGGGCCGGAATCCTCAGATTTGGGGCCGGAATCCCTGGATTTGCAGATGGAATCCTGAGATTTGAGGATGGAATCCCCGAATTTGGGAGCGGAATCCTGGGATTTGAGGCCAGAATCCCGGAATTCCAGGCTGGAATCCCGGGATTTGGGGCCAGAATCCTCAGATTTGAGGATGGAATCCCCGTATTGGGGCTGGGATCCTGGGATTTGAGGCTGGAATCCCCAGATTTGGGGCCGGAATCCCTGGATTTGGGAGTGGAATCCTGGGATTTTCGGCTGGAATCCCCAAATTTGAGGATGGAATCCTTGGATTTGAAGATGGAATCTCTGGATTTGAAGATGCAATCCTGAGATTTGAGGCTGGAATCCCCGGATTTGAAGATGGAATCCCCAGATTTGAGGCCGGAATTCTGGGATTTGAGGTTGGAATCCCGGGATTTGAGGCCGGAATTCTCCAATTCACGACTGGAATCCTGAGATCTGATGCTGGAATCCCCGGATTTGCAGCTTGAATCCCAGGATTTGGGGCTCTGGCTCCTTTTCCTCTCCCGGCTGTGGCTGCCGGAGCAGAAAAATCCCAAAAATCCCCCAGACCTTAAAAAATCCCAGAATTCCAAATCCTAAAAACTGAGCAAATCCCAACACCCCCCCAAAATACCCAAATCCTAAAATTGCTCCATTTCACCCCAATACTCCTGAATTTCTCTCAGTCTCCCAAATTTTCTCCCCAAGTTCCCAAGTTTTCCTCAAAATTCCAGAATTTCACCCATATTTCCTCCTAAAACTCCAAAACTTTCCTCCAAAATGAATTTTTTCCCCAAAAACCACCCGATTTCCCTAAAAAACCCAAAATTTCCCACCAAATCCCCAAATTTTCTCCCAAAATTCACCCTTGCCTCCATTTCTCCCAAATTTTTCCCCAATTTCCCCATTCTAAGCTTAATTTCTTTCAATTTATCCCAAAATTTCCCCAGTTTTGCCCCAAAATTCCCTCACCTGTTCCCGCTCCCCTTCCTGGGCTCCTAGGGCTCTTCCTAGGGTGGAAAATTTTGGGGAAAATTGGGGGAAAACCAGAAAAATATGGAAGAAAAGGGGAAATTTGGGAAAAATTATGGGGAAAATGAAGAATTCGGGGAAAATTGAAGCAAAAATTGGAAAATTTGGGAGAAATTCAGGTGAAAAGAAAGAATTTGGGGAAAATTGGGGAAAAATGAGAAATTTGGAAAAAATTCAGAAAATTTAAGAAAAATTGAAGCAAAAATGAATAATTTGGGTAAAATTGCAGCAAGAACTGGGAAAATTGGCAAGAAAAGGAAATTTGGGATAAAACTTGGCCCAAAGCAGGAAAAATTGGGAAAATTACAGAGTGAAATGAGGAGACTTGGGGAAATTGATTCAAAATTGGGAAAATTTGGGGCAAAATCAGAAAATTTGAGGAAAACTGGGGGAAAACTGGATCAAAAATGAAGAAAATCCAGGAAAAATCGAGAAACCTGGGAGAAATCGATTCTGAGCCAGGGAATTTGGGGCCAAACCGAGCTGAAAATTGGGGGAATTGGGACAAATTGGGCAAAACTCCAGAAATTTGGGGAAAATCGGTGGAAAAATCAGAAAAACGAGAAAAAAATTCCCCAAAATTCCCAAAATTCTCTCACCTCATCCAACTCCTTGAACTTCTTCCGCCAGGTGATGTAGAACTGTGACACCATTACACGGACCTTGGGGGGGTTTGGTTTCCTTTGGGAATTTCAGCTCCAGAAATTCCCGAAAAATTCCAGCCCCCCGCCCCCCCCCAAAATTCCCGAGTTTTGGGAAAAATTGGTGGAAAATGGGAAAAAAATTCCTGAAAATTCCCAAAATTCCCTCACCTCCTTGTAGAGCTGCTTCCGCCTGGCCTTGATGTCGGAGTCGTCTGATGTCGTCGCGTCAGCCTGGGGGGGGTTTGGTTTCTTTTGGTAATTTCAGCTCCAGAAATTCCCAAAAAATTCCAGCCCCGCCCCCCCAAAAATTCCCAAAATCTGGGAAAAATTGGTGGAAAAACGGGAAAAAAAATTCTGAAAATTCCCGAAATTCCCTCACCTTCTCCATCTCCTTGAGCTTCTTCCTCCAGGTGGTGCACAACTCTGACCACATCGCGTGGGCCTGGGGGGGGGGGGGGTGTTGGGTTTTTTTGGGAATTTCAGCTCCAGAAATTCCAAAAAAATTCCAGCCCCGACCCCCAAAAATTCCCTAGTTTTGGGAAAAATCAGTGGGAAAACGGGGAAAAAAAATCCTAAAAATTCCTGAAATTCCCTCACCTGCCTCATCTCGTCAAGCTTCTTCTGCGAGGCCTCGATGTCGATGTCGGAGTCGTCTGACATCATCGTGTCGGCCTGGGGGGGTTTTGGTTTTCTGGGAATTTCAGCTCCAGAAATTCCCCAAAAATTCCAGCCCCGCCCTCCAAAAAATTCCCGAGTTTTGGGAAAAATTGATGGAAAAATGGGAAAAAAAAAACTCCCGAAAATTACCGAAATTCCCTCACCTTCTCCAACTGCTCGAGCTCCTCCTCCCAGATGACGCGGAACAGTGTCCTCATCGCATTGTCCTGGGGGAGGGGGGGGGGGTTGGGGTTTTTTATGGGAATTTCGGCTCCAAAAATTCCTGAGAAATTCCAGCCCCACCCCCCAAAAAATTCCCAAATTTTGGGAAAAATCAGTGGAAAAATGGGAAAAAAAACCTCCAGAAATTCCCTCACCTTCTTAATCTCCTCGACTTTCTCCTGCACGGTGATCCTTATCTGTAATATCCTCACAAGGGCCTGGGGGGGTTTGGGTTTTTTTGGGAATTTCATCTCCAGAAATTCCCGAGAAATTCCAGCCCTGCCCCCCCAAAAATTCCTGAGTTTTGAAAAAAATCAGTGGAAAACGGGAAAAAAATTCCAAATATTCCCAAAATTCCCTCACCTGCCTCATCTCCTTCAACTCCTTCTGCAAGGCGATGTAGAACTTGGACATCCATGAGTTGGCCTAGGGGGGTTTGGGGTTTTTTGGGAATTTCAGCTCCAGAAATTCCTGAAAATATTCCAACTCTGCCCCCCCTCCCCCCCAATTCCTGAGTTTTGAAAAAAATCAGTAGGAAAACAGGAAAAATATTCCCAAAAATTCCCAAAATTCCCTCACCTTCTCCATCTCCTTGAGCTTCTTCCGCCAGGCGATGTTGAGCTCTGACCTCATCACATGGGTCTGGGGGGGTTTTGGGTTTTTTTGGGGGAATTTCAGCTCCAGAAATTCCTGAAAAACTCCAGCCCCGCCGCCCCCCCCTCAAAATTCCTGAGTTTTGGGAAAAATTGGTGGAAAAATGGGAAAAAAAATTCCTGAAAATTCCGGAAATTCCCTCACCTGCATCAACTCCTCGATCTCCTCCAGCAAGGCTTTGATGAACATGCAGGAATTGTCTGATGTCTTCGCACCGGCCTGGGGCGGTTTGGTTTCTTTTGGGAATTTCAGCTCCAGAAATTCCTGAAAAATTCCAGCCCCGCCCCCATAAAACTCCCGAGTTTTGGGAAAAATGGGTGGAAAAATGGGAAAAAAAAATTCTGAAAATTCCTGGAATTCCCTCACCTGCCTCATCTCCTCGAACTGCTTCAGCAAGGTCTCGATGATGATGTCTAACACATTGGACGTTATCTTGCCGGCCTGAGGGGAGGGTTGGCTTTTTCTGGGAATTTCAGCTCCAGAAGTTTCTGAAAAGTTCCAGCACCACCCCCCAAAAAATTCCCGAGTTTCAGGAAAAATTGGTGGAAAATTTGGAAAAACGGGGAAAAAAAAGTCCCAAATATTCCTGAAATTCCCTCACCCTCTCCAACTGCTTGAGCTTCTTCTGCGAGGCCTCGATGTCGTTGTCAGAGTCATCCGACGTCATCATGTCGGCCTGGGGGGGTTTTGGTTTTTTTGGGAATTTCAGCTCCAGAAATTCCCCAAAAATTCCAGCCCTGCCCTCCAAAAAAATTCCCGAGTTTTGGGAAAAATTGGTGGAAAAATGGGAAAAAAAAATTTCCCGAAAACTCCCGAAATTCCCTCACCTTCTCCAACTGCTTGAGCTTCTTCCACGTGATGTTGGAGTCGTCTGACGTCATCGCATCGTCCTGGGGGGGTTTTGGGTTTTTTTGGAAATTTCAGCTCCAGAAATTCCTGAGAAATTCCAGCCCTGCCCCCCACCCCCCAAAATTCCTGAGTTTTGGGAAAAATTGGTGGAAAATTTGGAAAAATGGGAAAAAAAAATTCCCGAAAATTCCCGAAATTCCCTCACCTGCTCCATCTCCTTGAGCTCCTTCCGCCAGGTGATGTAGAACACTGACATCATCACGTTGGCCTGTGGGGGGTTTGGTTTCTTTTGGGAATTTCAGCTCCAGAAATTCCCAAAAAATTCCAGCCCCACCCCCCAAAAATTCCCGAGTTTTAGGAAAAATTGGTGAAAAAATTGGAAAAAAAAAATTTCCTGAAAATTCCTGAAATTCCCTCACCTTCTCCATCTCATCGAGTGACTTCTGCAAGGCCTCGATGTCAATGTCGGAGTCATCTGACATCATCGCGCCGGCCTGGGGGGGGATTTTGGGTTTTTTTGGGAATTTCGGCTCCAAAAATTCAAAAAAAATTCCAGCCCCACAAACCCACCCCCCCAAAATTCCTGAGTTTTGAAAAAAAAATCAGTGGGAAAACAGGAAAAAGAATCCTGAAAATTCCCGAAATTCCCTCACCTGCTTCATCTCCTTGAGCTCCTTCTGCAAGGCGATGTTGAGCTCTGACCTCATCGCGCCGGTCTGGGGGGGTTTGGGTTTTTTTGGGAATTTCAGCTCCAGAAATACCCGAAGAATTCCAGCCCCGCCGCCCCCCCAAAATTCCCAAGTTCTGGGAAAAATCAGCTAAAAAATGGGGAAAAAGAATTCCTAAAAATTCCCAAAATTCCCTCACCTGTTCCAACTGCTCGAGCTTCTTCCGCAGGGCCTTGATGTCAATGTCGGATTTGTCTGACGTCAACGCACGGGCCTGGGATTTTGGGGTTTTTTGGTTTTTTTTGGGAATTTCAGATCCAGAAATTCCAAAAAAATTCCAGCCCCGCCCCCCCCCCCCCAAATTCTTGAGTTTTGAAAAAAATCAGTGGGAAAATGGGAAAAAAATTCCCAAAAATTCCCGAAATTCCCTCACCTTCTCCAACTTCTCGAGCTTCCTCTGCAAGCTGATCCTGATCTTTGATCTCTTTGCGCGGGCCTGGTGGGGGGATTGGGGTTTTTTTGGGAATTTCAGCTCCAGAAATTCCCAAAAAATTCCAACCCCACCCCCCAAAAATTCCTGAGTTTTGGGAAAAATCAGTTAAAAAATGGGAAACAAAATCCCCAAATATTCCTGAAATTCCCTCACCTGCTTCATCTCCTCAAGCGCCTTCTCAAAGGCCACTGACTCGGAGCCGTCTGACGGCATCACGCTGGCCAGGGGGAGATTTTTGGATTTTTTGGGAATTTCAGTAACAGAAATTTTTGAATAATTCCAGGCCCACCCCCCCACCAAATTCCCGAGTTTTGGGTTTTTGCTCACCGAGTTCAGCAGCACTTTGGCGGCCCCCAACCCCATCACGGGGGGATTAATGGGGGGAAAACCCCCGGAATCCGGTGTTTTCCTGCAGTGACGTCATGGGCGGCCGCGGCGGTGACGTCATGGGGAAAAGCGGCGGTGACGTCACGGCCGCCCAAGCCACGCCCCCTCCCGTTGAGTAGAGCAGCGCCCAAGCCACGCCCCCTTTAAGCCCCGCCCCGCTCCCCCTGCCCTCCCGCTTCAACGTCCCCCGGCGGCGCCGCCCTCAGGCTCCGTTCCCGGCTCTCCCGTCCCCGTGCTCCCGTTCCCCCCCTCGGCCGCCGCCGCTGCCCCGCCGCCCCCCCCCCGCCGCCCCCTCGTGACATCACGGCACGGGGGGGGCCCTGACGCCATCTCGCGACAGCGCTGCCCCCTTAACGGGTCCCCTGAGCCCCGAAGAAGGGGCCGGCGGAGGCAGATCCGGAGGCGGCAGCAGCGGCGGCTTCGACGACCTTCGGCCCTGAGGACCTTCGGCCCCGCCGAGCCGCTGGCCCCGCCCCCGGCGCGCTCCCATTGGCTGCAGCTATGCGTTGCTGCCTTCCGATTGGATCGTTGCGCTGTCTCCACGGCAACGCGGCCCAGCACGGTCTGCGGAGCCTCCGCTCGAGGCACCCAAAAACGCGGAAACAAAAGGGATTTTTGATTAAAAAAAAAACCAGAATTGCCCAAATTTTGCCTTCAGCCCCATTTTCCACCGCTTTCCCCCGGTTATCCCCGTTTTAATCCGGTTTTCCCGCTGTTGACCGAAAGCTGTCTCGTACGGAGGAGATTTTGGAGGTTTTTGGTCCAAAATTCCCAATTTTGCCCCAAATCCCCTCACAATTTGCTCCAAATCGGCCAAAATCGGACGCAAATCTCCTCAATTCCGCCCAGTTTTCTCCATTTCCCAGGGATTTCCCCCGATTCCCATAGATTTGCCCTGTTTTTCCCCTTTGGACCCAAATTCCTGAGCGTTTCCCCCCAAAGTTTCCATTTTTGACCCAAATTCCCTTCAATTTTTTTTTTCCTTTGTTCCCAACGATTCCTCCCAAATTTCCTGGGATTTTCTCTTCTTCTTCTCTTGTTCAGCGATTTTTAATGGAAATGGAATAAAAGTTTAAGTAAAAAACAATTAAATAGATACTGATTAGAGATTGGTCAGAGATTGATTAAAGCAGAGATTGATTAAAGTAGAGATTGATTAGAGATTTATTAAACTATTTATGTATTAAATTAGATATTGATTAAAGTAGATATTTATTAGATTATTTATTAGAGATTCATAAGGTTATTTATTAAATTAGAGACTTATTTTAAGTAGGGATTCATTAAAGTAGTTATGTATTAAATATATATTAAAGCAGTTATATACTGAAATAGATATTTATTAAAGAGGTGGAGATTTATTAAATAGTTACTTATTAAATTAGAGATTCATTAAAGTAGAAATTTATTAAAGTGGATATTCATTAAAGCAGAGATTCATTTATTAGAGATTGATTAAAGCAGAGATTGATTAGAGATTGATTAGAGCAGAGATTGATTAAAGCAGAGATTGATTAAAGTAGATATTAAAGCAGAGATTTATTTAATAAAGGAGAGATTGATTATATATTTATTAAAGCAGAGAGATTAAAGTGAGTATTTATTTATTAAATCAGAGATTGATTAAAGTAGAAATTAATTAAAGCAGGGATTTATTAATTAAAACAGATTGATTAGAAATCGATTAAAGCAGAGATTAATTAGGGATTTATTAAAGTAGATAATTATTTATTAGAGATTGATTAAAGCAGAGATTGATTACACCATGAATGGCTACCAACAGCCAATAGCAACCACCAACGTCTACCAATGGCCATCAATGATCATGAACGACAATCAGCGGCCATGAATGGCCATCAATGACCATCAACAGCCGTTAACAACCATCAGTGACCATCACTGACCATTAATGACCATCAACAGCCATCCAGGGCCACCAACATCCATGAATGGCCATCAATGACCATCAACAGCCGTTAACAACCATCAACGACCATCAGCGACCATCACTGACCATCATTGACCATCAATGACCATCAATGACCATCAACAGCCATCCAGGGCCACCAACATCCATGAATGGCCATCAATGACCATCAACAGCCATTAACAACCATCAACGACCATCAGCGACCATCAGTGACCATCACTGACCATCACTGACCATCATTGACCATCATTGACCATCAATGACCATCAACAGCCATCCAGGGCCACCAACATCCATGAATGGGCATCAATGACCATCAATGGCCATTGATGACCATCAACAACCATCAGCGACCATCAATGGCCATCACTGACCATTGATGGCTATCAACTCAGCGGTAACTTTGTGGTCATTTTTGGGATGATTTTTGGGTGGTTTAGGGTCATTTCTGGGACAGTTTAAGGTCACGTGGGGTCACTCATTAGTCACTTGGGGTCACTTGGGGTCACTTGGGGTCAGTGGTCACTTGGGGTCACTTTTGAGTCATTTTTAGGTTATTTTGCGGTCATTTTGGGGTCACTTTTGGTCATTTTGGGACATTTTGGGACATTTTTGGTCACTTGGGTCAGTCGCTGGTCACTGGGGTCATTCGGGGGTCACTCATTGATCACTCAGGGGTCATTTTTGGGTCACTTTGTGTCATTTTTTGGTCAGCTTAGGGTCACGTTGGGGTCACTTTGGGGCCATCTTGAGGCCATTTTTTGGTCACTTTGGGGCCATTTTGGGGTAATTTCTTGAGCGGTTTCCAGGCAGTTTCCAGTCAATTCGAGGCTCTGGTCATTCAGTGGTCACTCAGTGGTCACTGGTCACTCAGCGGTCACTCAGTGGTCACTCACTGGTCACTTGCGGTCACTCAGGGCTCACTACACCGAGTACCTGGTGTCGCTGATCAACTGCCACGGCCTGGACCCTGCCCCTCTCTATGACCCGGCCCAGCTGTGCACTGCCACTGAGCGCCACCTGGCGGCTGGGAGGACTCGGCAGCTGTGGAGCGAGAGTGAGGCCAAGCAGGAGCTGCGCCCCCTGCTGGGGGAGGAGGCGCCCGTCCGGCCACGCCCCCTGCGGGCTGGGCCACGCCCCCTATGCAAATGAGGCCAGGGAAATGGCCAAATAAGGGGAAAACACCCATGGATTTTGGGGAAATTTGGGGCACTTAGGGGTATTTGGGGGAATTTTGGATCATTTTGGGGCAGTTTTGGGGCATTTTGGGACCATTTAGGGGAAATTTGGGTCATTTTGGGGTCATTCAGGGGCAGTTTGTGTCATTTCTTGGGAATTTTTGGACATTTTGGTGCAGTTTTCGGGAATTTTTGGTGGTTTTGGGTCAGTTTGGGGTCATTTAGGAAATATTTGGGGTCATTTCAGGAGAAATTGGGGCAATTTGGGGGTAGTTTGGGGTAATTTTGGGTCATCTTTTGGGAATTTGGGGTTGCAATAAACGTGACCCCCCCAAAATCCCCTTCCTTTCCTAAAAAAACCCCAATAAAAAATTAGTTTAAAACCAACAAAATTAACTCAAACAACAAGCTTTATTTTTTTTTATCGCAGGTAAAAAAAGCAAACACTTCCAGGAAAAAAAAATACATTTAAAAAATTTCTTCTTTTTTTTCCTTTTTTTTTTCTTATTTTCCTTTTTTTTTTTTTTTTTTTTTTAATATGTTTGATCTATGGTATAAAATAATTCGTGTTTTACTGTACTATAGGTTATAAAGACTAACTTATGGTATAAGCAATATATGGTACAAAATATACAGCAGAGGCTGAATCCAGGTTCATCCTTCGGCGATAAAATTGGCAGATTTCATTTGTAACACTGATAAAATTAATTAATTTTATTTATAACACTGATAAAATCAGATTATTTCATTCATAACACTGATAAAATTGACAAATTCCATTTATAACACTGACAAAATTGGCAAATTTCATTTATAACACTGATAAAATCCCCCCGGTATCACAAAATTCCCAGAAATTCTGCCCCAAATCCCCTGGATTTTCTGCAGTTTCGCCCCCAAATCTCCCAAAATTGCCAAAATTTCCCCTAAAATCTGCCAGATTTTCCCCCAAATCTTCCCTAAGTCCCAGATCTCCCTGAATTTCCTGAAAATTTTCTCCGAATCGATGAAATTTTCTCCCAACTGTCCGAAATTATCCCCAAAGCTTCCTGAAGTTTCCGCACGTGTTCTGCAACTAACACCAAAAATTCCACAGATTTCACCCCAAATTCACAAACTTCTTCAAAATATTCCAGAGATTTGCTCCAGAAATCTGAATTTTGGCCGGAATCCACGGATTTGGGACCGGAATCCTCGGATTCGTGGCCAGAATCCTCGCATTTGGGGACAGAATCCTTGTATTTGGGGCTGGAATCCCCGGATTTGGGGCCAGAATCCCGGGATTCGGGGACGGAATCCCCGGATTTGGGGCCTGAATTCCTGGATTTGGGGCTGGAATCCTCAGATTTGGGGCCGGAATTCCTGGATTTGGGGCCTGAATTCTCGGATTTGGGGCTGGAATCCTGGGATTTGGGGGTTGGAATTCCTGGATTTGGGGCCGGAATCCTGGGATTTGTGGCCTGAATTCCCAGATTTGGGGCCGGAATCCTGGGATTTGTGGCCTGAATTCCCAGATTTGGGGCTGGAATCCCCATATTTGGGGCCAGAATCCTGGGATTTGCGGCTGGAATTCCTGGATTTGGAGCCTGAATTCCCAGATTTGGGGCCAGAATCCTGGGATTCAAGGCCAGAATCCTGGGATTTGGGGTTGGAATTCCCAGATTTGGGGCTGGAATCCCCAGATTTGGGGCCGGAATCCCCGGATTGGGGCCGGAAGCCTCGGATTTGGGGTTGGAATTCCCGGATTTGGGGCCGGAATCCTGGGATTTGGGGGTTGGAATTCCCGGATTTGGGGCCGGAATCCTCGGATTTGGCGTTGGAATTCCAGATTTGGGGTTGGAATTCCCAGATTTGGGGCCGGAATCCTGGGATTTGGGGGCTGGAATCCTGAGATTTGGGGTCAGAATTCCTGGATTTTGGGGATGGAATCCTCAGATTTGGGGCCGGGAATTCCCGAATACAGAGCTGGAACCCAGGATT